>CM036553.1:18895703-19418203 GCA_020745685.1 Tautogolabrus adspersus
TCCATGTTGTTTCTACATTACGTCTTAAATCTTGTGAACATTTGCTAAAGTTGAAAGAACCTCTTGCAGCATAAGCATGGCAGCTCGTCCATTTCTCCATTCACACCCTCCAGCTTTCCATGAAGGATCCATTTGCCTGATGGGATACTTAATCTCCCAATGTTGCCCTGGGTGTGCCCCAGGATGTCCTCACAGCTGGGTGTGCCTGGAACACATTCACAGTGAGACGTCCAGGAGGTGTCCTTATCAACTAATTAACTCCATGAACCGACTCAGCTGACTCTTTTGAAAGGGAAGTTGAAGTTATTCCTATAGAATAAAATTTCCAGGTTGGGGAATCTAACACCTGTTATTATTTGCTCAAAGGTTATTACATTTAGACATAGTTAGCATTAAATCATTTAATCAACTCAAAATAATCCCAGCACGTGTTTATTTGGAATGTTTTAGCCCTCCATGTCTCACCCTGACACATTACATCATACTGAACTCTTATAACAATCTGCAAAATGGCAACATGTGCCGCAGCTGCTGCTGAAAGCTCGATGTGGACTTTGCCCTACCCTCGGCTGTAAAGTAAGGCCAGTCTGCTGCTCTAAGCCGAAAGATCGCTGCCACGGGTGATTAAGAGGCTTCCAGGCACACCGTCTGAGTGCATTTCTAAGTACAGCAGGTACTACACGGGCGACTGGCTCACACACATTTTTGACAGTGCTAATCAGTGGAGAATGCTAAATCAGGAAGGAGAGGAGTGGAAGAAAACAGAGGAGAAGAATAAAAGAGGATGATGAATGAGAAATGTGAAGAAATAAAGGAGAGGATAAAATAAATAATAACATGATTTAAGTGTTGAGATGATGTGATGTAAACTGAAAAAAAGAGGAAAGGACTGAAGGAGGAAGGTGTGGCAGTTTCTTATGAATTCTCGATAGGTTGCATATTCTGCTGCCGGTCTGCAAGAACCGGCTCTCCACTTCCTCTTTACCCCACTTCCTGCCTCGGCTGCTGGCCTATGCCCTTATATGGCAGCCATCGGCAGCCAATCAGAGCTGAGCAGGCTGCTCATTCAAACAGCGAGTGTGAGAAGGGTGGGAACTGCAAACAGAAATGAACTGCCCCTCTCCATACAAAACAATATAGTACACACACACACACACACACACACACACACACACACACACACACACACACACACACACACACACACACACACACACACACACAAACACAAACCTGCTGCTGGCTTTAAAACAAAAAAAGAGATGCTACAATACAACAAAGCAAAGCAACGCTTGCAATCTTTACTCAGCAAATGAGGGCTACTGGGTGCATGAAGTTATTTTTTGTGTGTCCGAAAAAAAGAGGGTGGGCTCGGTTACTATGCAGAGGAGAGGAGAGGAGAGGAGAGGAGAGGAGAGGAGAGGAGAGGAGAGGAGAGGAGAGGAGAGGGCACATCTGAAATTAATCTTATGTTTTGTCAGAAAATACAATAGAAAGAAACATGAAGAGACTGAAAGAAAAACAAAGGTATAGGAAGATATGAGAAAATATGCAAAAAGAACAGGGAGGCACGACGGGCTGTAATGTTATGTAAGGAACATTGAAACAGAGCTGACTGCCAGAGGACTGCAGACCAAAGTGCATGGGCGTGTGGAGGTGGCTGGCCTCTCACGGGCTGCAGCTGAGGGGGAAGCAATGGAATAAGGAAGATCAGGAAGCAAAAGGAGGCCCGGAGCCGGTCTATAGGCTCAAAAATTCACCAAAACAAGCCAATCGGAAGGCTGGCTGCTGGTGAAAGAGCCAATCTGAGACAGGGAGCCCTCCCACCAGACAGAGACAGATGGCAGAGGATTGATAAGCCTCCCTGGGTTAAACAACCATGCAGGGGATGAATAAGAAGTGTGTGCATGTGTGTGCGTCATAGATTTAGACATTAAGATAGAAAAGTTATTCCTCTCTAAGTTCAAGTTTTATAGATTCGAATTTCTAAAGCATGCCACTCCCATTTTGCACACATTCTTTGCATTTTTTTCTCCATTTCCTGGTGTGCCTCTTCTTTTAAATCTCACAGTATCATACATGTATTTGTGTCTTTCTACAAAGCAAACACATATAGTTCTGACATTATTTCCTTGAATGGGTAAGACTACAGAAGCCGTCACCAGCCCATATAGTCTGCACGAAACCTGTATAAAAATGCACAGCCTTAAAAGGCACCTCATGCTTTGATTTGAGCCAATCAGAGGACAGCAGCAAGAGGAAGTGAGGTTTGTGCACAGGAACAGGAAGAGAAGAGGAAGAAAGGACAGAGGGCCTGTGTTCATGAAGAACAGAAAAAAAACACACCCATGAAGTTATTACATTTGCTCGGCCATTATAAAGAAGCTCTCTTTGTCTGACAGAAATAAAATGTCAGAAAACTGGGTTACACACTTCAAGCTTGATCAGATTAACTTGTAATATTCACACGATTTCAAAGAGCCTGGAGATTCACACTTGCAGCATCTGACTTTAGTGGATTATCCACGATACATGTTTGGCATTCATGTGCAGGCAATGCTAAAAAATTGCATTTGTTTTCGTAAAGCTGGGGGTAGACCAACACAAGCTGTGTCACAGCTTTGAACAAGGAAGTTCCTGTGAGTCAACCACAATGTGCCAGGATCCTTATAATAATTCAATTCAATCGTTATCATAGACTTGCCCAAATAAAAGTCAAGACAATACATAGAATAGAAAGATACACAAAAACATGTGTAAAGGTTTTTCAGATTAGAGAACTTCAAGTACATTACAGGTTTGAAGATGGGCATCAGATACATGTCATGATGCCATACAGGTGTGTGTGTGTGTGTGTGTGTGTGTGTGTGTGTGTGTGTGTGTGTGTGTGTGTGTGTGTGTGTGTGTGTGTGTGTGTGTGAGAAGTGGGGGTTGGAGTTAAGGATCCATTTGGGCTTTAAATGGGAAGCTAATCCAATCGGAGCACGAACAGGCCAGCTGGTAGGCACAACACACACACACACACACACACACAGCTGGTAACTGGCCCGTGCCTCAGAGTCAGACCGTCACCACGGTGACCCACAGATCAATGACACTGCAGACGACCAACCTATTGGCTGTATCACAGGATGGGAGGAGGAGGAGGAGGAGGAGGAGGAGGAGGAGGAGGAGGAGGAGGTCAGGCAGGAAGGGGGTGAGCCAGTCTTGGTGAATGGGGCTTCCCTCTCTGAAACTGTGACCGATCACAGATGGCAAACAATTGGCCGGCCAGAAACTTTTCAACAGGCTGCAAAGACGAGAGAGAAAGAGAGGTCGAGAGGAAGAGGAGAGGTGGAATAGTCTGCTCAGCAAGCAAGAAAGAAAGACAGAAATGAGCCAATTTCAATATATCCTATCGACAAGGAGTCAAAGTTGCTTCTTTTAAACATCTGCTTTTGTAAAGAGTAATAGACAGATATAAAAGATGTATCAATGTTATAGTTCTTTCAAAGCAAATTAATATGTAAATTCCCAAAACTATTCCTTTAAAAACTTACTTAAGACACAAAAAACTCCCTGTGGAAATTGACCACACATGACCCCGACTTCTGTATATCACACACACACAAGTCCAACTCTGCAGTGCAGCAAGAATGAAACTCCTGAGTGTGACAAAAGAGATGCATTTCCAACATGATATCATATATGATATATTTCCCATCATCTTCCTCTTCTCTTTGTCTTCTGATGGTTTGATCTCACTCTCATAGTTTCCCATCATTCGTCTGATGTCCACGTTGCGATGCTTTTGCTTTTAACCTCACTCAAGACTAATTGCAACTAATGTTTTTTGTATTGAGCTGCAGCCTTTCAGTCTAGAAGCAGTTCGACTCAAGATGGCAGATGTTTAAGTCAGTCTGTGTGTCCGTGTGTGTGTGGATAATAGATATTGTAGTCATGTCCACCCCCTATGGCCAGCTTTACCCATTAGCAAAAGGCCTTTCATGGTTACTCTCCCCTCCCCCGCAACACAAGCCCACATACACAACAAAATGCCCTTGTTTATTGCCAGGACTAGCCGCTGCCTCAGTCACAAAATATCAAATTCTCCATTTAATGACAGCAACAGAAAGAGGAAGAAGAGGGGTCGCTATAAAGCAGATAGGCAGGAGAGATAAGGAGGTAGAGGAGGGGATTAGTCAATGATGGCTTCCCCCACAGGTTGAGTCAAAAGAGAAACTTGGGGCATCTAAACTCATTGAAGGAACAGGAAGTCATGGTGGGATGGGTTGTAGTAATGCAGGGTGTGGCAATGCTGCAGAACAGACTGTTTGTTCTGCTGCCTTCTGGCTACCATATTTGAAGAGAAAACCCTGAGCTAATGATGTCACAGGAAGGTGTAACAACAGCCTCAATTCACTAGTAAACTCTGAGACTGCACAGACACTCATCTGAACACTTAGAAAGAGTGATTGTACACAACTAACTATATTCTTAGACCCACCGTTCTCCTCATATGTTGTGCTGAAGGTTGGGAGCTACAATTTGTTAAAATTATGTTGCACAGCTGAATTCCAGGGCGCAATTCATTTACATGTATTTGAAAAACTGCTATTATATAACAACTGTACAAGCTAGGAGTTAACACCATCCCTTTTGTATGGTATGACACAATAAACAGTAATGTTAGCTAGGAGGTGGTTAAATGCTAATGTTAGCTGTTGTCTTCCAGTAGCTAAGCTGTCAAATATCATGGCTGCCAACCCTCACAGCACATTGAGCGTGAGACTCCCGCGATTGATGCAAATCTCACGCTATCACACTCTCACGTCACACATGCCTTTCCTCATGTTAACTTCGTTTTTTTTTCCCTATGTCTTGGGCGCTGAGAGTACTCAAGGCTAAAACATCATTTTTAATGGATTGCCCTTGAACGTAACAGTCATCATGAGAATCTGTTTGAACCATACAGGTTTGAACTTTTAACTGAACGCGTGGAATAGCTAATCATAGCAATGCAAGTGCCTGTTGAGCAGCCAATCACAATGATTTTGTGGTCGACCACCCAGGAAAGACTGCGGTTTCCGAAGAAGAAGGAGAAGACTGCGGTTGATTAAAATAAGTACTACTACTCCTTTACCTCCTTCCCCGAAAAAAATCTCACTCCAAGCTGAATTCAAAAGTTGGCAGCCCTGTGAATAAGTTGTTCTAGCTTGAAATGTGGCTAATACGACAGAGTAAAATAGCCTGTGTGTGAATATGGTGAATTATATGATTAAAGTGGTATTATTTTTTCGTATAGTTGAGGGGTCAGGTCAGATCACATTTCCATGTAAAGCTAACCAGCACTGAATTACTCATACACATACTTGCAAGGTCAACAAAGATTGCCTTTGGTTATGTTTTCTGTTTTCATTTTAAGTTGTTCAACCTTTGAATCACACACACACACACACACACACACACACACACACACACACACACACACACACACACACACACACACACACACTCATATAAACACATGTGCTGCAGTGGTCACTGGGTAACTGATTAACGTGTCACATGGAAATGGTGATGTTAAGGAAAGGAATCAATGGGTTCCTGTCATTTACAATATGATATAATCAAGGCTGATGCAGCTGCTAATTGTTTGTATAGCATAGCATAACTGAATGGTTAGTCAGACACTGAACTTTTCCCCGATAATATTTGTATTGAAATCCTTTTGCGACGCTTTTTTGGAGATATTGCCTATTGTTATATGAGAAGGTTAACACCACCTTTGTGTCTGTATGGTACCAAATTAGCCAGTAGCAAGCTAGTGTAGCCTTGGGCTAAAAATGGGGGGAAAGAGCTAGCCAGGCTCTATCAAATTGTAGGCTAATAAGAACTGCACACTAGCACCTCAGAAACCCCCTTATCACAAACTGCATTTATTTGTTTCCACCTGTTGCCCGGAAACTTGTCCTGTCCATGAAAAAGCTGAGGACTCCTATACACCTATGATTTTCTTGATTGAGACAATAATGTATACATTAGTAATCATTGTGGTAATGTTGTAGGAAAGGTGGCCCGCAAACAGTGCTTTACTAAGAAAAGCTGTTTGTGCAGTGCGGCCTTCAAATGCAAAGGACCGATTGTGTGAAGGCTAAAACCAAAGTCAAGGTATGTTCCCTACAAGGGCAGGCTGGAGTTTAATTATGTTCCCCCGATGTCGGCTCTATTAACCAATTTCTAATGCTGCAGTTTAAGCCCGTGAAATAACGTGAGGTAAATACAACAATAGCAGCTAAACAATTCACCTGACTGAAAACCTTTGAACCTGCTGGCTGTGGCCCCACATTGGCTTCCAATAGTCAGACTTCTGTAAAACAAAAAAACACAGACAAGGTGTTTTTGCCAAAGGGCATAGGGCCTTTGTGGCTAAATTATAGTCATTTTCAGGAGCTCGCTAACTCTTCCCACCTTTAAATGACAGGTCTACACCCTGAACTTCCACTTGTTGCTCTCATTAAAGTGTCACTTTGATTGAAAGTGGTCTATTTAGACAGCCAATACTCACAGTAATATTTATTATACACACACCGCAAGTGGCTGTATATAAACTAGTGCCTGGGTTAAAAGCAACTTCTTTAGGTGGCTCTTCTGCACTGAGCATCTTGGCAGCAAAGTCCAGGTTTTACTGCCACCGAGAGTGTCAACACACACACACTCACAAACACACATACACATACAAACACACACGCACACACACACTCTGTTATGACACATGAGAGGAGACTTCCCAGGACAGTATTCAAAGCACTTGGCTAGTAGAAATTCCAAATGAAGAGTGTTGACAACCACTTAAGTGACCTCTCACTCACAACCTGTATACATAAACACACATATGTATGTCCAAAGTCCTGCTTACCTAAGCTGACTGATTTGTAATACAAAAAAACACCTCCAACTCTAGTTTAACTCTTAATTTAGCAGTGAATGAAGAAAAATATGCCATGTGCTATTAAATGTTTCTCAGATGAATAAGTTGGGCCTGGCACTCTGACTCACGACCTCATGGTACATAAAACGTACACTCACACACACACACACACACACACTCACACACACAGAGTGAACTTGAGAGGCGGCACTCCCTTCAGGCTGGATTAAATATTACCCAGCCAATCCCTGTTTTCACCATTACAGCGTCATCGTGGTGAAAAAATCCTCTCAGCTGTCCAAATCTCTGCGGTCACCTGGATCTTTTTTATCCTCGAACCAAAATATGCAACTTGAGCAGACAAATTGGACAGTCAGGCTTACATAGGTCAGGCAAGGTTTGACACTTAACCAAGAGGTTTAAGGCCTGCAAAGTGCAGCCCAGCTGACCTTTGATCACCTTAAACAGTCTTCCTTGCATTGGTAAACCCTCTTAACAGTGTCAGTAGAGTCAAAACTGAATCATTATTTACATCAATGAGCAAGGAAAGAATTAAACATGTGTCTTAAAAAAATGGCCAGTTTGAGCTAAAATGTGTTGAATTCAGAATCTGCGGTTTCAGAGGAAGCTAACAACTACCATCGTCATCTACACAATAAAACAAGTGAAGCACCGTCACTGTGTTGCATGAACAACGTGATAAACCATATATGTCCATTTAAAGCCAACTAGCGCATGAATGAAGACAAGGAAGAGAAGAAAAACCACTCAGAAGTAGGTGCTACTGAAAAAGAGAGAGAGAGAAAGGAAGAGGAAGCGATAAAGAAGGAAGAGAAGTTTCTGCATGTCACTGCAGCCAAAGCTTAAAATGCCATTTAAATCTCACAGCCACTCTTCTAATATGTTAGGTTTAGAAGCACAGTATGAATTAAAGTGTGGGGCCAGATGTTATACATTACGCAGGACATGGAGGATAGAAAGATAAAGAGTGGAGGAAGAAAAGAGGTGGATATTTCACATATGCATTTGTCAATTAGTCAGTCAAATTCAACCTTAATATGGGGGTAAAGGAGTGGATATTAAACTAGCCTGCAAGCCAGTGGATATGGCCTTAAAAAATGAAGTGTATGACACCCATATATAGGCTTATATCTTGCCTTCTTTAATCTTCTCTTGGCTCAAAATCAAATATGTTGTCCTTGTGAAACGATTTAATTCTCTTTTGCTATCTAGAGCTGTACACACAAATGGCATCAAAAATCTGATTATGCTAACAAATCCCATCCTCTCCTGAAATGACACACCTTCAGGCTCTTGCATCTCAGGCAGAGACAGTGAGAGCATATCCAGGAGTCACAAAGCACAAGTACCTGTTCAATAAATTAACATAGTCAGCAAACAGTATATGGAAGATATGGCCTTTAGCCCAAGTTTATGATAGGGCAGCTCAACCACCCTTGTGTGTATGTATTATGTGTGTTGTCTGTCTGTCCCGGTGATGCAGTGGCTGTAGTCCCAACTGAGTTTACAGCTGGTTTTCAACAGTAACAGCAACATCAACATCACCTCCACCCTCTGTGGTAATTAAATATCAAAAAGCGTTAGATTCATCTATAGAGAAGTAAGGAGGAATACCTTTAAGTCTTGGGCCTTTGCAGCTTTCACAAGGAGGAGTCATATATGTTTAACTGTTAATTATCATATGTTTAACTACATAGAGCAGGTGTAGGGATGACAATTTCACACATATGGAGGTTTGAACATCACCCAGTCTCAATATAATATAGAATATCAAGAGATTAGGTATATTAGGCCTCACAACATCAATCCCGTTCCTTTTATTTTCTCCAATCCTTTGCTATTATCGCCTCCCTCTCCCTCTCTCTCGCTCAAATCGCGAGAGCCCAGTGCAGCACAGTGTGCACGCGACGTGCCCCAGTGCATGACGCTGGACCAATCAGAGCGCACAATTCCGAAAGTTTACCTTTTATGGCTCGAGCCGGGCAACTGACGCAGTATAAAAAACATGCGCCCACAGCTAACGGATTCACTCTGAGCGTCGTCATACGCAGCTTGTGCGGGATATCATTTGCCTGAAACCGGTTCCCTTAAAGCGAAAAGCCCCCCCACCCAAAGGTAAGAGACAGACACGTTTAATTGTATACTTCTGATTTTGTTATTCTGTTTATCGAGTAAACAATGATTTTTTTTGTTTATGATTGCAATCGTCATTTTGAATGTAAAAGATGTCGGGGACCACGAGGGTCTTTGTCCTGTCATACACCAACGATCTGCTAATATGCCATAAAGAATCAAAAAAGAGAAGCTATGATGTAAACCAGCATCTGTATTTTACTCTTGTGTTGCAACGTGTAATGTTACAGCAGAGGTGGCCGCTAAACGTCCGTCTGACAGGTGCTTTTTGCGGTACCGTTTTCGGCTTATGATTAATATAATGAGGCAACGTCCTTACTCAGGCGTGGTTTTCATTGTGCAACTGTGTAAACTATCACGGTTGTGTTTTATGTTGGCTTACATGTCTGCATTAACACGGTAGTTGGAGAGGAGCTTTTGAGTTGAGGTCGTCTGGATACCGGCTGCTCCCTTTGTGCGCCCGATGCGGCGGGGTGTGACCTACTTTTTCACTTTAGCCTAGCCACATTATGCTAACTCCGCCGTGGAGACTTGCACCAGTTGCATTTTTAAATATAAATCATTTTTGTCAGACGATTTTGTGGTAACTTTGTCATGTTCAATTCATGTTCTTACAGGCTAATTAATTTTCCTGTAGTGGGGAATATCAAGGATTACAAGGCCTGCATTTTTTAAATAGATAAAGGGGTAATTTAATACACCTGTCTGTCTTTTTCATTTTGCACATGAGGCAAGGGGGGAAATTACGAATGACTAATCATCTCCTCTTAGAAAAGGCGTGGCCTTCAGGAAATGGAGCAGCATTAAAGGAAGTCTGCCCCATTCACGAGTCAACAGAAAATCATTATGCAACTTAATTTTTTTCTCTTGAGATAATGTATTAAAAGACAAAGACGCTGGAGGTTCTCAAATGTTGCACGGTGTTAATGTGATCGTGTGCATGATGGGCAATAGGCAATGAATGTAGCTGTTCAGGCTGATAATGACGCAGTGATATTGAAGCGAATATTTCTGATGGGCATTAAAAACCAGTATGATTGTGAAATAAGGGGAGGGGGCAGTAGAGGAAGTCAATTGTAGTGAGCAGAAGGGAGTGGTCGCGCGCCGCCGTGTCACATAATGTCGAATGTTCCTTTTTCTTGATGTGCTGTGTCGCTCTGGCCGCGCGCCATGGCGCCGGTAGACTCAAAGCTGCTCGAAACCGAACCATGTCCTTATATGGTAATAACAGAATGCAGCGCCACTTCCTTTTGTCTGGCTTGGTCGGAATTTGGGGCACGAGCGCCACCCAGCGGCAAGCTCGTGAACTGCTGCTAGTCGGTTTGACAGGAAGTGAGAGCTAAAAGTATTACGCGGTCGCTGTTAAGAGGCGGATGTAGAGCTCGGCAGTAACAGTTTGATCTTTTCCTCTTTAACAGTTCAGCCATGGAAGATGAAATCGCCGCACTGGTTGTTGACAACGGATCCGGTATGTGCAAAGCCGGATTCGCCGGAGACGACGCCCCACGTGCTGTCTTCCCCTCCATCGTCGGTCGCCCCAGGCATCAGGTGGGTTAATGAGCTAACTCAGAATTAAGTCTTAACACCAGATTTTTTTTTTAGGCATTTGCTAATTTATACAATGACTTTAAATGTGTATAATTACATTTAAGCAACTTAAACATTTTAATTCTTGAATTCATTAAGATATAATGAGTCAGGTTTGGCTTATCTATTTAACATCAGTTATACATATAAAGCAATATAGTGGAAGTTTTTATCTACTTATATTTATGTTTCCTTACTACTTGTCCCTACACTGAATTACATGTAGTTGACATGTGTTCCTGTAACTAAATCAGGAAACCAAATCTTAAGGTTTCAGTTCATTAAACAGACTGTGATCTCTTGTTCAGGGAGTGATGGTGGGTATGGGCCAGAAGGACAGCTACGTTGGTGATGAAGCCCAGAGCAAGAGAGGTATCCTGACCCTAAAGTACCCCATCGAGCACGGTATTGTGACCAACTGGGATGACATGGAGAAGATCTGGCATCACACCTTCTACAATGAGCTGAGAGTTGCCCCTGAGGAGCACCCTGTCCTGCTCACAGAGGCCCCCCTGAACCCCAAAGCCAACAGGGAGAAGATGACCCAGGTATGAACCCCTACCTTTACAATGCATAGTTAAATAATTCCAGTTTAAACCACAATACATTAAGGTAGTTACTGTCATAAAATAGTTGCCTCATTTCCTTCTTAGTTTCCTTCTTCATTCCAATTTCACCTGCTCCTTCCTCTACCTCTCCCCCAGGGCCTCTCTCCTATAAGATGATCTATCATCAACAGGTCTCTCTACTGTGTGCCTTTTATCTGCACTTGTCTGATTAGCTGAGTCATTAGGTCAGCACCTAATAGACATCTGACATGCACAAGTGTGAAGGGATGTTGACTTTCTGCACTTTTTTTCCAACTAACGTCAATGTAAATCTCATTCTGATGCATGTAGTGAGTGCAGTGTGAACACAAGCTGCGGACAGTCTATGATCAAAATAAATACTAAAAGGCTATCTTGTTTTTACAGATCATGTTCGAGACCTTCAACACCCCCGCCATGTACGTTGCCATCCAGGCTGTGCTGTCCCTGTATGCCTCTGGTCGTACCACTGGTATCGTGATGGACTCTGGTGATGGTGTGACCCACACAGTGCCCATCTACGAGGGTTATGCCCTGCCCCACGCCATCCTGCGTCTGGACTTGGCCGGTCGCGACCTCACAGACTACCTCATGAAGATCCTGACAGAGCGTGGCTACTCTTTCACCACCACAGCCGAGAGGGAAATCGTGCGTGACATCAAGGAGAAGCTGTGCTATGTTGCCCTGGACTTCGAGCAGGAGATGGGCACTGCTGCCTCCTCTTCCTCCCTGGAGAAGAGCTACGAGCTGCCTGACGGACAGGTCATCACCATCGGCAATGAGAGGTTCCGTTGCCCTGAGGCCCTCTTCCAGCCTTCCTTCCTCGGTAGGTTTACGTGCTGAAATCACAGTATATGCTAAACCATAATGTACTTTCTAAGGGTACTCCAGTCTTCAAATTTCTGACCAGTGTCTTAATTTTGCTCTCAGGAATGGAGTCCTGTGGAATCCACGAGACCACCTACAACAGCATCATGAAGTGCGACGTCGACATCCGTAAGGATCTGTACGCCAACACCGTGCTGTCTGGAGGTACCACCATGTACCCCGGCATCGCTGACCGCATGCAGAAGGAGATCACTGCCCTGGCCCCATCCACCATGAAGATCAAGGTGAGTGGAGTTGCTACAAACCCAGAACCCACAAAGTGGTTGGTTGCTGCATAAAAGTGTATATGATCGTAATGCTTCTGTATCCTAATGAGCTTTTCTTGTGTTCCCACAGATCATTGCCCCACCAGAGCGTAAATACTCTGTCTGGATCGGAGGCTCCATCCTGGCCTCTCTGTCCACCTTCCAGCAGATGTGGATCAGCAAGCAGGAGTACGATGAGTCCGGCCCCTCCATCGTCCACCGTAAATGCTTCTAAACAGACTGTTCCTTCTCCCCCTCCCCGACCAAACGCCCAACAACTTCAGCTCTGTGCAAAACAACCACACACCACACATTTCTCATACACACTCAGGCGCAGAGCCTAGATGACCAACTCATTGGCATGGCTTCAGTTATTTTTGGCGCTTGACTCAGGATTTTAAAAAACTGGAACAATGAAGGAAACAGTAATGTTTTTGGCTAGGTTAAAAAAAAGCACCCCAAGGTTCTGCAGTTGCATCTGGGGACTTACAAAATGTACATTTTGTTTTTCTTTGAGTCATTCCAAATGTTTGTTAACTGCATTGTTCAGACACATGATTCCAAATGTTAACTGCATTGTTCAGACACGTATTCGCCTCTGTGAAGGCTGCCCAGTGGTTGGCGCATACTTAAACATGGTTGTAGTATCGCTTGTATGTAAATTATGTCTGGGTTTTTTGTACTTTCAGCCTTAAAATCTTGGTCCTGTTAATTTTTTTTGTTTTTGTTATGCAAAACCCAATCGTGACCTCTTCTTCCCCCTGTTGGAGGTTTCATACCCGGGGTGGTGGGGCAAGGGGTCTCGAAGTGATAGGGTAACATGGGGTGCCAGACCGGTGGGGCCAACCTGTACACTGACTAAACAATCCCAATAAAGTGCACATGTGTTCCGACATGATGTCTGACTCTTGTCCTTTCTACGCTATCTTATGAATGTGAATAAAAGTGTGGTGACAACATAAGTTGAGTGAGTTTATAACAAACACTAGACCAGAGTTAAAATGAAAAGATCAGGTTAATTTAGAGATTCCATTACTTCTGCTTTAAGTATTGGTACATCATTACTTGAGTAGCTAGCACTACTGTCAAATACATCTTATGTTCTCTCAAACAAAATGCCACTCAACAACAAATGGGGCATCACATGAGAACCAATTTTTTAGTCTTGACATATAGGTCTCTAACCTGAATCTGACAGATTTAAGATGAATTGTTAACATTTCATTTTATAAGCATTTGAATATTTACAGACATCTTAACAGTAAATATCTATGCTAAGGAGAACTAAATGAGATTAACTGTTCCATATTTAAACACCATTTTGAATCTGGAGTTCAGCTTGCTAACCTTTTCATGAAAAAATGCTCAGTCCTCAAAAGGCTACATATCAATTAGTGCTAAGTGGTCTGTTATATCAATCTGAAATGTGTCACCACAGGATTATGTAAAGGGATAATTAGTTAAATGTTTGTACATTACATGCAAATAAAGTGTTCCAGACAGAACAAGTAGATCATGCTGATATAACAAACATTTCATGGAGTAAAGCAGACGGCTGCACCCGCTGCCCTTATTGCCTCACCTTCTCATTCAGGTCTTAATGCAGTCCCAGCATTGAAGCAATTCTGGATTCATCCTGTTCTGTTGGAAAAGGAAATGATATAGCTGAGATGTAGCTCAAATTTAAGCTAGTTAGCCTGTGTGAGGTCAACTTGGAGAAAAGCCCCAAACATCAAATGTTTGAAATTTGAAAGTACAACTGTTTTGTTTCCCAACAAGCAGCATTATAAACCCTGACTGATATGAGGGGGGAAATGCTTTCAGCTTGACATTAAATTAATTCATAATATATAAACTGTGTTCTGTTTAAATCATAAATCTGACCACACAAACTGTCCGAGCATACTGACCGCAACATGTTCTATTCTTTCAGCCACATATTCTTTAGCATTTGATGCAACATCCCCGAGTATGAAAAACACATTCATATTTGTCAGTGAAACGCTTTGCCAGACGATATGAAGAACTGTGATTCCATCACAACTTTTAAAAACCAAATGAAAAAATCTGCTGACAGGCATTCAATCCTGTAACCACTGATCTTCTATCACTTGAATAATGTATTCTGGAAGAATGAGTGCGTGTGTGCGTGTATTTTGTCTCTATGATGTACTGCTCTGGGATTCTGTGCTATGTTTGTTATTTTTTTGCGATGTATTATTTCTATGTGATGTTTTAATTGTGACCTGCCAAGGGACTGCAAATGTAAATTAGTTCTCTGGTACAAAATACATCAAATGGCAACAAGATACAGAAGAACAGTGTAATCTAACAATGACATGGCAGAACTTCACATCAGTCAGATGTAAGTCATGTATAGTCATGAGTGAGTGCAGTCAGCATTCGCTGTGTCGTCAGGGCCCGTGATGATACTTGCCTTTTGGACCTTGTAACCGTATCAGAATTCCTTTAATTCCTAAAAACTCTTAATACAGCTAGTTAGTAATAGTCATTTGATGTTGTCCAGGTTAATTAAACTGGTACTTCTGAATTACTCTTACCAGGAAAGCAACAGTCAACTCACTCTTATTTCACTGATAACACAATTAATGATTATTTAGAGAAAAATGTACCATGTACAATCCAAAGAAGCTGATCTGCTTAACATAAGATACACAGTAGCAAGGGGAGAGGATTTTGTTTTTGCTTTTTGCTAACTATTGATTCACAGCTGTCCTGATATTCAGTATAACAGCACTCCCTCTCCTTTTTTAATCATCTATGTGTTAAAAAGATAACCGGTTAAGTTCATGACTTGTATCTCCTCTAAGAATGTTAATTGACTGTGAACTGTGGCCTTAATCAGTACATTTACAAAAGAGATTGCAGAAGTAAATGTATTGAAAGCAGCAAAGCAGAGTCATCACTCTCGTCTGTGTTCTGCCTCAGGTTTCATGTAGTATTATACTATTCTTGCACAGCTGAACGAATGTAAAATTATGATCTCATGTCAAAGGTCAGCAGGCTCAAAGGACTGACCCCAATGAGGTCATTCAGTCACGCATGATGTAGGTCAGAGCTTAGATCAGACTCTTATTGTCCCAAAAAGCCTTTTTTTTGTCCAACCTCTCCAGCCTCTCATGATGATGTCATTTCTGATCATGCTCTTCTCTGAGGTAATGAGATCACATGCTGTTTATCAGCCAGAAATGAACAGAAGATAAGCAAGAAGAACAAAGGGTGTTGTTGTGTAACATGCTTATGAGGTAAATATCTTCTATGTTGCAGATAAGACATTGCTGAGGAGACAATATACCCCATTGTCAGAAATTTTACAACAATGTATTTCAAATTTAGATTTTTTTCCCAGCACAAGAAAATAGCCAAATGGCCTTATTGATTTTTTTTGTTTTCATTTTTTGTCAAATCTCTGCTGAAATACTCAAATCACCAGCTGCTAGTGATTTTACAGCAGTTACACAGTTCAGACAGAAGGTGGCAGTAAAGGTCAACTTTAATTTTGACTCAAAAGGTTACAGTGACAAAACAATATAACACTAGTATGGGGGGTAATTAAACGTAATTATTACAAAACCCTTTCTCAGAGATAGGTGTAATATTAAAAGATAACAGAGGAAAGAAAACAAAGTGAGGCAGGGCTTCACTGAAGAACAAAAAAAAACATGATCAGTGAGGGGTTTCAGGGGGAATGGTTCTGTAATGTCCATGCTGACAGCTGTGTGAGATGCTTATAATATTTAAACCAATTCCTCTCCAAATTGGATATGTAACTGTGTGCCATAAAACCAACTTGAACTCCTGCTTAATATGATGCAAAGAGCTAAATCTGGAACATTGCCTTTAATCTTACTCAGTGTAATGTAGGGAGACTTCCATCTTTGGTTAATGAAGTACATTTTGAATCTATTTAATGGAGGAGAGTGACTATGGGAGTGTGCGTCCATTACAGCAGTACAAATGAGGTGGATGAAGATGAAGGCTGCCATTAAAGGAACTGAGCCGCGTTATGTTTTCCGTCAGCTTTCCTAGAATGTGATCCTCTGCTGATACAGGCACTTTTTACATCCTGTCCACATCTAAAAAGGGATTGAAACATTTGCATATAACACTGATGAAAGAGGATAAGATTGATTGTGGACCGAGCTGCCACACCCTCATGTTATATGCACCATATCCTGTTTCTGTGTGTGTCACGAGGATCCAGCTGCAGCCAAAGTCCTGCTGTGTCCTTTCATTAGACTGTCCCAGTTCCTGCAGTGTTCTGGGCTGCATCTGGTGATATATGAGGAAGAGACTGGAAGGCTGATTTAGGGGGCATACAGGCCTGTGTGCACGCATATGGTAGTGTGTGTTTGCACTGATATGAATTCATATATGCATGCAATGCATTAAGCCCAGACTGCCCTATGCACACACACATTGAAGATCAAGTGTGTTTGGAAATGTATTCCATCTAACTTGAGGCCCCCCACCGCCTATGATTCTGCTGAGACTGCTTTGCTCCTTTTATTGCCACGCCAGCAAAACACTCACTGGCAGGGAGACTTGGCGTGTGTGTGTGTGAGTGCAGCCATTTTTCAATGCTTGGCGAGGTTGTTGGTTTGCACGTTCCAGCACAGGTGTGAGCACTGCAGGTGTTTGTGAAGGAATCAGACAGAGGGGGAACAATTTGTCAGAAAATGAGACTTCCTGTGTTCCTCCATTTACAGCAGCTGTGCAGCTTTCACGTTATTGGTTCCATCAGCCAGGTCACTGCTTCAACCTGCCTGCAGCTTTCATCTTCCTCCAACAGGTGGGGCCGCTGTGCTACTTGTATCTGTCTAGCACAAAAACTGGGTGAAAGGCAAGTGAGGCTAGCAGTGATGACAGAAAGAGGCCAGCAGAGAATAATTGATCATATTTATACAGTAGCTCTTTTTCTGTGTGCCTCAGAGTGATCTGCATTCTCCTTAGGGGGACATGTTCACTGGAGGTGATGCAACCCCCCCTCTACACTCCTCTCTCTGTGAATGTAATCTTCTTTGACTGATTGACAGCAGATGTGAAGGGTTTTTCCCCCTGATTGACAGATGGGTGCAAAAATGGTCAGTGGAATTGGTCAGAATTAACCGTTGATTACTGCTTAGGTTTTTTGGACAGCCTGAGCTCAGGAGGCAAGACATGGCCTAAAAAGAATGAAGCAGTAGAGGCAGATAAAACATCAGAGAGCAACGATATGACCACAATCATTTTTATGCTTTTATAATAATGCTATTGTAGGTTGTAAAGAAGCAGTTTCATTACATGCAGGGAGAACGCCACCATTGCATGCCATACAGTCTATATTTGTGTGCCGAATTCAGAATGTAAACTTCATCATCCCCTCACAAGCGAATGGGATGAATTTCCTGAATATTTCCTGCTGTGTTCTCACATTTGCTCAACTCGATTTCAAGCAGAAAATTCCCTAGGCGGCTGGCGGGGAAAACTCTGGGTATAGTTGGAGTGAAATATTTGGCTGTTTGTGTTCACACATGGATGCAGAACATGTCAGGATGATTCTAGGAGTATTGTGCATGTGTGAAAGCAGATTATAGGCCAGATCTAGGTAGATTAGCTGGTAATTTGGGTTGAATCGTATATTTATGTATTCTACATGTTATTCATGTGTGGTGTATAAGTACTGATGAAATAGTATACTGTACATGTAATGAATGGGAATATACGACCATATTCAATAATTTGGTCAATATGAAACATTGTGCAACCAATTTTTTTTTAAAGTACAAAACCAACATTACCCATATCCATATTAACATGGGAACCATTCTTCTCTGGGGTCATGCTCATACTGGAATACAAAACTACTTTTACAACATTCTTCTGCTAGGAAGAAGCATGATCCTTACAAATCATAATTTCTAGCTTGATGAGCAACTGAAGAGTAAACGTATTCTCAAAATCAGGAGGGATCTCATCCGTACTCGTCACACTAACATATTTGAAAACCTAAAGCTACTTGACAACTTACGTTCAACGTAATGTTAACTAGGACTTTGTAGAATGCTTGGTTGGCTTTTGTTCCTTAGCTGTCAATAGCTTGTATTAGTGTCACACAATACAACAGAAGATGTGCCACACCCTAGCCTACATTAAAGGTTGACTAATTAATAGGCATGTTAGCTAGGAATTGGTTGAATGCGCGGGTTGCTGTCGCAACTTATCTTTGGTTCGCCAGTGAGCTAACATAATTTATGATCTCATTTCAACATGTCAACCAGTCACAACAGCCTACTTAGTATTCAATACATCTTTAGTCAAAACTACTGTTTGAAAGTGATACACAACATGATTGGAGGTTCAGCACATCTAGCTAATATTCATGTTTGCTAGTTAGCAGTAATGTTATTATTGGTTGAATGTAGTTGCTAACTTACCTGTCTGTAGCCAGTGAGGTATCGAAACAACATCATTGTTTACTCATTTACTCAATGAGCTAGTGATGTGAGCTACGCGTTGAATAAATGTTAGCCATTGTCTTGTGTTAGCGAAAGGCTTATCCAATTTTTTTATCTTAACTTGAAATATTGCACAATGCCTCTATAATCTTCCACCCACCATTGTCTTTTAGTTGCTAATTTAGTGAGACATTTATTCCACTCACAACATGGAGCAGCAGTAGGGCATTATTGTTGCACATAATCAGGGGAAAGTGGCCACCTTGTGAATAGAATGAACTGACTGTAGGTCATGGAAAGTGTGGATATTAGGGGTGATCGTTATCACCACCAATCTGTGCATTCATGCCACGGGTATCTGTCTTTTAAGTGTCAGGGTGGTGTTCATGTTTGTGCTTTTTCCTCCCCCACCTCAAGCTGTGTTCTCCGTATAAACACTGTCTGATGATTGACAGCTACCCCATGAGGGCTCTGTGTATGTACATGTGTGTCTATGTGTGTGTGTGCTTCAAGGGGGTTGATGTTTGTGGTGATGTCAGACTTGTTTATTGCATGTGTGATTTTTTTTTTTTACACTGTATGTATGTTTGTTTCACTCCGTCAGGAAACATGACATTGCAATTAGCCTATTTACACAATCATGTTGTGGGTTTGTGTAACTGCAGCAGACACTAGAAAAACAATACAGTAGTTGTGTTGAGCATGAGACAACGTATGATAAATGATTTAACCCTGTGGGGATGTAGGCACTTTGTGTGTGGTGAGGAGTGATGGGGGGGGGGGTCACATATATGGACTGTTAACACATTAAGTAATATTGTAGGGGATGTGTTTAACTGTGAAGATGGCCATACATTCAGGCTTTATTGGTACCAGCCCATATATCAATGTGCAAACTCTGGTATTTTTGAAGACTCGGATTGGGTGCTTATGCTGAAAACATCTCTCTGTATTTATTTATTTATGAGTTTCTTCTGCAGAGAGGACTGAACTCCCCCAGCTGGACTAATCAATGTTGTCCCTGTGCTCCATCCCCTGTGGGCAAACATTTCACAGTCTGGCCGCCAAATCAAATCATTTACCTGATCCTTGAAACGATAGGGACAGAAATAAACCTACAAACCCGACAATGATATTTGGAACACTAAGTCGATTTAAGGGTAATGCAGAGATGACACGTTGTTCTGGCACTGATAAGAGCCAAAAACCAGTCGGGGATAACAAGTAATAAAACAAAAATGTTCCTGAAATGAAACATTGGCTGTGGTTTTGTATTGACTCAGCAGCCTTGAGGCTATAAATCTCTGTACTTTTCCACTGCAGTCCCAAAGAGAGGACGAGCTTGGAGCTTTAAGTTGGACCATCCTCAAACAGCCCAGTTGGTGTATGGGCTATAAAAAAACACAATCTACCAAATGGTCCCATCTGCTCCTGCTGTAAGGCATGACATGGATAACCTAGAAATAAACAGACAGTATATCTGTTATATGATCAGATGAGCCTGCACTCAACCAACCTACCTCGAGACTTAATATTTGGTTGTGGGTGGGAAAAAAGGCTTATTTTGTAAATTTAGCAAAACAAAAAAATGTTACTTTGGAAAAAATTCCATTTTTACTAATAGTGGGATTAAACTCTAAACTTGATGCCATTGTGGATTAAATAATAGGTTAGTATTCCCTTTTTATATAAAGGATCCATGTCTTATCTGTTCAATAAAATGCCATTAGCCTACTAACACAACGTCTGCCCTCAACCACTATAAGCTTCAGCAGCAAAAACCCACCTCAAAGTGGACTTAACCCCCACGACCACGGCGGCATTTGACAAGAAAAACAACAAGGAGAAGAAGAAACCTGCCTCCAGCCTGCAGGGTGAAAAGAAAGCAACAATAGGGCTCTAATCTAAAGGCATTGTCTGAATTCCCAGTCGGAGCGATTTGGAGAACAAAGGGCCGCTTGGTCCCCTCGGAGGGGACCTCACCGTGATCTCCGCCTGGTAATTCCCTCCCCGGGTCTAGTCAGACAGGTCAGCCGGGTGAGGGCGGCCACTGAGAGGCCTCTTCATTCTGCTCGGCTCGACGAGCACGGTTGGTTGAGGCTCGAAAACGACAGAAAAAAACAACCCACCGACTTTAATGGAGGGCTTCTCGGAGCATCGGCAAACCACACAGCGAGTCAGTTTTTCCGCCAAATGTGTGCGCTTTTGTCCGCAGCTTCGGAAAGAACTATACCCGTCCTCTCTCGTCTCCTTCCGCGGTTTGTTAGCTGCTTTGAAGGCTTTCTGTCCCCTACCGGAGGGCGTCCTTGAAACCGACTCACTGGAAGAAGGAGGGGCTGGAGAAGTGGAAGGAGGAGGGGGTGACATGGGGAGCTTGAAACCGCCTCAGATTTTTTTTTTTAATCAACATTTTTTTCTAACTATGAGCGGTTTAACTCAAAGGGAAATGTAAATCGTAAAAAATCCGCGAGAGTAAGACAGTATACTGTTCGCGAGGGGGGGGTCACGTGAGAGGGACTTTCAGGATCCTAGTTCACATAGGCTACTGTCTGGTTCACACAACTAAGGTCGCCCCCTCCTTTCTGAATTTCAGCTAAAAAAGCACTAAATGAGTGCGCCACTTTTCCCTTCTCTTCTTATGCAAATCTGTGTCCGTCCCTGCTAAGACCCCCGGCAGATTGAACACCGGGAGACATACAGCGTATAGCTTCATCGTCCTTGAGGCCATTTGCATAGGCCTACAGAAAGAAAGGGCTATATTACTCTGAGGAAAATCAAAACAACATGAAGAACCAAATATAAACAACAAATATAAAACGTTTTCTGGCAGATATGATAGTCATTATAGCCTTGAGTGATGAAGCCAGTTAAAAATATTAAGGCTAATCCTTTTTATGTCATGGAAATAAAGTTCACTTTGCTTGAACTAGACAATATTCTGCATTATGCAGGTTAACGCTTTAAATTATAGCATATACTTACATATCTTTCAGGGCAAAAATAAATGAGTAAAGATAATTCCTGTGCAAACTCTTCAGGGCTGAACTTATTTGTTAATTTCTATGTTCAGCCTAATTGCTTAATGTCTTCCTTCAACATAACAGTATCTGTTAAGATTGGCCTACATCAGTTTTTCTGTGGCTTGCCAATGGGGATGCCTGATCAAATTGAATTATTACATATTAAGTGATTGTTCTTAAGAAACTGAGGGACTGCATTTTTTTATATATTTAAATCTGCATTCAAGTGCATTTCTATTGTAATAAAAACACAGAGTAAAACAAAACATCTGACTTTTTTAACTAATGCTTCCCGTGAGAAATCGTAAACATAAGCCCACAGTATATCCAAACAAATGTAGTATTTAAATGTGAAACAACGCCCCCATACTTTTGCCCCATCCTATAGCGTCTATTATAACAAGCATGAAAATGGTAAGGGGGGGGGGGTTGCCTTGAAACTCGCCCCCAACCACGACCAACATCGTCCCTCCTAAAAAAACAGAAACCCACTGTTGTTTTGATCACTCAAGTCTTGAAGGGAGAGGGGACCTTGAAACGGGCTCAACCTCCTTGCTCCATAATTGGTTTTGTAGTGCTGGCGCGAGGCCAGTATGTTTTTTTTTTTAATACTGGGACTTTGATTGACAGTTCGTCCAGCCAATCAGACAGCAGCTGTGCAAACCATCCTGGGTTGGGCTAGGGTTGGGTGGTAGCGAGGGAGATGGGCGGGGCTTGCAAAACAATGCTGCGTTTCATTGCTGAAGAGTTTACGGACGCGTCAGGGTCTGTTTCTCCCCCCCTTAGTTATCCCTCAGTTTACCTTCGGACGAGCCTGCAATGGACTACCCAAGTCCTCCGAACAACCAGGACGGATTTTGAGAAACATTTTTTCGCTTGCTCCTCAAGATTTTCTACTTTGAAGTAAGCGATCGGCATGCTTTTTTTTCTTGTTTATCTACTTTTATTAGCTCAAGATTCCAAGTTGTTTGCGTTTTCAATAAAATATGGATAAAAAAAATAATTGTGAAAAGGGCGCGGAGATTATAGCGTTCATTATTTTGGATTTTAAGGGGCTCTTGTCGTTGTGAAAAGCCCCCTTTTTGCAGACGTTTCCGTCGAGAAAGTTTTGCGTGTCATTAATGGAACCGTGAAAAGTTTGAAACGTGGCTGAAATGCCGTGCTCCTGTGCTGCCGTGTCGCATGCATCACCAGGGGGAAAGGATGCTTTTATAACTAACCTTCCAGGTCTATTTTAAAGGGCTTGAAGCGAACATTTGTGTCCGGAGTGGTTTTTTGAAGGAAAATGGGTTTATTGTGATTTCTGAAGCAGTCTTTCTTCGCATCCCGCCCGCCTGTAAGCCTGTATATCACGAGTCATGTGTTTGTGCTTGCAGCTTTTTGAAGGTTATCTCGACTTTCCCCTTGTTTTATTTATAATTCAAAGAACAAATAGTGTTTTAATGGTTCCTATTTTGGGCGTAGTTAAAAAAAATAGACTCAACATGACATCATTTTTAATCCTGCCGGTACGGAGAAAGTCACAATTGTAGGCTATGTTGTTATTTTCTTAAAGTTAGGCTTCTTATATGTTTTGAGATTTTAATATCACAAATATCGATGTGTGCGAAACGTTTGCTGACAAAAGGCTATATTTACGCCAATGATTGAAATCGACATTTTAACAGCTTTAGGCGCATTGCTTAAGACGATAGGCTAACAGATTAAACACAGTATTATGTATCTTAATACTAGTTCTTTAAGCTTGTTGCCGGATGTCAAACCTTCACTTGGTTGTGGACGAATTGTGTTTTTCAGTTTTAAAAACAGTGGAAGTGTTAGATGTTTAGGTTCTGATTTCTCTCCTTGGGAAGCAGCCCCCATGTCCAGTTGTAGCCTGGACTTAATTCTCTTCCGTGGGGAACAAAACACCGCTAACCCCGCTGCTGAATGATGCAGGCTTTTGCAACCTTATTTATTTTTAACCCGTTTGAAATTTATATTTGATGCGCCTTCAGTAGGTGGTGTATTGGCTTACAAGGCGACTCGACCAAAGCATATTGCTGGTGTAGGAAAACAGCTGTGTAATCGGAAAATGTAGAAAATGTAATTTAAAATTTGACGGTATGCGTTTCCATCGCGGGACAGGAGGGTGTTTTCATGGCCGGGGCAGAGCAGCTGGCCGCCCCTCTCTCCTGCATGTGTTTCCCAGGGAAGAGGAGCCCCGGAGCGGCTGCTGCTCGTTGAGCTGTGGGGGTGGAGTGTGGCTGGCTAGTCCGCTAAAATGTTAGATAATAGTGTTGTGGAGATAAGTTAACCCTTCAATTAGTCACGCAGTTGATATACATCAGTAAGAACATATATTATCCATCTGTCGACAAGCTTTATGCAACGTTCAGTTGTTGAAGTGCATTTCCAAACTGCGTCATTGCACGTTTGGACCGCCTGTTTCGCTGGAAAGAGGAGAAATCCGAAAACAAGCACTTCCAAACAGTTTGCTCAGTGTGCCCTTTGATTGTATACCAAGCGATGTTTTTCTTGTTGTATTTTTTTAGGTCAGCAGGATGGCTGAAAAGGAGCCCGACTCGCCAAGGAAACTAAAGACATTATTATAGCCAAAATTGGCTTTTTTTTTTCGGAACAAGGGGCCTATCCGAACGGACTATTTCTTTTCTTAACTTTCCTCTCCGTATATAATGGATGGCAGAGATTTTGGACCCCCCCGATCTGTCCACGTACCACCTCCGTTGTTGGCGGGGCTCGCAATGGAGTCTCACCGACTCGGAGCAGCAGCAGCAACCGGGAGGATCCCTCCCTCGCCCGGCCACTTGGGCGCGAGTCATCCGCCGCCTCTCCACTCCGGAAAATTCTTGTCAACGGCCATTAACTTACATCCACACCACAGTAAGTGCATGATGTTTGTTGTATTGCGTGAATGACGTAACGATACAACCCTGAAGTGATCAAATATTAACTTGAAATAACGCTGCGCCAAAATGCGCACAGTTTGTGTCAGCATGTGCGGTCATCACTTGGATGTCGCCACGGTGTTTGTGTGGGGGAAATAAGCCCAGATGTAGGTCTCGTAAGGAGGTGTGGCTGTTAAGACAAGTAACAGATGTAAAACTATGGGATCAAGGTGAAGGTACTTAGCTTTGGAAATGGGCAATGGCTTGGAGAAAATAGACACACAAACAGTGGTGGTTGTAAAGGCTCGATCAGAGCTGACTGTCAGTGCCTGTGGTGCTTTGGGGGGTGTTGCTGCAGCAGAATGCAGGTCAGGGTGCAATGCATTGGAAGGCATGTGGACAATTTCACCGTCATTGCTGTGAGAGCAGAAACATTTTCTATGTGTAAGAGAGGAGAGGGTGGGGGTGGTAAAGTTGTGACCCTGCAGGGATGACAGAACACTTCTGACCCTTTCTGGGAGGGGAAAATCGCTGGAGTGTATGTGTGATCTGTGGTTCAGTGTTAGGAGTAAAAGCATCTCTACTGGACACACTTGGTGAATGACTGATGCTGCTATTTGCTGCATTTGTACACATACTGTTCGACATCCCCTCTGCTGCTTCGAAGCACATGAGAGGGTGTGTGAGAGGTGGGTAGTTTCCATGTTCCATTAAAGAAGCAGCGTCTCTGTAAAGTGAACCAACATGTGTTTGTATAAATCTCGTAGGAGTGTGTGTTGTCCTGTTGATCATCTACAGTAAATGTTGTTAACTGCTGAGCTGCTTATTTCCCTTTAACTCTCACTTTTTGCACAGTGATGTGTGCTCCTGCTGTTAGTAACTGAAGTCTTGAAATGACATTGTGTATCAAAGGTAATGTTACCCGTTTGCACACAGGTTTGTGGTGAGAAAAAAGGGGAAAGAGGTTTGCTGGAGAGTCTGAACAAACGCTGACTTACTTCCCCTCTGAGGAAGTCATGTAGCTGCAGAAGTAGTGATTCAGTTCCAGTTGTTTTTTCAAAGGTAAACCCCAGAGATATTAAAAAATCCTCCTTCAGCTGTTCTCTTGGTGTTATTGCAGAGTGTGGGTTCAATGCAGCACTTGTCATTTAGATCATGGAGTACCAGAAAGTCTGGTAAAGCAATGCAGTGCTCCCAGGGCAGGGCTCTGATGAAGCGTTAATTTGACACACTGGCAGAGCCCACACACTCCACTTACACACACACACACGCGCGCACACATGAAAAAGCTGTCAGAGATGAAATCAGCTCACAGCAGGGGGGCGTGGGGATGATTGATGGGTGAATCGCGGCAAAGCGATGGGCCAGGGCGCAGCTTATTGCAGCTAGTTGATGTGATTTTGCGGCTGAGGTGTAACGTGGAAAATGTTTTCAGGAGGAGCGATTAGATGTTTGGATTTACTCTAAACCGTGCAAATACCATCTCTCTGAGTGTGTAGCAACAGCGTAGGGATAATGTCCCCTCCCGTGGCTTGTGAAACCAGCTGAAAACTGCGTGTGGGTGTGTATTTTTGTGTTTTTGCTCGAAGTGGAATTGACCCAACCACTATTCCAGCATGGATTGTCAGCTTAAACGCTCCTTTTATAAAACGGGATGCATTTTATTCAGCCCACACACTGACCTTCTTATCATCTCCCCTACGCAGACTCTCATCCTCCACCCACTGAAACACACCACCACAGCTAACGTACGATGCAGGTCATTTAGCTTTATGACACCCCCCCCCTTAATATCAAATCCCCGCACATTACATTAACCAAACTCGACTGAGATCTCAGCCCCGCGCCTGTAATAACACCACACAGCCCTGTTACATGATAATTACCCAGTAATTGCTTATGTTCATAATGGTCCCATTTAACTCGCAATAAACAGTGTGAACCCGGCGCTCGAGGACCCCGCAGAGGAGCCAAGGTCGCCCTGGTGCTGTTTTTGTTTACATGCGTTTCAAGCTTCTTCTTTTTTTTATGCACTGTTGTTTTTGGCTGACCTCCTGACAGCAGAGTTCAGCAGCCAACACAACTTAACGTCCCAGGAGGATCTATTACTTTCTTTATTTTGAAGTTTCTTTTTTTTAAAGGGTTTTCCACCTCACTTCATGGAGAAGACTGTCTGCATTTTTCTCTTTTTGTGTTGGAAATAGTTTGTTGACCTTGGTGCAAAAAAAAGGGGCCTCTCTCTCGGCTCAGACATATATTTTTAACCTCTAGTCCTTTTCCGTAATCGCACAAAGGTTCAATCTAAACACGATAAGGTCTTAGTCTTTGTTTATAAAATGGCTGTAAATGGTCCTCTGTCTACTGGAGGTCTGCCGGAGCCTCCATATGCAGATTGAGGCCATCTGTTCTCCCCCCTTCCTTCTGCCCCTGAGCACAGCAGAGGTAGGACCCGCTGAAATGTGACTGCACCTCGGAGTGATGCAGGAGAATAGCCTTCACTGTTTCTGCTGAAGGTGAAGGTGGCTGCAGATGATCTGACATCATTTCTTAGGAGATCTTCTGATACCATATTTCCTTCCTGATATCGATTCTGGTCCCTAAACATGCCAATCAGTGGATACTGAGTATCAAATAGTGTGACAGCCTAAAAACCCCCAGCTATTAGCCATATATGGATGTGACATGGCTGCTGTACTTTGTGTATGGCATGGCTCAGGTTAAATACTACATTATACAATAAAAGAACTAATGCTATTGATCTTTTTTGGACTATTTTGCCAGTCATTAAAAACCAGAAATAAGTGCATAACAATTATGTGATGGAGATTTGTTGAACACATCTGTCTGTTGTCTCTCGAAAAGCATCAACAGCCTTTTAGATATGAACTGCTTTTCTCACAGTTACAAAGAAAAACATGGCAATGCAGGCGAAGGGTGTTGTGTTAGTCAAAGCTAAGAAATTGTAAACAGCTGTGTTTTCGACACATTTTATTTATGTCTGTAATCTCAGTATCAGAGGGTGTGCAGTTTCGAGATTCTTATCTTCTAAGATTTTAAATAGATTCATAACTTATGTTTTGGCTAATCAGTCACTCCCTGCTAAGTGCTAAGGCTAGCTCTTTAACTCAGTAGAATACCAAATGTAGCAGCAAGAAATTCAGCCAGTCTCACAGATGACTGGAGTCGATCTTGAAGTATGTACTCATTCAGAATTTGACTTTGAATCCATGGATCCAGAATCGTTTTTTGAATCGAAAAATAAATTCTGGATTGAATCGTGACCCCAAGAATCGAAATTGAATCGTGAGACACCCAAAGATTCCCAGCCCTAGCATGCAGCATCAATAGTGAAGAATGCTAACACATCTCTAGTTTTTTCCTGGTTTTAGTTACCTGTGGTTTGTTTGTTTTTGGATTTGAATAACTCTTTCCGGTGAATTCATCTAGTTAAAAAAGCACATGCAAACAAACCTAGGCAAATGTAGGCGGCAGTCCAAAAAAAAGTAAACCAAAAGGTCAAATAAACAATCATTTAAAAGAGGAACACTTCAGTTCAGCTCTGACTGAGGCTACATCATCTTAAAACAATGTTGTGGTTTGCTATCTTTAAATGACAAATCGCCCTAAGTTCATGTTCCTTCATTCTCTCAAATGGTGTTCATGGCACTCAGACCAGCATGTCAGTGTTTGTAGACTCTAAATTTTAATGGTTGAAGCCTGATTGCCTCCATCTGTTACTGCAGGGGGCTTTGGGGTCCCATTGATGGCCGTCGCGATGCTAAAAAGTCTGTCTCACCTTCACTTTTAGTCAAACTAACAACAGGCTAAGAGATGGAGGTGAGGCGGGTTTTAAGACCCCTAAACAAACTGTTACATCACACTCACCTGTCAATCAGGTGGGTGCTTTTGCCCCTCTGCACTGGCTTTATTTTTCAACACCTGAGGTTGCCTCTCGGTCTTGTTGTAGTTGTAGAGACAAGGCTGCTGAATTGACTCAGTAAAAGTAATTTCCCTGTGAACTGAGCTGTTGTATTCAGCTCCTATTAACGACAGGCTCAGATTGGCGTGTAGATGAGCATACTCACAATACCTAATGCTTTTTATTCATCAATCCTTGTGTTCATGCCACAAAATGCTCATAGGGAAAATAAGTATGTGGATGTTTTAAAAACCTGAAAGTGGCTGCAGGACAGAGGATAAGATGGAGAAAAAGTAAAAGATGCTGTGAATGTGGGAAATTCTAATTATGTAACGTTACTTGTGCTAAAGTGCCTGACATCTTTTCCCCTGGATTATTACCAGCTGATTACTCATCTCTTCTTCTTCCAAACAAACACAATAAGGTAATTGCAGCTGTGGTTAAATCATAAAGCACATCACATCCTGTGAACCGGCAGCTCTTTGCAGTGCGTCATAAGCTGCTAAAAAACCGTGGAAGTAAATCATGAAATGGGTGTAGTTTGAACCTCTTGTTGTGTTATATGATTCGCCCATTGTTTGCCATTATTATTTAAAGTGTATAGAATGTTTAGTTTGGGACAAGTAGAGGCTTAATGAGGCGAGGATGTCGTTCAGGGCGGCGTCCCTTATCTGTGAGACTTAAGGGTAACACGTCTGTACCGGTAACTTGTTCTGCTCTTTTGTGTCTTTCACACACACACATGTTCAAACATTCTCAGTATTCACTAAAAGGCAGAGTAAGATACGAGCAAGGCACAGCGGTGTATGTAGATGCTGTACTGATTTCAGAGAAAGGAAGTCAATAGAAGGAGACAAATGGTAAAGAAGAACTTAATGGGCAGAATCCCAAAGGGGGAGAGTGGTGTTGTTTTTTTTTCTACGGATAAGAGCTGAGGTTGGTGTGTGTTTCTGTGTGTGTGTGTGTGTGTGTGTGTGTGTGTGTGGGAGGCAGTGTAGATGAGAGGATTGGGTTCTTATGTATGGGAATGGGAGCATGTGATTGTGCTTAGTGCAGTTACAGCCGGGGTTTCCCCCTGAGACGCTCTGCAGAGACCGAGAGAGAGGGAGGGAGGGAGAGAGAGAGAGAGAGAGAGAGAGAGAAAGGAAGAGATTTATCCTGACCACAACACATTCATACTTGGGTAGATAAATGTGGTGGCCCTTCAAATGTTTTCCCTTTCAGACACACACACAGACACACAGACCTGCACACACACACAGGAGTTTGAGTATGATTCATGCAGCGTGCAGGGCAGGGTTACCAGTTTGTCTTCCACAATGCTTGGTTAGTGTGTCTGTTTACCTTAAAATTAATGTGGTGAGTGTGTGTTTATATGTATTCAAGACACAACCCCCTCCTCTGAGTGTGTGTGTGTGTGTGTGTGAGAAAATAGCTCGGACACATCCCCTCTCAGATTAATTGAATCCTTCAGCAGAGAAAAAAAGGCTCCTTAAGAGAAAGCACAAGGCACCGCTGCCCTGCTCCAATAAACCTGTCATGAGGCAGACAAACGACACAGTCACACACGCACGCATACGACACACACGCACACACTCAACTGTCAAACACAAGAGTGATACGCGTGTGTGTTCGGTGAGAAAACGAGCATGCCGTGGCATGTCGACATACCTGAAGCATTAGCTAAGTCGTTCTCTACGTGCTAGATTCCTCTCTTTAAGTCAAACAGCACTCAAAGGTCACTCAGAAACACACACACACACGCACACACACACACACACACGCACACATTAACACACACACACACACACACACACATATTAACACACACACACACACTCCACGCTCTGTCTGTTGAGTCTTTGCTTGGCCTATTACATAAGCTTCATGATATTCCTCCGGGCATAGCCTGTGAAGATTGTGTGGTGACATGAAAGGATACACACGGAGCAGGTTGAACATGAGCAGTGTGGTGACATCAGAGCATCCTACGCTCTGCTGAATGAATACTTTTTAATCTGCACAAACATCTCATTAATGGTGAGCCAAACCCCGTTCTATTAATGAATCGGTGTCGCATTTTTCAAAACACGAAAGTCAACAACATTTGAGCTTATTGGTAATGCTATCCAGTCCGGTGGGTCCTGTAACTCTAACTCTCTCTAGGTCAGTGGTTCTCAATTATTTTCTGTCATGCCCCCCCTGGGGGACAACATTTTTTTCACGCCCCCCCCCCCCCATACAATCACGTGATTATCAAAATAGATTACGTCATATTTCCTGGTCTTATTAGGTTTGATTTTCTTGCCTCTGACGCCTTTTCTTTTCAATCCTGTTAGAAACTTCTCCATCTCTCTTTCTCCGTCAGCTCTGTACACCGGTGTTCCTGTGTACTTCGCGGTCACACTGGCAATCCGTACCGTGCCCAAGCACGCTTCAACCCTAAAGTCCAGTTCGTTTGGCCAGTGTGACCACTCCGTCCCGTGCTCAGGCACGCTACACTTCTTGGCTTTGGCACACTTCGGAGAGGTGTGCTTCGGCACTGTACACTTCATGCACGAGCACAAGCACGCGGGTACACAACGCTGACAGCCTTCATTGTGGAGAAATCCAGAGTTTTATGGCTGTATCAGAGTGTATCTGACCAACATGACTCAGAATAAGCCACAAAGTAGCTGTCATATTCTCCGATGTGCAGACGCGGACTCGACCGCGTATCTCTTTTATTTCTTTAATTAATTTACGGCTGTAGCTGATTAAAGTGACTCAAAATAAGCCTCAAAGTCAGTAAAGTAGCTGTCATGCTCTCAGTGTTGTTCTCAGATGTGCAGACTTGACTGCACGTCCATTTTTATTTATTTTTTCTCTCTAGTCCGCCTGTTTGTAAACTGAGCACGCTTCATAATAACATAAAGCATGCGTGTGCTGTATTACGACGTTATGTACAAGAGGTAATCATGCTCAGGCTCAGGTTAGTCCTGATGCAGTGTGACAGCGGGCAGTGCTGGCCAGTGGGGGAATGGCGCAGCGGGGGGGGGCAATCGTGCTTGAGTACGGCACAAAAATACTGAAAGTCCCCCCCTACCTCGCCCCACTATTTGAGAAGCACTGCTCTAGGTTAACATACATTAATAGTAAAAAATGTTTAAATTGAAATTGAATTGCCAGCCAACAAGTACTCAACTACACAAAGAAGAATTCTGGTGGCTCTGAATGTACTAAGAGGTCTAAAGTTAGGATTCATTAACCCAAACGGACAAAAACGAGGCAAAATGCAATTTATGTTTCAAGACAATTTCTTGCAAGAAGGGGAACACAACCTGCATGGCCGAGCACATCAGCATTGTGCATTGAATTAAACAGAAATGCAGCACCTAAGACTGTTTTAGGGGTTTAAAAAAACACTGTCAGCGTCCTTCTCCACTCGAAGCAGCCAAACTTTGTAGCAAGTCCTCTTAGGGCTGCTCGAATTTAAAAAATAAATGCCAGCAAATATATTTTTTAAATTTCTCAATTTCCTGATCTGTTAAATTATCTAATCTGTGACTTAAATCTGTGATTGATTCAACAGAACATAATGCCTTCTCAATTAAATACTGTACTGTAACAGATGTGTATGCAACACAAAAACACAATCTGTTATTTCGGCCGGTAAAAATATGTTTGGCCGGTACATTTTTTCATCTACCCGCCACCTTGGCCGGTGAATCAAAAAGTTAATTTCGGACCCTGAGCACAGTAATTGTTCGATCTCGATTATTCCGTTTTCAAGACCGCGGGAGGCCAAAATTGTAGTTCAAATTTAAAGTGTTATTGCCCTGCCCTAAGAAAAAATCCGTGATGAACTCGGTGGGATAACAAGAAACGGCTAACTAAATGAGGCGACATGTATGTATGAAGTGGGGTCAGTAAAATGAATACTAGGCAAAAGGTAAATACGTCATCTTTAGTCGAGAAACTAAAGATATATTTGTTTGGAGGAGAAAATAGTTTCCCCAGCAATTTTAAAGGAGATATTATGAAGGGAATTAAGAACTGATTAACTTCCTAACACCAGCTCTAATCAGCTTACATCATTCATACTGCTGATGCTGAGATTTTTCAAAGCAATCGCATAAACTAAGATAGGATAGTTAACTTACGTATCGCTATCAAATGATTAAAGTGTCTTAGTGATATCAGTAGACTCCCTGATACTGAGACACCTGCTTGAGACGCTCTGCTCACGCTGGCAGTCTGAAAGCTCTGACTTGTACACATGCGTGCTGAAACATGCTGAAATTTAGATTTTTTTAAAAAAAATCTAAATTTCCAATTTTCATAGAACACAATTTAACTATTTAGAGGCTTAGGCATCGTGCGGAAACTGTGCGGATAACTTCTATCTTTTTATCTATCAGTCAGCACCTCAGAGGTTTTGTTTTCGCTCCTCTTTTGAGACAAACGTGCAAGCGAAAGTCGTCTCAGTCTGAGTTGCAAGTGGAGATGTGGTTGCCACACTTTCTTGAGTATGTGTGCACGATTGTTTCACTGCATCTGTGTTACCATGCAACTGTGCATGCCAGTCTGTCTTTGTGTGTGACACTGTGTGTGACAGAGTGTGTGTGTTTGCCTGTGTGTGAGAGTGTCTCCATTCACTGGTATGGAGGAGTTTGTCAAAACAACACCTGCCATCTTCACGGGACATTTCTGAGGCACAGTGAGGCTCAAACACACACATGAGGTGTGTTTCCCTCAGACTGTCGGAGAGAGTTTGTTATCTTCAGGAGGATAAACTCGTATTTCGGAGTTTCTGTTTGTACGGTTGAATTCAGTTTTAGAAGTCTGGTTTTATTTATGCTGCTAACTTATTGTCACTCCGTCACGGTTTGCTTTTAGGAACACGTGATTTACTAGAGAAGAGGGGTCTGTCTTCATTGGTACACTGTTTCGAAAGCTCGAAAAAGAATCCATTTAAATATATATTCCAATCAATGATTTAGGGTAAATGTACAAATAAGTAAAAAGCTAGTTTAGCTGAAGTAATCAGAGGACAGAGCTGCCAACTTCTCCCTGAACTCCTGTAGTAAATATTAACATGCCACTCCTCTTCAGATGCGGGTAAAGCCTCGCCCACACTTAAAGATTTTTGAAAACTTATCAGATTCTGAAAACATGGAAGACACATGAGGACAAACATCGTCAAAGATAAATGAACAGTTTTGTTCTTAAAGTGTGTTGAGAGCAACGATATGACCGAAACAGGACACCACACACAAACGGATTCTTTCTCTACAACAACCAGGGTCCCAACTCTCAAAAGTGGAAATCTCTCGCAGTAAAACGCCACTTAGAGGGAACGTGGATGAAGGGCAGGATGGACTTTCAGTAGATTGTGGACTTCTTTAAGTGAAAAATCACACGAAAAAGTAAAACTACGGATAAAGACGTCACGTGGATACAGCGTGTTTACGCCTCACACCTCATGAAAATCTGTCTTGATAATCTTTAGAACCGTCAAAAATCTATCGACCCACAAAATGTGAAATAAATCCATCCAGTCCTTTGTTTGTGGTCTGCATAAGTCTTACAACACAGAGAAAAACGCTCCGTTTCAAATTTTCTCAACTTGTGACATCACAAGTTGGATTCTGGTAAAAAATACCCTCCTCTCTGCTGGTTTCTCCACCCATGAACTCCACCTCCAGCCTAGAGCAAAACTTTTGCGCAGGTCTGCCATTTTTATTCTCGCTACAGAGGAGTGATGTCTACCGGGAAAACTCAGGGGGTCTCATTGCATTTAAAGAGACACACATACCAAAACGGAGCGTTCTGAGAGAGCTGGTTTATACAGGGTCACAAACCTCCTCTGGTGCTTGATTCATGTTATATTTTGACCAAAGCACAGCACAGATGTTTCATTTAGACAACAGGGGACTGTTTGAAAAGGTGGAAAAGGGGGATAATATGTTCTCTTTAAGTCCCGTGTCAAGTAAGTTACTTTCTAGGGCCAGACGGATATGGCATTTTTGGGGCCGATACAGATTTCGAAATTAGCGAGAAAAAAATCTGATACCGATGTATCGGCCGATATCTTTCTTATATCTGTAGATATAGATATAAACATGAATTATGTCGATCCCTCAAATGAAGTTATCAAACATTTGTGGAAAAGATTTAAAGACAAGAGCATCACCGCTTGACACTCTGGAGAGTGATGATGCTTGTTCAAAGGCTATTTGAGTGGTGAATAAATCTAGTTATATCAGCGTATATCTGTGATAAAATTAGCCGACAGTCACTGGGTATGCTAATATCTGATTTATCGGCTGACTGATTTATCGGTCGGATCAGACTACTTTCCCATAGTTCCTTATTGTAGCTATTAGTTGGTATTATTGGCTTAATGATCAGCCTAATATCTCCCTTTCATCAGCGCTTTGACTTTCTGTAGAGACAAAGTATCATCAACCCCGAAGAGAAACTTTATCATGTATAAAAAACCTTCCAGCAGTTCTGTTTTTTTGCTGTTGGTTTCTTTTGCAGACATATTGTGCAATTTCTTCTTGACTAACTTCTTCTGGAAAATAGAGACTCATCAGATATTAACATGTCAGTGTGGTTTGACGAGCGGACGAGCTGTACTGTGTACTCATCCGTGTTCTATCAATGGTGCTCGGAGCAGATGAAGCTGGAGGGGAGCCTGAATCGATCCTGTGATTGTACTCTCTGGGACACGGACAAAAACATTCACATGTTAAAACTTGTCGTGCTCTCTTTTTCTGCCAAACTGTCGCTTAATACCAGTGTGCGTTTGTTGGGGACACATCACTATGTTCCTGTTTTTCAAACATATTCTGGTATTGTTTTTGGATTCTCCTGTGTTCAGTCCATTTAGATTCATTTACAAGCGAGGCTCTTGTACCAGAATTTTTACTGTGTGTGTGTTTGTCCTCTCTGACATGGAGATATTGTTTTTTATGAGGATCTGAAAATAGAGGCTCAGAACGTGCTGGGAGTCAGAGAGCGTGTTCCTTGGCAACCTTCTTATCCCAATACGGCAAACAAACTGTCTTGTGAAGTGGGAGCCAAAGTGTTTGTGTGTGTGTGTTTGCGTTGGGAGTCGGGTAGCGGTACGGAGTTGTGAAGGCAGAGCGAGGAAGGAAGGAAGGAAGGAAGCAAGGAAGGAAAGGGCTGGGAGAAAAAGAGAGAGGGCGGCAATAAAAGAGTAATTCCAAAACATTTAAAGAACCGTTTCCCTCTCAGCTACAGTATGGAGGGTTTTTTTTGGAACGAGGAGCGAAAATGTTTTCCCTCGATCCACAAACGCCCTCCTCTTCCTCCCTCAGACTGTTCAGGAAGGGGAACAGGGAATTTGGGGTTGTATTTTTTTTCCTGATAACTGGCACAAAGCGTAACATAGACTGTTGGAACCTGTGTGTGTGTGTGTGTGTGTGTGTGAGTGTGAGATAAAGGGCCTTAAGGGTGACCACAATGCTGAAATTGATCCATACCCTAGTGGTGTAGGTGTGAGTGAGACCCTGGTGTTTGGCCTGAAGGAATGGAAACTGCTGACATCCTATGAGAGCCTTTACAAGGTTGACAGGTGGTGTGTGTGTGTGTGTGTGTGTGTGTGTGTGTGTGTGTGTGTGCGTGTGCGTGTGCGTGTGCGTGTGTGTGTGCGTGTGCGTGTGCGTGTGCGTGTGCGTGTGCGTGTGCGTGTGCGTGTGCGTGTGCGTGTGCGTGTGTGTCTGTGTGTCTGTGTGTCTGTGTGTGTGACTGAAGCAGTATCTCTGCTTTGTTTTCTTTCTTTCACACACCAGGTAACAATTAGAAAATAAGTTCTACGTGAGAATCATTTTTGAGAACAAATGTTGAAATGAGTGCTGGAAAGCTGGCATTAACATTGAGTTAGTTAACACTTTGAAGGGTTTATTACATTATTACTCTCATGATGACATCATGAAAAAGTCACGAGGAGGGATTGGGATGAAATCCAGAAATCAATACTGTTTAAGCTAGTCGATGCTGCTACTCTGGTACTCTGGCTCCTACATGGGTCCTTTTACATTACATCATATCTCGAGTTAAGTCACATTTTTTAAATCAAATCACAGTCAGTGGCTTGCAAGGAGGGAGCTGAATGTGCGAAGAGATCTTAAGTTTTGCTTAATTTGACCAAAGCAGAAGATAAGAAGGAAGCCAAGTGTGATTATAAAATAATTTCTTGAAGGGGGGGGGGTGAAGTCCTGTTTACAGGACAATAGCTAGTTGGCTAAACAAACAAGGTGACATAAGGTCACGTTATGATTTTGAAGGGGTGCCTTGTTAGTTTGCTGGGCACATGTACACAGAGGCTGTTGTCCTCAAAGCAGACGCCATGGGACGGCTCTGGCTCAGTCGGTGGAGTCGGTCGTCTCTCAAGTGGAAGGTCAGGGCAACTCACAAAAGCGCTTTGCATTATCAGAAGACTAGAAAAGCTATACAAGCTCAAGTCCAGTTACCATTTACCCGTCTTCGATTCCGACCTGTGGCTCCATTCATTCCCCACTCTCTCTGTCCCCACATTTCTGACTCTATCAGAGAGACAGGACAGTGGATAAAGACATTAAAAGCCCCTAGTGACAGTAAAATGACTTTTAGGCAAAGGTAAAAACAACGTCATCACGATGTGTTCAAATGTTCTGTCAGGAAAAAGAAAATACAGGTTTTGTGTGAGAAACTTGAAAAAAAAAGTTTGTTTCCTCATCAATATTAAATAAATATCACAGACGGAATAAAACTTGTTAACAAAAGACTTTTAAAAAGCTAAAAAGTCAAATTAGATTACAATAATTTATTTCATAGTCCGTTTGTTATTTTTGTCTCGTCTTTCCACAAAATAATAGAAAAGCATCTGTGGTGGTATCGATAAAGGCTGATGGTGTATTCCATTTGATCTCGGAAGTCGGAAATTCCAAGTTAACGGTCTGATACGTCATCAGGAACGCCCCCCCTCAGAGCAACTTTAGCAGGCCCATACAGAATCCAACATGGCTGCTACGTGCATGTGTGTTTGTGTTTATCAGCAGCTTAGTCCTCTTTTTGTGTAATTAAATCAATCACACCAAAAGTTTCATGCAAGTTCTATCTGTAGACATGTCAAGTTATTTTCACGTGCAAACGTTCACGTAGTGCGTTGTAATCGTCGTAGCTAACAAAACAAAGGTACTCCTGGCGTCCTCCATGTTGCTTCTCTAATTGAAACGCGGTTAACTCGGGTGTGACGTCATTCCCAGAGTCTTTATCAATATAAATAAATCAATGTCCCCCAACCCTAGTTGAGTCTAAAATAGGCGATTTAATATTAGTTTGCTTATCGCACTATGAAAACGTTGTGGCACGTTGCATACTTTTCTCGTAACGTGCAGGCCTACGGATAACTGAAGGTTATAAAGCACACTTTATCACTCCTTTTTACCTCTTTCTTTTTTTTCTAAGCACTGTGTTGAGACAGGCGGACTATAATCAGTTTAGTGTGATAATATGTCTCAGCTGTAATAAATAATGGAGGATACTTTAAGACGCAGTGTTGTGTGTGTGGGAGGGGAGGGGAGAGAGGGGTTCCAGCAGAGTTAACGTACCGAGACTAACTAAAGGTTAATCACAGGCTGTGTGTGTGTGTGTGTGTGTGTGTGTGTGTGTGTGTGTGTGTGTGTGTGTGTGTGTGTGTGTGTGTGTGTGTGTGTGTGTGTGTGTGTGTGTGTGTGTGTGTGTGTGTGTGTGTGTGTGTGTGTGTGTGTGTGTGTGTGTGTGTGTGTGTGTGTGTGTGTGTGTGTGTGTGTGTGTGTGGCTCCCAAAGTGCCTCTGACTCAACGGGTATTCACTGCAAACCCTCACACAACTGTTTACACATGTCAGTGCGGTCACACACAGTGATGCAGTGAAGCCACTTCAGAAAAACACACACACAGACCCTGAGTACACACACGTGCAGCAAAGGCACACATACGCAGGCAAACATGGAAAGGCTTCAATAAATCTGAGTGAGAGCGGACTGAGTGTGGAAAGATCCTCCTACACAGTATTTTTAAAAGCAGAGGACACACACACACACACGCAACATCAATGCTGCATGCTTGTGCACGCTTCAGTTTGTGATTAATTGGAAAGCTGCATTTGCTATTGATTTACAGATGCACTCTGTGTGTGTGTTTGGTTTTAATGTACAGATTTAGATGCAGAGGGAACTCAGCGAGCACAGCATGTTTCTCAGATTCCCACAGGACTAATGCACAAACACACACACACACTGACCCCTCCCCCGCTCGTCCGTATACAGACTGCACCCTTTCCCCTACACACATGGTTAGTTTTATCAGGGTAATGGCTGAGCAGTGCGTCCAGTAATGGGCGGGGAGGGGGAGAAGGTGTGTGCGTGTATGTGTGTGTATTCGTGTGTGTGTGTGTGCTTAATCTTTTCCAGCTCTTAGGTGGTTGTGATTGGCTGCGGCGGTAATGGTCTAAGGTTCAAATTTGACTAATGACTCACATGCAGGGAGTAGAGTCATATAAAAACAGATCTAATAAAATCAATGGATCAGGATATAGTATTTAGATATGAAATGCTTTATGAGAATCCACTCTCTTGATAGAGCAGGTTTTAATGACGTCAACTCTCTTTGATGTGATAGTTCCTTGTTTTTATGGTTGTAACTTCTAAGTCATGTATTAATCTTTTGTTCTCCATCTTGTCTTTATGGTTCCCTGTCTTTGTTCCTATGTGAAGTAAAGATGGAGAAATGCTTCCTTCCCTGTACCGATACCCAGATTTGTGATCTAGAGTACCCCGTGATGCTTATTCGATTAAAAAGTAAATACAATATTGGTGAAAAATGCTGCAAGCTTTGACAAACAGTGTAAGTCTCTGCCTGCATCATTCTGATTTCTGATTGGATGGATGCATCGACTGGCGTACTTACAGAAACTGTATTCTAGGCTGTATTTAAGGCCGATACTGATACAAGAACAGCTCACACGTTGAAGCACTTTGGGCTGCATGTTTGTATGAAAAACGCTTAACAACAATAAAGTTGAGTTGATTGAGACAACATGGAAATATCAAAATGGGTCTGTTGTCAATCCGTTATTACTCAACGTATCCGGACATAAACTTCACAAATTAAACGAGTAAAAAACAAAACGTATACCTGTTTCGATACCGCGGCAACAAATGTTTGAATCTCTTGTTTTTAATTACTGACCTGCACAGAAAAAGTGACTGAACAAATACCCACTCATTTGAAATACTGTAAACACAAGTCATAAAAACATCCTTTTTTTTTTTGCTGACCTGTGAATTGGAATGGTCCGTGTGAGTCATGGCTGACGCACAAATAGCTCTCTTTACAAACAAAGTGCTCCTTCTTGTACGTTTCCATGGAAACGTCGACATGTGTATTAGTTCTGTAGAGTCGACCCACCGTGAAACAATCATTAAATAACTAAGTATCTCTTTCTTTCACTGCTTTATTTACAAAAGCCACGCTCGCTCACTCCACTTTTTCCTCTACGCCACTCAACAACCGCTGCTCTACTCAGCCTTAGGCTCAAGGAGTCATCCTACTAGCCAAACAGCGCCATCTACAGGCACAGCTTTAACAATGTCTCGCTATAGTTGCCATGCACAGGAAAGGGAAGTGTCCTAGGACTTTTTTAAGCTGCTCATCAATCAGATTGTGTTGTGGTTACGATTCTATGGTTACAAATATTAAAAAAACTGTGAAGTAAACTCTGAAGACATTATTTGACTCCTTTTTTCACTTTTTATCGACCAGATGATTGTTTAATGAATCATTGTTTCAGTTATTTTCTCAGAGTGATGAGCTCACACACCTGGATCAAGAGTTAAACCCAGAGTAGGCACAGAAATGATGTTAAGGAAAGGTTTTCTGTTGTTGTGTCTTCTGGAGAAAGTGGAAGACACCAGAGTCTGTTGAAGGAGCTCCAATCTCTTCCATGTAGACGTTTGCATCTCCCATGATGCTGCATCAAACCACGTGATACTGAGCTCACAGGCTTCACTCCAGCTGTGATCATTGTGGTTTGTATTTGGCGGTTACATGAACTGTCCTCTTCTTCAGTGCAGTCTGTCCGTGGTCTGTGTTGTGGAAATGGAGTGCATGGTGGCTCAGTAATAATGTGATTACAACAGACTGCTTCAGCACAGAACCGTCAGCACGCATCGATTTCATACACACACACACACACACACACACACACAGAAACACAGAGAAACACACACACACTAGTGACAGCGTATGCAGTCTTAATCGATCATCTTTGTCATTTATTAGTTTTGTACCTGTGGTTACCACGGTGACTGACGGCCTTCATTCTTCCCTCCTAGGCGATGCCTTCCAGGCAGGCTCCAGTCCCTTCCTGTCGGGTTATCCAGGCCCCTCCTCCTTGACCTCTGACCCAACGTACAGAACGGCCAATCCCAGCAGTTTGCAGATGGCTCAGCTCTGGGCATCACACGCTCATGAAGGTAGATGACGACTCTCCTCCTTTTCTCTCTCTGTAAATAATTCAGTTCACAGAACGACTGATATATCTGGTGGCCGATATTACCGACAGATATTTGCCCATCACAGATGTATTGGTATTGATTGATTGATTGATTGATTGATTGATTGATTGATTGATTGATTCTACCGTCGAGGCAGCTGAATGTGTGCAGCACTTAGGTCCGAGACAAATTTCCCCAAGGGAACAATAAAGAGTGTCGTATCGTATCACAGTGTAATCATGCAGTTTGTCCGGCAGAGCGCACTCCTACCCCATGGTTTACAATACTCTAAGCACTGTTTGCAGTGAATGGAGCAGAGCAACATACACCAATTTATTCAACATCAAATCACTTAAAGTAAACTCAGGAAGCCTAACAAATAAAGACGGTCGAGAGGGAACTGTCGGCTACACGGCGAGTTTCACACGTTTGTACTTTTATAACCAGAGTGACAATAAACATCTGGAATCTTTAACCGTCTTCCTGACTCGGGAGATACAGTTATTCAATAAATGATTCCGAATATCAACATTTTGGTTTTAAAAAGAAATACAGCACTCCAAACCAATTTCCCCCGCCAGCTTGACTCGCCACATCACTACTTTGTGACTCCTCACGGTGGCACCTATGACATGAATGAGTGTAACATGACCAGAGGTTAAAGGGTCACACAAGAAGTTGACGGCAGAGTAAAAGAAGACAGCGGCGAAAAGAAGTGAAAGGATGAAGCGTGATCATGGGGTGAAACTGAAACTTAACTGCAGTGACTAAAAACATAACTCCTGTTCTTTTCTTTTTTTGGGGGGGGTATTTTGATATTCCTTCATATATCAGATGACTTGATGTGTCGTTAAATTGTTGTCCTGCAATCTCTTGATATGGGTCTGGGTTTCTACCTCGGAGTCTTGCAAACAGAAGCGACATCATTTCCATGAGATTTCTCACAGTCTGCTCCTGTCCAAAGCCCAGGAGGCTTGTTCCTCTCTACTCCTCATTGCTCACTCCAGTGGGATCCTGTTCCATTTCTGTCTCTGCTGGTAGCTGTGCTTGCGGCTCTGTCCTATATGCGTCTCCTCTCCTCTGTCTCTGCCTGGTGTCTTCCTTTCGCCTGTCATACATTACTGTAATCTATCTTCTCTCTCTCTGGCTTCTTTTTTGAGCTTTCTGTCCAGTATGCACTTTGTCTTTGTGTGTCCTTCTCTGGTTTTACTGTCCCACTTTACCACAACGCACCTCTCCTGACCTAGCTCAGGAACAATGTCGGAGACTTCCGAAGACATATTTATAAACTCTACATACATTCTTTGTGTGCTTTTCTTTTTTGTCCTTCCCTTGGGCCTCTCTGTTCAGTAAGTGATTGAATCTCCGTCCCTTTCCTTCTCCTCCTCCTCCTCCTTCCCTCTCGTCCTTTTGTGTCTCCTTATCAAATCTTTACTGGAGTAGAAGGTCACTTCAGAGGAAACGTATATCCAGCAGCATTTAGTCACGGTAAAAAGAGAAGGACGAACAGATTCAATTTAGGGACTCATTTGAAAACCGATTGCATCGCCTGTGTGACACACAGCTTATTCAGTGCTTTGCAAACACAGGTTGTGTGTGATTAGTTTAAAGATTCTGTCTCAATGTGACTTTCTTCGATTCACAGCGACTCCTGCTCGTGCTTGTGCCTTTAATCATATATCATACTCTGAGTGGTAACTTCTTCTGGTTCCCTGGCAACTGCTCATAGCTCAGAATAGGTATGAGAACATAATTCACCATAAGGCTGCATTTATGTTTTTACACTTTTATTTGTGGAACGAACCGACTTCAGCTCACAAGCTGAACAATCTTCATCTGGGCCCTCGTGTATAAGAGACTGTGCAGCGCGCTACATGCTCGCACAGCAGGTGAGAGAGTGAAAATGTGCGCCCCTCTGCAGCGGTGCAGTCCCTGATGTGTGTTAACATCTCCATGTCACACAAATCGAGAATACTTTCCAGTTTACTTGTGATTTTTTTTTTTTTTGGCACCGTGGTTAAGGCATGTCGTGTGTTTAGTTTAGATGTGTTTCTGTTTCGCCTCTCTGATGTCAAACATGATCCAGATTGAAGCTCAAACTAGCATATCTGGCGAGTTTCAGAACGATGTAGTTTGGCGCCGTCAAATCAGTGAGTTTACGGAATGGGCCGCACATTCTCACGTCGAGGCGATTTTTATACGTCCCCTCACTCCCCTGCGTGTGCGTGAAACACAGCGTACTCAACATTTCAGTGAGTCACACCGTTTATACATGAGGCCCCTGGTTACTTGATACCAGGAGTAGGAACTGCAGGGTAACTCCTGATATGCGATAAGTGGCCCACAATGACCAACAACAGCGGTTCTGCGATGACGTGACGAAAGCGGCAATTAACTGAAGAATATAAGAAGCCCCTTAAAAAAGTAAAGTGCAGGATTAACACATTTATTCACAACAATTGAGTTTCACTTCTTATCATGCTTCATCTCTTAACTTCTCTTCACTGCTGGCTGACATTATCGACTTCTTCTTTGACTTCTCCTCATGTTACCCTTATTCATGTCTTGAGTTCCACTGAGAGGAGTCAGGAAGTAGTGACACGGCGAGTAAAACTGGCAGGGAAATCTCTTTCGGTGCCATCTTTTTAAAAATTAAAATATGGATATTTGGAACCATTGATTAAGTCATTGTATCATAATAGTCAGGACAACGATATACTGCTGTAACAACATTTGATACAGTTTAATACAACAGTCCTGTAACTTAGAACACTTAGTAAGTAGTAAGGCTGATAAAAACTTTAGAGCTGTGCTTAATTAAAAAAGGTACAAACACCAAATCTGAGTCAGATAAAGCCCAACTGATCCGGATTCCAAAAAGGCAAAGTCATCCCACAAACTTTGATTTCAACCAGAGAAGTAAGACATACTGTATGATGGATGGACTAAACTTCAAGTTAATCCAATACTGAAGTTCTGATGATCTAAAGCTGAAGAGAATCAAACCTCCTGCTGACTACAGAAGCCTCCGAGCCGACTGACTCTGATATGAAAATAAGTCTTCACGGCCAAAAGAGAGATTCTTAAAACCTGGTGGCCGGCTTTAACAGCAGTTAAAGTTACTAAAGGATGGAGATGTTTCCGTCTGCAGCTCAGACGCAGACCTTTGAAAATCCCGGGGATCCACCGTAACTGCAGAGGAACGCTGTATCAAAGCTGTTAGAGATCAAGGTTAGCTGTTAGCGGTGGTTAAAGGAAGCTTTGCAGAAACCTATCCTGCATGCCTTTACTTTTCGTCACATCATTCCTCTTGTATTTCTGTCTCTCTTTGCCTCCCTCCAACCACCAACTACCCTTCCAGCTCCTCCTGCTTCTCCATTTCTGTCTCTGGGAACGCAGCGAGGAGACAGATTTATTCTCGGGGCTGTGCTCCCTGGCGCTCCGTGCTGGAATGACTGCGGCGTCTTTGATATTTCTTGGAATGGCCCGAGTGTGGGAACAGGGAATGTCTCACCCTCTCTGGGTGGCAGACCCTTCCTTTTTTTCCTTTTTTTTGAAATATATTTTTTGGTGACACCAGCCAGCGTCACAGTAGCAGCCAGCTCAGCCGTAACACAAAAATCCAGAGCATTACACCATCAGACACGAGGCTCTGTCTATATTAAGACCCTGTCTCTGAGAGCAGCAGCTGTCTGTTAGGCAGACTCTGGACCAACCACAACCTCAAACTGACCTCATGAGCAACGCCAGTCTCTGCAGGTGACACAGGGTGTACCTGTCGGTGTAAAAAGTGGTTGAATATGGTTTCCATTTGGTCAAATATGTTAACTCATGATTGTAACAGCTGTGAGTACACGTTGATGAATCAGTAACAGGTGATGCCACTATTAGATTTTGGGTTTATTGCAAAGTAGTTTTACGATATAAGCAGGTCTGCACAATGAATCTCAATTTCATCATAATCACGATGGATTATTGTCAATAATCGCATCACAACAGTCTGAAGTTATCGCAATACATTCACGTTCTTACTTACAAGCACACATTGAATCTATGTTTGTTTGAGTTCTGGGTGTAATGACCATGCTTTTTAAACCACTTGGATTCAATCAGATAAAGCCGAAGCTAGCTATCAGCTGCTGTCCGATTCACTGCTGCCAATTTAGTGTTGAAATCCAAATACTTTGAGGGTTTATTTTGAGTCAGGAGAAACATGCTGCCAACCACAACAAGTTTTGTGTTACACTCATTCACAGATATTGACTTACACCAACATGCGCTTCTTAATATTTGTTTATTTATGGCATTTCATATCTGTATCATAAGGTTTGAGCAGTGCTATAGGTTCACAAACCTTTCAGCCCATGACCCCCAAAGTAACGGCGCTAGAGAATGGGGACCCTTATTGCCCCCTGGAGGTGGTTAAAACAGTCAGTGTTTCCCACACATAGATGATACCTGGGCGGGCCGCCCAAGTATATTTCCGACCTGTTTTTATTTAATTTTTCATTTATTCATAAAATAGCTGCACAAGAGAGCGAGAGAGAGAGAGAGAGAGAGAGAGAGCACGCAAGGACCTTACGACTCTGTGCAACATAAAAAAAATGTCCCTCTCGACTATTGCGGAGAGATAAGACGCAGAAAAACCAAGACAGCAGAATCACATCAGCTGAGAGAGAGAAGGTCCACTGCACCGATTGAGGTGCCTTGCTCCCAGAGTCCAAAATGAATGAACACCCGGCAAGCGCCAAATGTGGGTAGATTTTCTGTTTGGCGAGTAAATTTCAGAGGGCTATCCGCCACAGGGCGGGTAAATCTTTTCCTACTAAATGAACAAAAACAAAAGGGAAAAAAAGTTATATAGAGTATTTATATGGAATGAGATAAAGGAAAGTTCAGAATGGAATGAGACAAGTTGAAACTTAAATTAGTTGCATTGTGCTGTTGCTTTCGGTATGCTTTGAGATAAAGTGGAGAGAAGCTTTGAATTTGAGAGCCTGGAAGTTGAAACTGTTTGGCAATCCTGCTTGAAAATGACAAAACAATAGACGTCTGAACTAATTGAACCTTTTTTTTTTGAAAAAACAGATTCATTGTTTCTGTTTGCTGATGATTCAAATCATCTTGCGTCACTTCTCCAGGGGTTTTTTAGTAGCTCCAATATACATTTTCAAGCAGTCACGATTTTAAACATGACAGAGCTGCAGAGGACGTCATTGAATAATCTCTTTTAGAGTAAACTTCAGTGCATAAAATGTTGTTTCTCTTTAGGCTACCCTCATCTGCCCGGCAGCCTGTACTCCAACTCATACCTGTCCCTGGGGCACCTGGATCCTCCTTCACTCTCCTCGCACCCTCTTTACGACTCACACAAAGGTCAGTCAATGTCACTTCTGATTGCATTAGAGTTAGCGTGTCTTCCCAGCCCCAGTGTGTATTTGTCTTTGTGTACTTATATTTATGATGTCGTGTTTGTTTCAGAAGGGTTTTACGTGCCGACCTCATTTGGCCAGTTGCCCCTTCACCCTCCATCCGCTCCCCAGATGGCCCCGTCCAGCTCCACCCCGCCACAGAGGACATCACGGGATGCTGCGAGGGAGCGACATTTCCGCAGCGAGAGGGACAGGGAGAGGGAGCGGTCAAGGGAGGAGCAGAGACCTCACAGTGTGGTGGATCTGACGCAGGACGCGAGGAACGAGGAGGAGCGCCGGGGGAGGAGTGGAGACCGGGAACGAGAAAGAGAAAGGGACCGGAACTCGGAGAGGGACAGAGACAGAGACATTTGGTCCTTTAATCCTCACCTGAACCTGCCGAAGTCACAATCCATAGCGGAGCATAGATCCAGGCCGTCACCTCCTCGGCCCTCGTTTCCTTCAAGTGGAGGTGGGGGTAATTTTCATGGACCGGAAACAGACAGAGTGGGTCGAGATGAAGAGGGGGGCTCTCGACCCCACAACCACAACTCGAATAACTCAAACTCTGACAGACAAAGGAGGAACGACTCTGTGGCCACGTCAGCCCAGAACCTCCATGTCTCCTACACCCTCCCTCCTGCACTTCACCCCTCCTCAGCAGGCCTGCCCCACCCCTCCACACCCAGAGACCCAATCCGAGAGCAACGAGTCAGTGCACCGACATATGTGCCTTCTGTGGAGGTTTATGACGAGCGGGCCGGGCCAATTCAAATCGCGTCACAGGCCCGGGACAAACACGGCGAAAAACACAGAGAACATAGAGAGCGAGAGCGGGAGAGGGAGAGGGAGAGAGAGCGAGAGAGGGAGAGAAACAGGGAGAGGGAGAGCTACAGGTTTCCCGAGAGGAGCCTCATGGAGCATCCTCGTCTCTCTGGCGATACAAGCAATCATCGAGAGGAAGGTTCTGTCATTTGTTCTAACGCTTCCAATGGGAAACGAGGCCAGGACACACCTTTCTCCTCCAGCCAATCAAGGTTCAGCCCAGAGAGCAGGGACGTCTCCAAACACTCCATACGATTGGGCGTAGAGCGGACAGGGGCGGAGCAAAAGTGGAATTCCACAATCAGCCCGTTAGCCAATTATGCTACGAGTCACATGGCTGCTCTGGCAGCCCAACACGGACACACAATCTCTCCCACACACACACAAATATCCCCGCACACAACCCATCGACCCAGTAGCAACACACACTCCACCCACAGCCACTCCCCCCATTCCCACCCTTCCCAACACGGACACACAGGTGAGGAGGGGAGTCAGAGGTGCTTCCTTGACCCAGCAGCGCTCTACAGACCAGGGGGGTCGTTAGTGGGAGGGTCCAGTAGTGGAGAGCGAGGGGGTTCGGATCTCACGGAGGTCTCAGCCATGCAGAGTCTGATTAAATACAGCGGGAACTTTGCTGCTGAGGGTCCTGGCTCATCCAGGCACGCAGTGGAAGCCCGAGGTCCCTTTGGCGGTCTGGGCAACATTGGGCCAGAAGAAAGAGAAAGGCAGAGAGAAAAAGAGAGAGAGCGGGAAAGAGAACGACAGATGGAGAAAGAAAGAGAGAGGGAAAGAGACAGGGAGAGAGTGTCAATGGGGTCAGGGTCCCTGAGGGTGCCCCCCCAGCTGAAGAGGGAGCAGGAGCGTCCGGACAGTGCACGCTCGTTCGGCCGGGAAGGCGAAGGGGAGGTACGCCATCCTCCAGTGGGCATCGCTGTCGCTGTGGCCCGGCAGAGAGACAGCGGGAGCAGCAGCAAACCAAGCAGTGGACCCTCAGACACACAGAGGACTCTGCTGCAAACAGCCATCAAAGGTAAACCTGACCTTATTATAAGAAAAACTCACAGCTATACAGTCTTTATGTCAAAATCTGAGGGATCCTGCAGGGTGTCAATTCTCTCTCTTAATTCTAACTGCTAAAGCCTCCATTCCAAATGTTTGCAACTAGCATCTAGTTACAAAGATTGACCATCTTCACTGGGTGGCCATTTTCTTCTGATATCCTGCTAAGGGTGGGAATACAGATGTTATCAAAAACAGACTTAGTCTCTGTGATGTCAGCCATTGGTTTCTGAGGAGGCATTGTGGAGCCCAACAATGGCAGTCGCCATATTGGAAATGCTATCTCTACCTGAGCTCTTCTTTACAGCTACGTCCACATTCGTCATATTCTCAAGTTCGCATCGCGTCTATCCCTAAATTGTATCCACTCCTAAACTCACCTGCACGCTGTCATTGGCTGCAGGGAATACACCAGCTCCCTGCGCAGAATCATCCCGCCTCAACCGAAACATCCAAATCCAGGCATTAGACAGGCTCCCCGCAGACACAGTCACCACCACACATGTATGGAGGCCCATAAGGGATGATTGAGCTGCATTATTTAAGTATAAGTCCATATTTTATTTTTTAAGGAAAAAGCTACTGATTCTATCTTTAAGCGTATTTTGAAATCATGACAAATTTGATGTGTGGGGACTCGTCTGAACAAATAGAAACAGAGTTAATTGGAGACAAAAAACTTAAATCTTCCTCCTCTATACACGGCATGAGGACGCCTGAAGCTCATAAGCTGTTAGAACTACGCTCACACTAAACATACCCGTACAATCACAATTACCGCAAACATCAAAAGCTTTCAATTTGTTACTTCAGGCTGCGTTGACAGTAAACATGGCCGATCATTTGTGCATGAGAGTCTTGAAAAAGATTCAAGACAAAGACACGGCTGGTTAAGCTAGCGAGTCATGTTGTTAAACTGTCAAATAATACAACCCCATTTGTTGGGATGTTGTGTAAAATGTAAACAAAACATAGTGTGATGATTGGCAAAACATTGAAACCCTATATTTAACTGAAAGTAGCACAAAACCAACATGGGAAATTTTGAAGCTGAGAAACGTCATCGTTTGTGGAAATCAAAATGCCCATTTTGAATTTGATGCCAGCAACACTTTACAAAAGAGTTGAAACAGAAACAGAGAATTAAAGACTGGATAAACTGTGGTATGCTGATCTTGCTAACATACTGTTAGCTCTCTGGCTCATATCTTAGTTAACACCTTCACATGGCTTGTTTTCCTGTGGTCCGTTCTGTGAACGCTCCAAAACTTGTTTTCTTTCATTTGAATATGAGAGGTGCAAAGAAACGGAGAAAAAAAAAATCTTTTTTTTGTTATAATCATGTTAAAAAAGAAAACCGTTCTAATGTTGTGGTGTCGTTTTGTCGAGGAGAGGTTTTGAAATGCTTGAAGGAACCATGCATTAACATTCACTCAGTCTTAGTTAATCTTTAATAGTTTCTGGGAAGCTAAATAAAGGGCACTTCCTACTTTTGAAACCCGTTTTAATATATTTTCTGCAGCTTTTGCTTTCAGCTCCGTCTCCTCAGCTCTCGGTGTCACACTGTAGAGATCCCCACAGCACTCTGAACCGAGTCCAAATGACTCCTCATTTTGGCTCTCATGAATAATGAACGATTCATTTTGTTTTGGATTCAAAGTCGTGTTTCCTCAGCACTGATGGCTTTGAGGTGTTTATGCATGATTGGAGGGCAGAACCCCCCCCCCTACACTCCAAACTACTGATTGCGTCTTGGATTTAAGTCGTTGAAAGGCTCTTTTTGGCCGGTGTGTTGTTTCTCTGCGCTGCCTTGCAATTCCAGCCGTGCAGCTCTCTACTCTCGGACGTCAAGGTCATTCAGCAACATTGCTCTCGCTCCATCTCTGCCATTCTACTCATTTCTGTTTCACTCTCCTCTTTCTCTCCCCCCTCTCTCTCCCTTTCTTTCTGAAAGTCTCTCTCCTTCCCTGCCCTTCCTTCCTCTCGTCCCAATTCAAGCCCCCACTTTCTCCCTCCCCTCTTTTCTCCAGCTCGACCACCTCCACCCTCTCTGCATTAAACATATCATTACAGAGTGCAGCTAAAAGCTACAAACAAGCTTTGAATTACAATAAGACCAAGGGTGTGTTGCTAAGCAATGGATCAGTCTTGAGACTGACGGACTGTGTGTGTGTGTGTATGGTGCGTGTGTGCGTGCGTGTGTGTGTGTGTGTGTGTGAGAGAGCTGCTGTTGTGTTTGGGGGCGTTTATTCATTCCTTTGCTCGAGCAGAATGATTGGTCTAATAGCATCAGACTCTCACGTAAAGAGCAGCTCTAAATAAACAGCAGAGGATTTACAGAGCAACACAAACAAACATTAATGAGTGGATGGATGGAGGAAAAGAAGGCTAGGCTCATGATAAGAGATAGACGTGGATCGATTGGTTGATAGACAGGAAGAGAGAGGTGTGTCAGGAAGCGTAAAAGAGTGTGTAAGATGGAGAGAGGGAGAGAGAGAGTTGGCAGAGAGAGGGGGCGTGCAGCGCTAATCACTGGCTTTCTGATGCAGAAAGGATAGCATGTGGGACAGGCTCCCCGTAACCTTGGAAACAGTCTTGAAACCTTTCCTGCAGAGCATGTCAGGGTTGGTTAAAGTCTCTTGTCCCTTTACAGGCTGCACACACACATGCACACTTTTAGAGCAGAACTGATGGGTTGAGCACACTTCCAGCTGCTCAGGGACCTTCAGCCTGCGTGGATGAGTCGGAATAACTGGAAGAGAAGATCCTCATGTTTATTCTGCTGTGCTTGGTTGAGTGCTGCTCCTTCTTTTATAACCCAAGCAGGATGGGTTTAAGGCTCTGTGAGTGTGGTGTGTGTGCGTGTGTGTGTAAAGTGAGGCTGTAGTGGTATGTTCACACGTCTCCTGTGGCTCTCGACTAATAACTGATAAGAGCTGACACCCAGAGTGAGAGCTGTCACTCTCTTTCTATGTATGCGTGTCGTACAGAATGTGTGCACACGCTCTTTGGCCCGACATATACTGTATATTTTTAGCTTTTCTCTCTCTCTTGCTTGCTCAGTCGTGTCACCCTTATCTAGCCAATGTCATCCTTTTTTCTCTCTTCAGCACATGGGTGCATCTAGCATTTTTTTTTCCCACTGCTCATACGTAAAACCCTGGTCCCATATGTAGTATACATTAACATTTCCAACTTCTTCAACAACTTTTCTTTACAATTTCAAAGAACCACCTCATGACCCCATCAGTGTGAATGATTGGTGTCCGTTTGCACTGATGTTGTGACTGAGATTGCAGATTGCAGTTTCTGAATGTGTGCTAAATAAACATTCAGCACTTTTATTGTATTTTTTTGTCTCCGTCTTTGCCTGAGCAGACGAGGAGAGAGTAGAGGAGCGAGCTCGCCACCATGATGAAAGACTGCTGGCAGGCCGGCTTGAGCGCGAGCAGGAGAAAGTGCTCAGGTATGTGGGAGTGGCTTTTTTTTTTGCATTTTTATCCATTTTCTCCTTTTGAACCTTAAGCTTGAAAAGTTGTCAGAAAATGTTTGTGATAATTTGTACTAAAATCTACTTCTTAGCACACCATATTAAATACAGATGTGTCTAACCTTCCAGTGAGTCCAAGGAGCTGGCAGAGTTCACTCAGATGCACCCCACCCCGTTGTCCAATGGCATGACACCTAGTATAATGACGCCTAGCCTCATGACCCCAAATCTTATGGTGACGGGAGGGGCAGCCCTGGCAGGGGCAGGGCGATGGCCTCCTGACCACTCAAATCTGACTTCTCATCCCTGGATGACCCGGCCTGGAGCCCCTCCAGTCTGGCTCTCCGGCTCACCGTACAGTATGTGGAGATATTTTTTCTCATGTATATGTCAAAAACTGAACAGCTTGTATCTGGGGAATATTGATAGGGGAAATGATTATCCAATCAGTCCACAAACGAGGAATTAATCAGCGGAAATATTTCAAAGATCGTATGCATCTTAAAATTGATGATTATATGATATCTGTGCACCACTAATTCCCCTTTTTTTGAGACCTCTCATCTCTTGAATTAATTGTGATTTTTTTTAAATATATTTATGTCACATTACTTGACAAACTTCTTGCAATAGGCTCTTGAAATTTATGTGTGGATTAGAGTTTTTATGCAAAAAAAAAAGCATTAGCAGTACAGTATATTTCAGTGTGTTATATAACCGAACAGCACTTACCCTTTTCAGTTAGCATCTTTTTCCTTTTCTCTGTTCTAAACACCGTTGAGAGGTTTATGCGCAAAAAGTTCTACTTGAACCTTTGTAGCCTGTTGTGATTGTTGTAGCAGAAAGGGGTAGTAAATTCTGTCTGTCTGACTGTCGAGCGGCTCGTCCAGCAGCAGCCTCCGGGGGTTGAGTTGCTCAGACATTCCTGATCTTTGCAGGACATTCCTTCTCCTTCAGCGCTCGCTGTCAAAATAAAATATAAACTGCATCAAGGCAACACACATGCTTACACAAAGCTCCCCATGGGCCTGCTCTGTCTAGACACTGATGTTGAATAAACAAAAGCTCTCAAAGAAGCTTAATCCAGCATGTTTTCTTGCTGATGTAACTCCACTATGGGTTGGACATTGTTTTAAATACTGACTGAAGAATGATGCTGAGTGAATGGTTGCTTTAACTTGGCTAAAATTATTTCGTGTTGTAGTCTGTACCATTTTTTTAAAACATTTTTTCCCCTTCTCATCTCTCAATCAGGCCTGGGTCCTTCCTCCCTCCACCAGTCCCTCCCCCCAGGATACCCACCCTCTCTGCCAGGCTCCATGCCCCCGGCGTACCAGTTTGCCAGGGACCCTCAGTCTGGACAGCTAATAGTCATCCCCACTGAACACCTGCATCACTACGGTATTAAAAGCTAATCTCTCTTTATATGAATGTACTTGTGAAATTTAAACAATAGATTTTTGAAGAAAAGGTTGTACACTAGTCTGATATACTTAGCTAACAACTGCTTAAGTAGTTAAGTAGCTTAATGTGATGGATAAACAGTGGAACTAGTAAGCTATAAGTTGATCAAAGTAATGTCAATAAAGAATGGCCTAAAGCTAAGTAAAAGCCAAAAGTACAAAATGTATGTCTAAAATAGTTAGTCAAAAGTAATTAAGTAACAGTAGAAATAGTTGGCTGAAAATATTGGATAAATATTCACAATAAATAGCTAAATGCAATGATTCACAGGTCAAACGGTTAGCTGAAAACGAATAAAAGGCCCTAAATATATGAGCTAAAAGTACTGGGTATATCATGCGATGCTTTAATAATGTTATTGTGTTCTCTTCCGTATGGTTGTTGATGTCTTTTGTCATTTATGTTATCATGCTCTCGGTATACCCCTCTTAGGTAAATAAATGATTCATTCATTCATTCCAATGTCTGACAGAGTTAGCTTAAAGCATTGGCTAAACTTGTTAGCTGGCTAAAAGTAACAGCTGAACAGCTTTGGAGGTTAGTCAAAAATAGTAGATAAATGGCAGAAAAAGGTAACTAAATTAGAAATGGTTACAAAAACAGGAAGTCATCTAAAACAGAAGTGCTATGGCTTAAGTTAAAAGCTAAAAGTGAAGAACTCTGATATAATTAGAAAAAACGTAATGGATAAACATTGCTAAAAGTTAGCTTAAAGTAATGGGTTAACAGTTAGCTTAAAGTAAAAGATAGTGGGTAAATGGCTAAAGATAAGTACCTGTTTGAAGTACAGAAATTAATCTAAAACAAATGTGCCACGGCTTAAAATAGTTAGCTAAAAGGCAATATACGCCTGATATAGTTAGCAAAAACGTAATGTATAAACATTGCTAAATGTTAGCTTAAAGTTATGGCTTAACAGTTAGCTTTAAGTAAATGGGAAATTGACTTCAGCTTACAGTATATAGCGATAAAGTAATGGCTAAAAGTTGAATATGGGTTACCTTAAGATAGTGAGTAAAAGGCTAAAAATAAGTGCCTGTTTCAAGTCTGACAGAGTAAGCTTATAGTAATGGCTAAACAGCTTAAAGCTAGCCAAGAGTAATGTGTAGGTTAGCTACATGTTGTGGCTAAAAAAGTGTAAATAGTTAGCTAAAAGTCCTGGTTAATAGTTGCAGATGTCTAGATTAAAATACTATGTTAATGGATAGATGAAGTCAGCCAAAAGTATAGGGTGTAGTTCTTACAGAATTATCATGTACGTATTTTGTAAAAGTAGAGGGCCAACAGCACAAATACTTAGCTTAAAGTTAAAGATAACGGGTTAGGTAGCTATAGGATTTCAAAATAGATTTTTTAAATATTGTGTGTTTTTCCCATATTGTGTGTTTTTCCATAGGAGGTGATGTTCTGGAGCGTGGAGCCCCAGTCTGGTCTGGGGTTTACGGTACCAGCAGCTCACTGCAGCACGCGGCCCAGCTTCAGCTCCTCTCCCAGCAGCAGATGCTCCGACAACAGGAGCTGCTCATGATCCAACAACACACAGCGCAAGTCCTCGAGCTGCAGAGGAATGCACAGTTTGTCGTAAGTGGACTTCTTGGTTGTAGTTCAAATCAACAACTACACATTTTTCAAATCCAAAATTAAAAACACAAAGTGACATTTTTTTATTTCAAATATATACCATATAATACACTACATTAAAGATCAGGATTTTGGGTATACACAAGCATGGTTTGGTTGTCTTTTAAAGTTTTACAACACATTTAGTTAAGGACCACTAACAGCACGTCCTTTATTGTCTGATAAATAGGTCATTCATCCAGTGAAGGGATTCTAAACAAAGCAAGTACACCGTGATATTTTTACCCTGAAGAAGAATCTGTCACATCATACAAACAGCTTACACCAAACTGTCTCTTTCTCTGTGTTTCAGGAGCGTTTAAAGGCCAGCGAGCACCGGCCGGAGATGGAAGATAAAGCAGACAAGCGGAACGCCGACCCAAAGCCCCGCCCCTCCTCCATATCTTCCCATTCTCCATCACCCATCATGCACCCTCGCAAGCCTCCCCCTCACTCTCGCTCTCCAACCCCATCCACTTCTTCCCTCACACCGCTGCCTCCGCTCCCCTCACCTGTGACCACCCTGAAGTCCGAGGAGGGCGTGCAGAGAGTGTTGTCCCACCCAACGACGATGCCCTTGCCTCACCCGCCTTCCCCACGCTCAGCATCTCCACCCCCCTCTTCGCCACGGCGGCCTAAACAGGAGGCGACCGAGGAGGGGGAGGTGGGACGGAGGGAGCAGAGATGTGGACAGAAGTCGACTTCGGCACCGTTTCAAGGAATCTACTCTGGTGAGACAGCTGCTTCCGCTCATGTTAGCTGAGCCTGGGAAGTGTAGACACGTCAGGAGCTTATTGACTGATGTGTTATCAGCTTGTTGACTACCTGAGAAATGCAGGAACATTATCTTCTCACAGGAGTGATTAACAAATAGAGTTTAAACTTGTGCAGAGTTTATAACGACAATGCAGCCAGGGTTATGTCTTTAGTTTGACGGGAGGTTCTAAAAGTATTCAGGAAGGTCTACATCAAGCGGCAACCTTTGTTGTTGAAAAATTCCACCAATGCGGGAATGCAGAGAACTGCAGTGTTTTGAGGGTCCACTTGAGGCTGGCTGCAAAAGCTCCAGAAGTCTTGTTAATCAATACAGTTTATATAGTTTACTGTGTGATTGATCTGTCATTCACTATTTTCTGTTTCTTCTTCACTCTACAGATCTCTCTCCAAGTTACCCGTACCAGTCCATTACTGCCCCATTTGGCTCGCCTTTCCCCCCTTATCACATCCCAGCACCCGCTGGAGCAAACACAGAAGTTTTACCACCACATCACTCCCGCTCCCCTGCACCTTCAGCCCCTCCTCCAGCAGCCCACCTCCATTCACGGCAGCTGGACGCAGACGTCAAGCCACAACAACTGGAGCCTTCAAAGACAGGATCTTTCCTCAAACAGGAGCCCAGTGCTGAGCAGCAGCTCCTGGACATGAGGTCAAAACCGCGGGGTCCTCTTCGGCGAAGCTGTAGTCCAGCATTGGCCGTCGATGACAGAGGGAGAGAAGCCTCAAAGCCCCTTCCCCAACCGCTACCTCTGCTTGTCCCCAGCACTCCATTGCAGCAGGTCGAAAGACTTAAAGAAAACAGGAAGGAGGAGAATGACAGAGGTGAAATCAAAATGGAGGTTTTATCTTACTCCTGTCAGGCAGCTTTCCCCCCACCTCCTCTGCTCGTAGAGGAGCCTAAACCAGAGGTAGACAAGAATCCAGAACGATATCCCTGCATGGCTTCAGACCCAGACAGCGAGGAGTCTGCTCTGCCACTGGTACATACCAGTGGGTGTGAACAAGAACAGCCAGACACGCATATCAACCCACAAACTCCCATTCAGAAAGAAACTGTCACTGAAACTCCTGTTTATCCTCCTCACCACTCCAACTCCCGGCTCCCCCTACTTGTCAGTCCAGAGGATCCCATGGCCGGGATGTTTGCGCTGCTGACAGCCACTGAGATGGCCCAGGCCCACCCCAGCACCCCACCAGCCCTGGCACTCTTACCACAGATAGAAAATGCTCCGTTAGGCTTAGACTGCAGCAGCACTGGTGCTTTGGAGATGGTGGCACTGGAAGGGATGGCACTGCTCAGCCAAATGGCCCAGCGAGAGATGGAGCAAATGAGCCAGGGGCAAGGTGAGTGCATTTGAGGGAGTGAGAGCAGAAAGGAATGAAGTCAGTCCAAAAGATATGTTGAAAATGTTGTTGTTATGGTAAGTTGAAAAACGTAATTAAGTTTACAAAATGGACACATTTCTCAGGCTCAGGGTACCTAGCTCAAAAACAGTCGAGTCTTATTGTTGTGTTTCAGTTAATGAATGAAGGAAATCTGTCAAATCAATGGTTATTTCACACCCTCAGTATAGATCACCTACTTAAAAACATGAACAGTTCAAATCCAGAGGCACACTATTTGCAATATTTCAGGTTTAAACAAAATTATTTATAGCCCTTTAGCTTCCATCAAACAACAGTTTATGTTAGCAATTAACCTGTTCTTAGCTAATTTTGCTGTTAGCTAGGAAGTGGATGAATGCTAACATATTTAAAAAGTGTTGTAATAAAAAATCAAGGCATAGTCAAAATAAAAATAACACTTTATATTTTTAAAAATTAATTAAAATTAAATAAATAAATTTTCCATTAGCAACCATCAATCAAATATTCTTGTTAGCATTTAGCTAGTAAGTGGATGAATGCTTTTGCTATTTTTTTACAAGATAGGATAGGGTAGATGAAAAAAAAGTACAATAAAAACACCTTTGATAACCAATTAGCTACCTTCAAAGAAAAGTCATGTTAGCATTTAGCCACATCCTAGCTAATTAGTGCGAATAAATGCTGTCATTACTTTTTAACAAGATACAATTGGAGATTAAAATGGAATAAAACATGTCTGATAGTCCATTAGATACCATCAGAAAGCAGATAGTGTAACATTTAACCACGGCCTTGCTAACATTACAGATGGTGAACAACCTCTTTCCTATTGGTTGGTACAATTCACAACGTTACCTTAGCAAATGGACACTTCCTAGACTAGTAGCATTAGCTAGGATGTTGATGCATGCTAACAGTAGCTGGTGGAAGCTAACGTAATATTAACTTAAAATGTAATGAGGTAGGGGCTGCATGCTAACATTAGCTGTTATTTGGCCCCAGATAATAAGTATTCAACTATGTTGCTTTAACTTAAAATATATTATTGTCTCTTCATCTTTTCAACGCGTGGGGCCTTTTTTTTAGTTTATTTATCAGTTGAAAACTTGAGTGTGACGTCAACGGAAAATGATGACCATGTGCATATTGTGAATGCTTATTTTTCTCTGATGTATCATCTGCATCCCATTCAGATCTGACTTTAGAGGGTTTGGACTGTCTTCTGGAAGCGAGCAGACAGATTTTGTTGGAGGCCATCGAGAAACAGTCCCATATCGACCTGTCCAGAACACTGGACCCCAACAAGAAGTACAGCTGGAGGCAGAGGAAGGAGGAGCCGGTAAGATGCAGACAACCGTCACAGTCACCAGAGAACATGTGTAATTTTGTAAAATGTCCTCACCCTTTTTTTGCCCCTCTCTGCAGCTTTTCAGTAAAATGTCACTGGATGTGATGGACGCAGTGGAGGTGGAATACCGCGTCCGCCTTGCCGAGCTGCAGAAGACATACAAGGAGAAGCAGAGAGATTTGAGCAAGCTGCAGAGACGCAGAGACAAGTGGTGAGTAAATCTTAACACACTCCCATTGCTGCTTTCACGTTCCCCCCTTCTCAGTCACTTTTCTAACTCTTATGCTTCCAGTGAGCGGCACCAACAGGAGGATGAGAGGCGGAGTCTGACCAGACGGGGCAGAGGACGACCCAGGAAGAGAAAACACCTCACCACACCTCCCAAGCTGGACAGCAGGCCTGCAAAGTGAGTGAGATTTTTGTTTTCAGACCATTTCTTCAAGTGTTTCTTAATGCATGATCATTTGCGTGCCAAACAGTGAAATTATTCTTTTGTCTCAGGGTCAGTAGGACTGTGCAATACTCTGAGGACTCTGAAGCTGGGGATGGACAGAGGAAAAGGTTCCAGCTGTCCCGAGAAGAAGAGGACACCGAGACGGGAAGCGTAGGAGTGAAAGTGAAAAAGAAGAAGAAGAAAAAGAAGAGCTGGAACGAGCAGGAGCCGTCAACCAGTCATGCTCTGGAGGTAGGCCTTTTTCAGCTCTATATTTTATCAGTAGTGTTATTTTTTATTCCAATTTACTGATGAGGTTTTTTTTTTTTCACTTGTGGTCAGGTTTTGAAGTCAAAGCATGGCCACTTGTGTGAGCAAGAGCAGCTGGCGTCAGACCTCAACAGAGCACTCTCCCTCTCGCAGCTCAGCTCGCTCAACGTGGCTCGCAAACTCTCCTCCAGCTCAAAGTCAGACAAGTCCAAAGGCAAGTCGACGGAAAGTCGGATGAAGGAGCGCAGCATCCATTCATCTGCCAAGGCGGGGAAACACAAGATTGCCGCCAAGGCTTCTTCTTCAGAGAACGTCCGAAAGCTGAAAGGTCAGAAGAAGACTGCTCTGTTCTCTCCAATGAGGTCAGAGCTCAGCAGCTGCTCCAACAGTGAGTACATAGAGAGCAACAATCTGATATAACAGCTTTGTATCTCACACTTTCATTGATGCGAACAAATTGAGTCAAAGTAATTCTTCAGATGCAGCCAAAACATGAATTTGTCCTCAGCTGCAGAGTTTTTTGTCAGACATTCGCTATAGCAGTTTGACCAAATCATCTTAAATTTTAAGTTTCCTGATGAAGAATGATGTAACCTTTGTTTAAAGAACTTTTTCAAAATCCAAGTGACAAAGTGCTTCACAAAGTCGGTACAAAATAACACCGGTCATAAACATGATATCATACAACTGAGGCTAGATAATAACAAATATGATGAGATGTAGACTTTTCTAATCAAACTTTTGCATGTGCCTAATCCTTTTTAAAAGTTCATGTCTGCACTTGATGGCAGGGTCGAACGTATGTGAACTTCAAGTTAGGTTGACCTTAAATTTGAATAAGGGAGTTCAGGTTAAATCTGAAGATTAATCTCAGTGAAGAATTTCAATCACTAACCAGACCTTTTCTGCACCAGACTCAGATTCAGAGGAGCACAATTCTGCTCGAGGGGGCTGGCCCTCTCTTTCAGGGACGCATTCACACGGAAACCTGAACAGGAAGAGGCAGTCTGCATCTTCGCCAACCTCCCTGCTGTCCAGACAGAAGTCTCAGAAGAAGAAACACAAGCACTTATCCCTGCTGCTGGAGGAAGCTGGCCTCAGCTCCTCTGACGACTCCTTCGACCAAGGTTACTGACCAAATCTCACAGCCCCCCACCCCCGACCCCGTCCCTTGCTGTAGAGTCAGACAGAAGTGTGTCTTTGAGCCTTGTCACAGCTTGTGTCTTTGTTTTCATTTCGCTATGGCATCCTCTCTCAGAATGTGCATTAGCTTGACCGTCCCTACCTCTATGGCTTTTCTGCAAAGCTGCCTTTTAAAAAAAAAAAACGATTGACCTATTTCTATGGTGTTTTTTATTGCCTGGATTGCAAATTTTGTAGCATTTGTACATTGGACATTTGTGTGAATTGTGAGATTTTTTCATGAAAGTTGTATTGCAGTTTTGGTACCTATAAGATTTATTAAAGGTGTTAATTTGATTGGCACAGAAAGTGAAGCGCTGTGGTCCTTGTGTCTGCTTCATCTGTCTGTCTGTCTCAATCTGTCCAGCAGCACCTCACACATCCTTTAGGCCGCTCTGTTTGTCAAATATCCTCCAGAGAAAAACACTCCTCAGGTTAAGGTTCACATTTGGGTAAATTGAAACATATGCAAGCGATTAGTTCAGAGAACACATAGCTGAATGTGACTTATTTAACAGGATTTACTTCTGGTTAGATTTAAAGGTGTAAAGACAAATATTACTCTTATTCTATTTTTTAAGCATTGTTTGGTTAATTAAAATCCAATTAAGTGTTTTTTTTGATGATGTGGTCCAGTTTTATTTTGTTGATATAAAAGCGCTAGAGCTCAATTCAAACTTGCAAATCTTGGATTTTGGGGATATTTGGACAATAGAGCTCCTCCTGTGTGTCTACTAAACCTTCAAATAACCCTTCTCCCTTTTACGTTGCTCTCAGACACCTTGCTCTGTCTTCTCACCTTTGCCCCACCCTTCCCCCGCTCCTACCCATGATGCTTTGAGTGTCTCTTGTTCCTGTTCCATGTGCTTGTGCTGCTGCTGCAACATTACAGAAGCTTGACTAGCGCTACCTCGCTACAGCTAGTCTCCGCTGCCGTGGCTAAAGCTTCGCTTAAGCTTGACTGCGCTAAGGCCAAGCTACGCTACGGCTAGGCCGCCGCGCTGCCCCCGCCCTGTCTGAGGCCACACCCCTGTCACCTGCTCTGTAAGTAGGAAGTGCCCCTCCCTCTATTCTGTATTGACCGCTAACATGGGCTATGCTGAAATTGAACAACATACACAGAATTAAACCTTTACCTTTTTATTGATCTCACAAATTAAAGCACTTTAACAAGAATCATGGTTACTCCACTGTCCCATGTTTTTTTAATAATTAGAAAAAAAGTTTTGAAAGGGACAGAGGGTGCAAGCATGATTGCTCAAACTTCACTTGAACATTGTGTCAAGGGGCCTCACAGGGCTGTCCTCTCAGTGCCTGCCTCCTTTGTCTTCTGCTTGCTGCCGTTAACACAAAGTGGATTCACAGTACAATATGTAAAACGGTTAATAAAAAACTTCAAATTATACTTTATATTCTATTCTCCTTGTCTGAAGCATCAACAGATGAAAACTGTTTCTCTTGAACCAATTAAACCAAGTAGTTTTAATTTGGTTGAAGAGAAAGTTAGCTAACTTGGCAACAACAGTGGCTTGCTAGCTAGCTGACATTTTACATTTGTTTTCCTCAGTAAGACTTAAAAATAATACGATTGAATACCTGCTTGTGGTTGAAAAGCCTTGTAATGTGTATCCACTCTTGATGTTAACACTAACCCCTGTGGAGACGCTCCTCCTGCTCATCTGCTGCCATGAACCTAACTGCTAACTGCTAGCAAGACAAAGCTAACAGCAGTATGCTAATGTATGTTTTGTGTGACAAAAAAAGTGCAGTTCCTGATGTTTCCCTCTCAAATAATGAAATACATCCGAGTCCACTTCAGCTGAAATGTTCCAGTTACTCCGTTTGTGTGTGTGTGTGTGTGTGTGTGTGTGTGTGTGTGTGTGTGTGTATGAATCTCAATTCTTCCTGATGTATCTTGCTAACTCAGCATTTAAGTGTGAGTGGAAGCTGCAGTGGTTTGGACAGTCAATTTATTCTCTTTCCACTTTTTTGTCTGTTCAGCTGACATGTAAGACACAGATAAATGGGATTGTGTGTGTGTGTGATTTAAATTGCCTGGTATTATAATATCTAGGCTACTTTATTTCATCTTTCTACAGTGTACAATTAAGGCATAGTTGTACTTAGAAAAGTGATATGTTGACAGTTTTCTTAAATTTGTTGTCTCCGCGGTCCAGTCTGTGTGTCAAGGAAGTGTTTTTGGCCTTTAACCCTGACCCGTTCTCCAGTCACATGTCTCTCTGAGCTGAAAATCTCTCTTCTGACTCAGAAACCTCTGAGGAAGATGATGAGGAAGACGAGACGGATTCGGACGATGGTGGCATCTGTGAGGAGAGCGGGCTGGGTCTGCTGGCTAGGTTTGCGGCGAGCGCACTCCCTGTCAGCTCCACGCCGTTAAGCCTTCTTCACGATGGCAAACACCGAAGCCTGCAAAGCACTCTGGGTAACTCAACACAAAAGATCCAAATGTGTCTTGTGTAAATAAGCCGGAGTATGAAATGCCTTTTAGTGGCTGATTAATCAGGCTTTAATCATCTTAAGTAGTTGTTTGATCACTATAAAAACAAGAGCTACGGAAGCCCAAAGCAGACATGCAATTAAAGTTAGGGAAGGAAAGCCACCAGGATATCTTACACTGGCATAGAGACAAGAAAAATGTAAATATGCCTTTAATAAATGAGGAAATATACCAATAAAAAGCAGGAGGAAAAAAATACTGACCAGTTTTGACCACACAGGGTCTTCTTCAGGGCGGGTGAGTGTTAAGACCCAATAGATAAGCCTTTTTCAATGCGTGTTTCTCTTAGGATACAAGATAAATAATTCAATATTTTGAGAAAACAACCAGAAATAACTCCAGTTATAAATGGAAAATGGATCAAATTAAATGTATGGATGAGTTTCTGCTTCGGGATCCGTACAAGATCACATCCTTAGATGTCTTTTTTTTTTTCCTCCACTCAAATATATTCAGTTTACTTTCAAAAAGGAACACAGAAAAAAACAAACACATTTTTGACATTGAAGAAGCTGGAATTGGAGAAAATCAAAACCATTTACTCAGTTACTTGATTAATCTTTGCATACATGGAGAATGATAGAAAACACAGTGATCTGGCTTTTCTGATCACGTTCAATAGACGAGCTGTTCTTCCTGTTTACACTCTTCTCACAGGTTCCCCCGACAGCTTTTAGCACATTATTGTAATTTTTTGCGGTTGAGCGGGTTCTCCGCCTGACCATTTATTCAAGATTGTGTTATTGATTCATGGCTACATATTAATTTATTTCTAATTGTCACACAAGGGTGCATGTAACGATCCAGGCTTGAAATTATGTATGGATTTGAAATGTGATCAATACTCCTGTTCCTGGGTTATTGATTTCAGAGAATTGAACACCTGGCTTTATTACTGGCTGCATGTTTTAGGGAGGGGCCTGTATTGTGTACAGTGTGTGTTTGTGTGTGACAACATTACATGACCCTCTCTTCTCATTTCTCAGGGTCTTCAGAATGCGAGTGGTCTGACTCTGGTTCGGACTTGCGGCTGAGGAAGTTCCCCTCTCTACTTCACGGCAAACGCTCCGCCCCTGAGCTCCCCCTGTTGCCCCCTGTAACTCGCCGCAACGACCAGGCCAGCCCCACAAAGAGAGATGACGCGCTGCAGATCAAACGCAAGCCTCTACCCAAACCCCGCCCTTCAACACGCTCCCCACGACGATTTAGCTTGGATCTGAACACGAGCTGCGGGCTGTGGGGCTTCAGCGAGGATGAGGGCTGGAACAGACGACGCAGCGAAAGGATTTTCCTTCACGACGCCACAACCTCGGCCGGTCATACGTCCACACCGACCTCTTCTTCCACCAGCCAGAGCTCCTCCTCTTCCACCAGCCAGAGCTCCTCCTCTTCCACCATCCAGAGCTCCTCCTCTTCCTCCTCCTCCTCCTCCAGCCTCCCGTCTCTCACACCGAAGCCCGCCTCCAAATCCAAACCCATTGCACCCATCAGAGAGGGAAAAGATGTGGTGAAAGTACGTCAATAATTTATTGGGCTGTTATGCACCAGCTGAGACAAAAACAAAGAGCCTGCAGTGTTTTTGATCTCCTCTTCTCTTTGACATCTTCCTTTTCTTCTCTCTTACTCCTTTTCTCTCCTCCTCCTCCCTCAAACTCTGCTACCCTCACATTGCCCCTGACACCCCTGTGTGTGTGTGTGTGTGTGAGAGAGTGTGTGTTTAAGTGTGTGTGTCAGAGTGCCAGCAGGGTATCCCACTACTTCAGTCACTGCAGCACTCCCCTGCTGTCTGTGTCGTGTTGCTGACAAGAAAGGACAACTGCAGGCACCATCCCACCCTCTGTGTGTGTGTGTGTGTGTGTGTGTGTGTGTGTGCGCGTGCGTGCGTGTGTGTGTCTAAAGACATAAATCTGTCTAGTACATCCTCAGTGTAGTGGTTCATATGCATACCTTTCTGTGTGTTGTGAAACTCAGAAAAAGAAGCTGAAGGACTCTCCTCTGCCTCTGAGCCCATCCTCTCTGTGCAGTCCAACCACAGACGTCCCCGCACCACTGAGCCTCAGCCCGGCACTCAAGAGCCAACAGAAAGCTAAAACCAAGGCCAGAGAGGTCAGTGGGATGATGGATCAGCTGCAGAACCATTGTAGATGTGAACTTAATTATCCTGGGAAGGACAAAACCAGAATATTTTAGTTATTAGCCTGAAATTGGCACGCTCACACTCTGCCTTACTGACTGGCTTGCAAACACATGCACACACAATAAATCCTGAAAGTCTAACTGTTAGCTTCTGTTCAAATCTGCTTTTATCGTGTTAGTGATAGAAAAAATAATAAACTCCATCTGCCAGCAGCCAAAACTTGAGTTTGTTTTGGAAACACTTGAGGCGGCTACAGTGTGTGTGCGCAGCTCTTTGTGGTGGCGGAGAAGAATGTGTATTCAACAGTGTAAGAGCTGTAATACGTTGAAAAGTTGATAAGTGGTGTGTCACTGTGCCTTTAATTGACCTTAAGTAGCAGGATCATTTCACCATCATCATTTTTATTCGTTTTTGGGACATGAAGCAACACATTTCAGGCAGATAAATGTACCCCTTTAAATGGATAATTAATAGTGTTGGGGGAAAGAAACTTGTTCGTGTTTATTGGATACGAAGTAACTGATTTCAGGCAATTAGGTTTCCCCTTTAAATAGTCGTATAATGCTGCGTTCCATTTACCTCGGAACTGGGAAGTCGGAACTGGGAATGATGTCACACCCGAGTTGAGCGTGTTCCAGTTATATACGTACAGTCTATTGTTGTAAGTCGGAAAAGCAACATGGACACCTCCAGGAGTACCTTTGTTTTGTTAGCTAATACCAGACGATAACAACACACTGCGTGATAATTTGTGCACAAAAATAACATGACAACATGTCCACAGATAGAACTTGCATGATACTATCAGTGTGATTGATTTAATCACACAAAAAGAGGAACATTCGGCTAAAAAACACTATAGTTACAGCTTTAACGTATAGTTGATGCACGTAGCAGCCATGTTGGATTTTAACTCGGGCTACTCCGACTTCTCCGAGTTTCCGACTAGTAATTACGACTTCAGGGGGCGTTCCAGTTGACATTTCCGACTGGGAACTCGGAATTTCCCACTTCCCAGTTCAACTGGAACGCAGCATAAGAATAGAATTGTAAGTAAAAAAGAGACTACCTTACCTTTATTCCAAGCATATATGTGTGTGATGAATGAGTTGTGTTCTCAAAATGTGTGAATGTGTTTTTGAGCTGATTTGTTTGTGTTTTGTTTTTTTACTTTAAAGCATATTAAGTTTACAATAAAAAGTTCTTTTCAGATCAAATTGATTGAAATAAACAAAGATAAATACTAGAAGTTAATGAAAGCCCTCGTGTGTGTTTCTGCAGCCGCCCAGAGGAGCGGTGAGCCGGCTGATGGAGAGCATGGCGGCAGACGAAGACTTCGAGCCAAACCAGGACAGCAGCTTCAGCGAGGATGAACTCCTTCCACAGTGCAGCAAGAGTGTTTCAGAGCGCTCCTCCACACCTGGTACAGACACAGACAATCGAACAGCTCCTCTACACACTCAGCACTGAGAGGCTTATTTATTACATGTGTTTTATGTTTTTTGTTTTTGTTTTTTTTAGCTCCAGTGCAGTGTGTGTTGGATAAAGATTCTCTGGTGGACGGACTCAGAGTTTTGATCCCCATGGACGACCAGCTGCTGTATGCAGGACATGTGAACACCGTGCACTCCCCCGACATGTGAGTAAACAAGAGACCAATGAAAAGTGTGAAATGTGTACTGCTTATAAATACCAAATGTAAACGACTGTCTCACTTTGGTTTGTTTTAAATATCTGGATATGTTCGGGGAGGGATATTTTATGTTATATGTTTTTATTGGGGGGGGGTATCACATATGCTCTGCTGTGGACACCATTTTCCATAGAGCCAGAGTATTGTGAAGGTTGTAAGCTGAAGACGACACATATCCAGCCTGCTACGCATCAAAACGGATAATAAAGATCAAATTTGAGTTCTGTGTCGCTGACCTCGAAATGACCCCTTTTCTCACATTTTCTGTGTGCAGATACAGCGTGGTGGTGGAAGGGGAGAGAGGGAACCGACCGCACATCTACTGCTTGGAACAACTGCTGCAGGAGGCGGTGAGTCAGATTACATCTCTGTTTTTGTGACATATGTGAGACATAACAGGCATTATAAAAGCGTTTTGTTCAAGGTCCGTCCTGTTCAAATAATCTCTGCCTGAGCGTGAGGATGGTGGATGCTGTGTTTTTTTGTGTTGACAATCTAAAAGTTCTGCATTGTGTGTGCGCAGATCATTGATGTGAAGCCTCCGTCCGTGCGCTACCTCCCAGAGGGCACCCGCATCGCTGCCTACTGGAGCCAGCAGTACCGCTGCCTTTACCCCGGCACTGTTGTCAACGGTACTGCAACAACATGCAAACACACACGCAACACCTACATGATATGATTCATTATCCTCTCACATGCACCATTTAATCGTAGCTGGCAGCGCAAACAAATGTGAAAGAAGCTAACAGAGCTGCTCGTACAGTGTGCAGGGGAGAAGGACGTTAGAGAAACATGACTGCTAAAGGTCTGTTCTTGTTGAGGAAAACATGTTCCAGTCAGCAAGCTTTACTGCAATTAGAAATAAGAATTCAACAGGTCATATCATCGGTAAAGAAGAGTCTGCTCATGCTTCTTCAGTCGAATCTCTGAGCTATTGTACAAAAAGCAACCACAAAGCAGACTGTAAACTGAACAAAAATAGCTTCGGATTAGCTAAAATGAAAGCCTACAAAAGTCCAGACAGCTGTATGTATTTTTGATGTGACTGGGTTAATAATTGAAGGGCAAGAAATTCTTCATCAGAGCAAATGTGGCTAACATTTCTAATTAGCTAACATTTGCTAGTTAATCTAACCCAGCGATAGTGTCAGGGTCACTTTTTTATTTTTTTATTTTTTTGGGGGCTTTTTGTGCCTTTTATTGGAGAGATAGGACAGTGGATAGAGATGGAAATCAGGGAGAGAGAGTGCGGATTGACATGCGTGAAAGGAGCCACAGGTTGGAATGGAACCTGGGCCGCCCGCGTTTAGGACTATAGCCTTCATACATGGGACGCGCGCACTAACCACTGCGCCCCTGGTCGCTGTCACTTTTAGTCAGGGTTCTATGGCAGCTCTAAATTTCATCTCCGCTGGGGCAAGAGTCCCAACCAGATTTAGGATATTTGCAAATATCTTCATTTTGTGTTTTTTTTGCTAATGCCATACAGCATACCTTAATACCACACCACTGCACTCTCTACACCAGTGTTACTTCAGAGGCCTCGGGTTGTATAAAACATGTATAAAAACAAACTTGTGCATTACAACAATGTGGCTTTTAAGTACATGTCAAATCAAACCTTTTTTGATTACTTGTTTGTTTTCTTTGCAAACAGGGAGTTCGGATATCGATGAGAAAGACGACCTCATCACAGTGGAGTTTGACGATGGCGACACGGGCCGCATCCCCCTCTCACACATCAGACTGCTGCCACCAGACTACAAGATCCACTGTGAGTGCACACACACACACACACACACACACACACACACACACACACACACAGAGTAGAGTTGTTAGCTCCCTCAAAATGAACTGTCCCCCCTTCTACTGGTTTATAGCAGCAAAAAGGAACATTCTAATTAAGAGTGTGACATTAGTTGCAGCTTTAAAAGTTTTGCAATTATTTGCACTATGTATAAAGTTAGGCAAGTTGTTCCCAATTTTGTTTGCTTGCCAGGACTTTCTTTAGGCCCTTTGTTTTAGGTCCTGAGTCCAACCCCCCCCCACTACCACCACCACCACATCAACATAAATCGACACACACAAAACTAAAAAACTAACAAGCCACTTTTAAAGAGGAAGCAATAAAAAGTGATTCTGTAACATGCAACGTCTGGTGTAGATTCATTGTCAGGGAAGTCACAAAATGTTTCATGATTGCTGACCTATGGTTAGCTTAGCAAACCGCTAACTTTAGCACTGCTTGTTTCTGGGTTAGAATGGTGCAATGGTGCCGTGCATAATCAAGAGTATGTAGTATGTTTTTTTATTTATTACTGGAATCAGAGTCTGTAAGTCAAGGTAGTTTAATTATATGGGAAAGAACAAAACAGTTTCTAAACAATCTGTGGTATCTATGTTTATGTAGATGTTAGAAGTATGTATTTCAAGTCTAAAGCTGGTTTCACATGGTTCAAATCAAATACAGTGAACAACAAGGCTTCTGGATGGAGAGAAAAACACACTCTGCCTAAAAGAACAACATTAGTCCTCTCTCTCTCTGGGAAAGCTTTTGTTGATTTCTGCCTTGAGAAGCTAGTATATAAATATTTCCTTTTTCTAAGAAAGTGCTTCCAAACTGTTGATTCTTTTATAAACAGTGCAGAGTACACACACACATACACACACAAACACAAAGCTGATCATCTTGGCCCGAATGAGGGGTCGGCGGAAACAGACAAGGGCATGCCTTTATTCCGTTTTTCTCTCGAATAGCTGAAATTCCCTGCAGCCGAGATGAAAGCATGAAAAGCATAAAGGTTGAATTCTTCAGATAAACTTAAAGCCTGCTGGCTTCTGTGCTTCTGTGCAGGCGCGGAGCCGTCTCCTGCCCTGCTCGTGGCCAGCTGCTCTCGGAGGCGAGTCCGCAAATGCAGCAAAGAAGGCAAAGAGGCGGGGAAAAAGCCGGAGGAGAGCGCTCCCAAGATCAAAGGAAAACCTGGACGCAAACCTAAACCTAAACCAGGTGAGCAACTCAGCCCGTTCTCTCTGGAACGTCTTTATTAGTTCTTTTTTTTATGTGCAAGTACCATCATTTCTTCACTTTCTACGTGTTGTTATCATCCAGTTGCATATCCCACTTACAAATATTAACCTCTGAGTCCAATCTTAGCTAACTCTTTTGTATCGGGGGAATTTGACAGAAATAATCGTTTCAAACTAAAGAAGAATGCCTTCATTTGAGATGAGTTTGTTTCCTTTATAATATTTTCCTTTTAACTTCTTTATATTTATTCTAAAAAGTTTAGAAGTCATTTAAGCACAGGCTTACTGGTCTTTTGAAGCACAATACAAATATGTATTTGTTGTATATACAATGGATTATATTTATTATTGTTTGTTATTGTTATAAACAATTGAAAATTAATCGAAACCGACATTCAGAACCTCTTAACGACGTAATCTTGCCCGTGTCGATTATTTTAAATATTTTCAGGGCAGAGTCACGTGACGACACGTCCAATCCGTGACATGGAAGCAATGTCCGTCGTTTGGTCACATTTTGTCTTTAGGGAAGACGACACCGAACAAAAAGAAGTCAAATGTAAACACTGCAGAAAAACTGTTTGCAAGAAATGCAAGTTATTTATTTCCTTCTGTTTTAGAGAAGTTCATTTCTACTTTAAAACTAAAATGTGTCGTTTTCATTTTCAAGCAATGCTTTGATTTCAGTTTGAAATATTCAATAAATAACCACAAAATCGTTCATCAGATATCAGCACTCTTTCATTAGAAAAAACATCCCAGCTTTAATAGTTGAGCATATTTACAGTAGAGACCATGTCAGTGAACTACGAGGGCAAAAAAGGAAATAATCGTTCATTAATCGTAATCGAGGTCAAATGTTCAATTAATGGTGATGTTGATTTGAGGTCATATCGCCCAGCACTAGTTATAAATGTGTTTTTAGTCATAGTCATAATAACAGCAGAGAGATAGCATGGAGCTGATCGAATGAGAAAGAGACAAAAAAAGTTGATAAATCATTGTTCTGACTCGTGACACACCGTTATCATATCGCTGGTGCCAAAAATAGAAAAACAAATACTGTGCTCTCAACAGGTTTCACTGCAACTTGACTTACTGTCTCATGACTCCTTATTATTTGTATTTAACCGTTATTTAACCAGGTTGGTCCCATTGAGATCAAGAACCTCTTTTTCAAGGGAGACCTGGCCAAGACGGGCAGCAGCAAAAAACACAAAGTTACAGACAGAGACACGAAGAGAGACAAAGTACAATTTACAAAAAACTGAATTTTGCATTAAAATAGAACCACCAACCATGAGTCATATCTGGGAGTCAGTAGTTCAAGCAGTGGAGCTAAAAACATGGGCATCCTATAGAATCTGCTTCCATGTCTTTCATTGATTTTATATGATGTTTGACCAATGAACCCCTCAATTTCAACATATTATCATTATTAAGTGTCTAAACATAGTCCATAAGGGAGAAAGACTTCACATGATTTGGCTCAGTGCTCCACATGGACTTCATTTGTGTTGATGTATTAATAGAAGTACTTACACGCTTGTTCCCCTATTTTAACTTAAAGATATCAGAGAGACCATTGAAGAGCTAAACTTTAAAAAAAATGTATTTCATGTTTTGACGAGTCTTTTTGGTCTTTATAGAACAACAGAACTAAAATAGATCAAGGCTCAGACAGATCTTTCATCAAACGTCCCATATTGGACCACGGCTGTCGTGTTTAATGAAACACTTTTGTTGTTGTAGCTCAGAGTTGATTACTTTAGCTGCGATGATATATGGCACAGTGAATGTCTGATTTGCAGTCGCTGGCTTTGTTTCTACTGTATCAGCAGTTTTCTTTTGTCATGCGCTGCAAACCACACAAAAAAAAAATCATGCAGCCACACAATGAAAACGTCAGCACATCTGGCCTAAACCCATTCAAATTTCTAGAGTTTGAGTTTTCAATTTTTTTGTGCTTTTTACTCATTTTTTTCCCAGACACCTCTATGAGCCAAGAAAGCCACGAGAAATCTGATCCTCCATCCTCCTCCAACCAGCCAGCCGAGAGACCCCCGACTGCTTCCAAACCCTCTCAGGACCGAGATCGATCCTCCTCTGTCCAGAAAGCAGCTAACGAGAAGCCCCGTCCAGCATCACGGCCAACGATGCAGACAAAACCAGGCCGCACGAACTCCGCCCCGACCCCAACAAGTAGCCCCACCCTTCCGAACCTTGTGCCCAGAAAGTCTAGCTCCTCCCAGCTTCCTGCTCTTAAACCGTCCCGCTCTCTCCCTCCGTCCCTCTATCCAAACACCTACGGGAAAGTCCTGACTGTGGATCTGTACAGTGAGCCTAACCTGAGCTCGTACAACAACCAGCGCAGAGAAAATCCCAGCAGTGTCAGTCCGTCTAATAACAGGCCAATATCCAGACCCAGTTTGGTGACATCATCATCTGCACCCAAACCTGGATCCTTACCCAGACCCTCTTCTGCTTCCAAAACTAAACCCTCCTTGGACCACCACAGCAGCTCCAGACCCAGCCTCAGCTCTGGACTCGGCTCCATCTCCAGGCTCCCAACAGGCAAACCTTCGTCCTCGCTGACTCACAGACCTTCATCATCATCGTCGTCGTTGTCTTCCTCATCGGCCCCCAGACCCAAACTGAAGATTCCGTCCGAGCAGCTCTCCTCCGTCTCCAGACCCAAATCTGGATCAGGGAAGAGTGACATGGGCTCTTTAGTGAGGCGCAAGTCAGCAGAGCCCCTGGTGAAGCTCGACCACGAAGGCGTCACCTCGCCAAAAACCAAGAAGACAAAGGCTCTGATGCTGCTGGAGGGGCGGGGTGTCAGGCGAGACCACACCCCCATCGCCACAGCCAATCAAAAACTGTTAAAGGTCAAACCAAGAGCTCCAGATCGAGGGGCCGTCCTTCCAGAGAAAGACTCCTCCTACAAATCATCTATGCTCGCTAAAGAGAAGGCGGAGTGTCGTGGCGGTGCAGGAAGAGAAGTTGAGGTAAGAGAGGAGAAAGTTAAAAAGGAAGAGAGGAAGCCGCCGGAGAAACGAGAGGAGAGGAAGGTGAAGGAGGAATCTCAAAGCAGCAGCAGCTCAGAGTCAGAGGAAGAAGGAAAGAAAGGGAAGATGAAGAAAAAGAAGAAGTGCACATCAAGTTGCTCCTCCTCCTCTTCATCTTGCTCCGGTTCCTCCTCATCTTCTTCGTCGTCTTCATCTTCGTCGTCTTCGTCCACTGATGACTCCTCCTGCAGCTCGGACGAAGAGAGGACCCCGACCACTACTCCAGCCCCCGCCTCCTCTCCTCCAGCGCAGGAGAAACAGAAGGAAGAACCGAAAGAGGAGGAAGAGAATGAAGATGTGGAGAAGGACGTGGAGTTAAAAGTAGAAGACGAAGAGCTTTCTCCGCCCTCACGATCTACCTCCCCTTCATCCTCTCCAACTCCCGATACTCCGGCTACGGCCAAACCTGCTAAACCAGCAACAGGGAAGGGGTCTGGACAGAGGGGGCGTCCTCCGAAACCGAAGCCCAGCGGAGGAGAGGGGAAAGTGGGGAGACCCAAGCGCAGGGAGGGGGTTCACCTCCCCACCACCAAGGAGCTCGCTAAACGTCAGAGGCTCCCCAGCGTGGAGAACCGGCCCAAAATCTCCGCCTTCCTCCCAGCCAGGCAGCTGTGGAAGTGGTTTGGGAAACCAACACAGGTGAGAGAAGTCAAGGTCAAATTCTGAGGGGGAAAAATAATTTCACTCTACTGTATTTGATTCTTTTTTTATTTATGTTGTTTGATATAAATAAAAAATTGCAATGTTGACACTCTGTGATGATCCTCTTCTGCTCTCCGCAGAGACGCGGTATGAAAGGAAAAGCTAAGAAGCTCTTCTACAAGGCGATCGTGCGAGGCAGAGAAATGATCCGGATCGGTGACTGTGCCGTGTTCCTCTCCGCCGGCCGGCCCAACCTGCCCTTCATCGGCCGCATCCAGAGCATGTGGGAGTCGTGGGGCAGCAACATGGTGGTCAGGGTCAACTGGTTTTATCATCCAGAGGAGACGAACCCCGGCAAGAAACTCACAGACAAGAAGGTAGTTCAGACTGATTTTCTTTGAAGTGATCTAAATCGGGTTTATATTTCAAAACATACCTTCAGACAAAAATAAATAAATGCGCAGCCGCGTGTTGGCTGATTTAAACTGAAGTATTCATAATTCGTAATAGTTTCATATGACTTACAGATCATCAGATCAGTTCATGTTCACAAATGTTTGAACCAATATTACATTTCAGGAAATGTGATTCATGAAATGAGAATCATCTGATTCAATTTTACGACTACAAGAGTCACACCACATTCATTTATTCTTTAGTGTATCGTTAAAAAAATGCCAGCTTTATTATGTGAACATTAAGTCACAGAACTACACTTCACACTGAAGGCATTTTTTTCCTGTGTGAAAAGTTTGAGGCGTTTCGCTAAGACTTCTTCTCTCTCCAGAACTGGGATCAGATGTGCGGCCAGTCTTTACCAGCAGCTCTGCACTCTTCTATCCAGAGGAAAGACTTCATGGAGGTGAGGAATAAATCTACTTTATTTATTATACGTTTTTCTTTTAAGTGCCTGTGTATATCAGCTCTGATCTTCACGGTTTAAAACCCAAAATCAATTTGCAATAGGACCTGAATGTAGAGGTTAGACAACACGGAGTCACAAAGCGGACTAGAAGATGTGTTGATGGTACCAAAAATTACACGAAATAACGCCATTGGTTAAACGTACAGTATGTAAAATCTGCCGCAAGGGGGCTCTCAATCAAAACAATAACAAAAGAGATGACGTCGCTCCTCGCAGGGTCTCATGGGATACCCCCCCCCCCCCCCCCACCCGTGAAAACGAACGAACTCCGTGCTGAATCAATACGAACGGGTGAAACCGACCTGAGAAAGACAATATGTGTACTGACGATGTATCCAAGTATAATTTACATGACGTTTTTTATCACAGCAGCACATACAGCAACAGAACGGCAGCTTTCAGTAGCAGCTAGCGCTAGCTTATGCAGCGGTCTTTGACGTAACATCCAGTGTTTCCTTGACAACGATCAACATTTCGTGTCTGTCATGGCGGCTCATCATGGCAGCTGCCTACAAGACACGTCCTGTTACAATTATAAAATTACGGATTTCTCTGACTTTGATAACTTTTGGAAATGTTTGAGGTGATGTAAGTACTCAACTAAAAACTATATTTAACATGGGTTTAGTCCATTTTTAATTGAAGTTAGATATTAGCATGCAATCTTACATACTGTACCTTTAAATAAATGAAGTGGGGATTCAATATTTATATAAAATGCAAATTAGGGGCCCCAGTAGCCTAGTGGTTAGTGCGTGTGCCCCATTTACTCCTCGAAAGCGAGCTCATCACTTGCATTGTGTAGAAACTGCGTGGTCTCATTCACACTAAACTTTATCATAATGTAAAAAGAACGTGACTATTTTACTACTCACCAATGACAAACTCGCAGTATGAACTCCGTGATGCGCTTTGTGTGTGGGCTCGTGCACGCAAGGGGTAGAGTACGAGCAGGGAGACAGGGAGGCGTGATTGGTTCATCAAACTGGTGCCTCGTGGCAGACATTGGTCGAAGTTTTGATTGCTCACCCTAAAGACAAGCAAAATCCTAAAAAGTGTATCTGGAGAAAATGAACAACCCTGCCTTTAAGCTACATACACTTCTTTTACTCTCTATTTAAATCATTTAGATAAACACTGATTATATGAAGTTCTCTGGTTTTGTGTTTTTGACTCTAGATTATGTTGCACTGCATTTTGTCAGTTTTCAGGCTCTATGGACGCCAAGACGTTGCATTAAAATGTCTACATGTTTTTTGCCAAATATAGATGAATAAGTCGTTTTTAAAAACTCCTCTGTCTCTGTCACAGCGGGCCCTGTACCAGTCATCTCACAGCGACGAGAACGATGTGCAGACGGTCAGCCACAAGTGCCTGGTGGTCAGCGTGGAGGAGTACGAACAGATGACACACACGCGCCGCTATGCCGACAGCGAGGACCTCTACTACCTGGCGGGCACCTACGAACCCACCACCGGCATGATCTTCAACACAGACGGAGTCCCGGTCATCTGCTGAACATAACACAGGAACCAGAAACCAAATCAGGACCCGACTGTGGACTTCTCCAACCCAGTCTGGGGTCTTTTTTCATGAGGGATCTTTCACAGCTCAACAAACTCAACCGCTCCGATACCACGACACACTTCAGACTGTCACAAACATTTTCTACTACAGAGACAGGAGAATCTACAGACAGTATTACAACAGTTCTCCTGTAACGTTTGCACACACACACACACACAAACTCCACAAACAAACTTCTGCTTGTTGTGTTCATCGGAGGAAAAGCTTCGGAGACGAGCCCTTCAGTTTCCTTTAACATGCTAATAAACCCTTCATAAACTCACACCTGCACAGACACATGTAAATACACACCTCAGTGTACTACACACAGTTATAACGAGGAAAATCTGAGTGTTTTATTTTCATGTAATAGATTTATGTCAGAGTACTTTTTTCTAAAACAGCCGAGAAGCTTTAATGAACTGTGAAAGAAGATACGAGAGAGAGAGAGAGAGAGAGAGAGAGAAGCACGTTTCCGTCCGTTTCTGGATGAGCCCACAGAGACAGACATGCACGCCGGTGATGTGACGTTGTGATTATGATGTTGCCATGGTGATGTTAGTCATGTGACAGTCCTATAAATGTATCTACAGAACAGCAGGAGCGACAGACAACAGAGGCAAAGAGAGAAAAGAGACACACAGAAGCAAAGAGAGCGAGGTCGAGCCTCCTTCCAACCGAAAGCACTTAACTTAAAATCAAAAACAAAAAAACACTTAAACTCTCCTGAAAATGTAACCCCCTTACAATTTCCCAAGACAATCCTAACTTGTGCAGGAACAAATGTCCGCATGCTACTCAAATTTCTTACTCCCTCAGAGACTCAGGCTTAAAGAGAGAGGAAGGACGTTTGTACTTTTTAAAGCACTTCCCGTTTTCATCCCAGAGTTTTGTCTTAAAGGAAAAATCCACCTTAGCAACACTATAAAACAATAAAGCTGCTGATTTTTTTTCTTTTTTGTTGAACATGAGGGAAGATGGATTCTAGAGGAGGCAGAGACAAAAATTCAAGTCTTTTGGGTGTCGAAATGCATTCTGGGAAACATGGGACACCTTTATTGTAAGAAAAAAGGATGTCCAAGAGTGTAGAAGCTTAAAAGGGTGGATTTTTCCTTTATTTTTTGTAATGGTTTTAAACATTGCAGTCTGTCCAGGACGCACCAAGGTCGTGGCACTGATCATCAGTGATGACGCTGCCAGCACTGATTAGATCATAAACATAATTCAATTTTTAACACTTATTTGGCTTCATTTAGCACTGCAGTGTTTTCAACCTCTAAACGTCCTATGTTCAATGTATTTTTTTCTTTTTTGCTTCTGCTGTATTAATGGATGTTTATTTTACCCTGTTATTTTTGGGCCAGATTTCTCCCCTCTCAGCAATCACCTTTGACATGAGTGCACTTTGATCGAGCTCCTCTGCAGAGGAAACTCTGTGTGCGGGAGTTTTGTATATGTCTTCTTCGAGTATTCACTAACCCCCCCCCCCCCTTCCTTTAATTTTTTTAGAGGCAGATAAACAAACACACCTTACCGTTAAGTCACTCTTCAACCTTTCGCCTCTCTTAAGCTGCTTAAGAATAATTTTTCTACGTGCCTCATTTGAACCGTTTTTTCTTTTAAGGGTGAAACTTTTGAATGTTATGCTCAGGATTCGTGAGCGATTGGGCGGCCTTACTCTCCCAGGCCTTACGATGAAGATGATTCGCCAAATCTCGGTTAAGCCCCTCCCCCTTCCCCATGCATCTTAAGATCTGTATTTTCCCCAGTCTGCTGACATGGGGAACGCCTTTTCTTGATATAGCGTTTAAACTTGTCCGTTTCGGAGCTCTTAACTCACTTAGCTACACGTTGGCGTGTAGAGATTGTATCAGAATCCTTATACAGTATGTGGAGTTCTGCAAATACCATAGTCATGTTGATTTTCTTTTATGTTTCTTACCACATTTCCCTCTTTCGGCGTTGCTGCAGAGACTGAGGATTGTCTTGTTGATGACTCAATAGGATTAATGTTTTCTACTCTTTTGGGATCGTTTGGTTATGTCTCGATTTGTCTGATTTTAGAGGATGTGTCATATTTTAAATCACTCTGAATGTGATGACTGGAGGATGACCCGAGATTTTAACATTTTAACGATAAAATGACAAATAATCATCTGCATGTGTGGCGACATTTAAGAACACTTTAACATAAACTCAAGACAAAAAAAAGCCGCACAGTAAAGATATGTTCGATTAATAAGCTGCTAAAAAGTTCTATTGAAAGAGTTTTAACAAGGTACAGAGTGACTACATGTGCTGTTTTCCAAGATTATTCGGTGGATCACCAGAAAATCTTATATGCTATCCCCCACCTGCTGCTCAAGCTAAAGCCTGAAACTCACATTTTGTAGAAAAAGTTCAAGTTTTGTGTGACTGTCGGCCAAAAAAGGATCTCAGCGTTGGTGTGTGATGGGTACATTGGTTTTTTTCACATGTTCACAGAAGTGAACTAGTGAAAGCCCCCCTTATGAATGTTTGTTTACCCCTTGAGCTGCTCAAGCACTTTTTTTCTGTGTGTGTGTGTTAGGGAGGGAGGCTGAAACAGACATCACACTCTTATTCCCTGGTATGAACACAAACACACACACGCTTACACACCTTTGTAACCGTTGAAGGTGTGTGTTATTGCCTTCCAATCTCTATTCGCCCCTTATCTCCATCCAAAGCCCAGCCTTAGGCCTTCAAACAGGGTCCAAACACACACGCCAACACATATCGCCCACTGCGCCTTCATTTTCATTTGTCATTTTGTTCAAGAGCCTTTTTGTATTTGTTCTTTTTTATCACCGTTTGTCTGACTTTTTCTTGTCTTTAAAATGTTTGTTTTTGCTGTGATTTATTTTTTTACTCTGTGTTTTGGTTTGCATGTTTCCCTCTTCTTTTTTTTTTTTTAATTCCCTTTTTTCCCCTCTCTGAACAATCGTCCAGGCCTCTTAAGCAATACTGCTGACAGGCATTTGGAGCTAGCTGCTAGAAAGAGAGAGAAAGGAATGGGAGAGAGAGAGAATGAGAAAGAGAGAGAGAGGTGGACTGGAGGCTGGTTCTTCGTCTGCTGTTCCTTCAGTATCGTTATCGTCCTGTTACAGATTTTAAAAAAAGATTATTTTGAAAAGAAAAAGAAAAATCATCTAAGTTTTGTAAATGATCCTTCACTGTCGAGAGGTGAATAAAGCTATCAGAATATACTTTGTACACATGTCTAATCTTGTAAAAATGCAAAAAGAATACATTTTAGAGATACATCTGACGCAGATATATTCTGTCAAACTATACTATATGTGTAAGGAACTGTTTTTCCTTTTTTTTACAGACAGCAACCACGTTTATCAGTGTTTCTTTTAAATTGTTTTAGTAACTCAATATTTTATAGTTAATCAATAAACAGATGGAACTGTATCAAATGTATTCTGTGGGTCTCTTGTGCCAACATCTTTGATTTCTTTTCTTTGCATGATATATTCACTTTAGTCACATTTACCGATAAAGAAAAAAAAACATAGTTTTGTTACATTTAAATTTTAGAAAGTCTTACACAATGTCACACACTCCCTGGAGAGATTTTAGGCAAGATAAGGAAAGTGTATTTTTATAGCAAATTTCAGCAACAAGGCATTTCAAGGATTGTCACATCAAAGACATCAAAACACCATGACAAAGGGGAAAAGAAGCATTAAAGGGGACCTATTAAAATCATTAAAGGAGATCTATTATACTCACTTTCAGTATTAATGATGTCGGTCTGGGACACCCATTGAGTTGTGGAGCTTAAAATCCTCCTTATTGAACTTAAACTGGCGTGTCATATGTCGGCAGAACCTGACGTAAGGTTCTGGCCAAGTCTCGCAAAGTTCTCGTAGCGTCTCTTTCAGAGCAGCAGGAAACCAAGTCTGGGGATAACGCCAACAACTGTATATCTTGTGTTTTAAAAAACTTCGCCAAGGTTTTGTATCCAACTTCGTAACATTATGTGTGTATTTAAATATGGATCGGCATAAAAGATCTCCTTTAAAAGACACCATGAAAAATCAAAGAGAAGATTAAAAAAAACAAGAGAAATATTATACGTTATAAAATGCATGCTTGCAGCTTTATAGAGTTAAAAAAGATATTAAGGTAATTTATCAAAATGATTTCATAAAAGGCAGCTTTAAGGCAAACCTGCAGTTTTCTAGGAATTTGTTCCAGATATATGGAACATATAAATATTTTGGTTATAATGTATAACATTCAAAAATGACCTATGATGTGGTTTTGGGGGGGGAATATTTTGCATTCCAACATTTGTTGTAAACAGCTGATGAAAGTATTTTTTTTCCACCCCTTTCTCTTTTTTATTCCTCCTCAGTACTACATCAAAGAAGATCAACCATTGAAGATTGGGTGGCCAAAGATGAGGTATTCTTGTTTTTTTGATGTCCTTTGGCTTTCCCACGATGTGTCCTGCAATTACATTTTTGAAAAAGTTGAAATATCTCTACAAGTCTGACACATTTTTGTGTAGGTGACCACACATTCACATCTTTTATCTATATTATCTTTCTTCTGTATTAAATGTATGCTGGGTTATTAACTGTATGCTACTATTTCTTTAGCTAGTAGCCATTGCAGAGAAACTAATATAGACTCCAAAAGTTTCTAGTCCTGCGTGTTTAATACAATTTTCATTTTCACACTCTATTAGTTAATTTTAACTTATTATTAATCAGTAGTTCATTAGCAAACTGTTGAAATATTGGTAGGTTGATTTTGTTACCTTTGGGCAGCCAAGTAGCTGCTTTCAGAATTTGTGCTAAGGGGCTAACCATGCTAGCTCTGGTTTTATGTCATACAGACAGACAGACATGTGAGTGGATTCAATCTTCTAACCCAGTGACAAAAAGGAAAATATCCAAAAATGGCAACATTTCTTTGAATGGATGAGCACTTACCAAAATCTGCCCAAGTTAAAACATTTCAACTCAAGGGGATGTTATTATTAGAGGGTGCACATTTGTATCTTTTCAGACTTTATGTAACTGAACTCCAAAAATGTTGCTCTCTGTGTTCACGTGCCTACGGTTGAAGCTAGCTACACTAGCCTCTTAGATTAGGGTAGCATAAAAAACTTGACACAAGGGAAAACTGCTTGCCTGATTCTGTCTAAAAGTATGAAAGCTATGGTTTCATGTCATACATTAGGTAAACGAGGATGGTATAAGTCCAGAAAATAAATTACCTAAAAAGTCAAACCTGTCCTCAGTTTTGAACAATTCACATTGAATATTGGATTCTAATTTCAAGTTCATCTTTCTCCTCCACCACTTCATCTAGCCTAAAGCAGTGTTCAGCATGACCAGAGTAAGCAGCTCACTCATCCAAATTAGCTGCTCTCATGGTGTTTGTGTGCCTGGGTTCAGTTTGTGTGGACTGCCCCTTTAATCAACAGTGGACTCCATCAGGCCTCCATTTTGGCAGCTCAGTAATGAAGCTGCTGGTTGTGATAAAATGGAGGAAAGTTCAGCATCCTCTGCAGAGCTGACCGCAGGAGACACATTTTCCACTGCTGACCGTTCATGACTCTGCCCTCAAAGAGCTGGCAAAGGTGTGTGTTGATGTGAGTGTGTGTGTGGCTTTTGAATTCCTGTGTGTGCAGTGCATGTGTAATTAAATCTTTGCTGACATGAACTGAGAGTGTGTGTTCCTGTTTCATGGCGAGAGCAGCAGTCAGGGGTTCGGCCGCCTGTTTCCCCCTAAGGACCAACATCAGCATAACATCAGAATCTGCTGGGAGCCGCCATGCACACGCACACGCACACACACACACACACACACACACACACACACACACACACACACACACACACACACACACACACACACACACACACACTCACACACACACACACACACACACACACACGCACTCACATATACAAACACTGATACAGTACACCAGCACAGAAAGCCCTCTACACATCCTCACAAACACACTGGCACACACACTCTCTCTCTCTCTCTCTCTCTCTCTCTCTCTCTCTCTCTCCATCCTACCTCATCAGCGCCCTACACACCCTCCTGTGGGAGTGTCAGCATGCTGTGTTCTGATTTGCCAGCATCACACGAGCAGAGGCTTTTTATTGGCTGAGGCTTCATTGCAGAACAGGGAGCTAAGACAAGTGTTTGCGCGTGGGTGTGTGAATGTGTGTGTGCGTGTGTGTGCGTGTGTGTGTGTGTTCACCTGTGTGTATGTGAGTGTTTGAACTCATTAATGTCGTATTGCCCCACATCTCTTTCATTTTATACTCCTTAGCTTTTCCAGGCGACCGTGTGAGGGTATGTGTTTGTGGGTGCGAGTGGTTCGCACACACCAGTTTCCCAGGAGACAGGTATCTAAGTGAGGGGGCGTTCAAATGCACGCTGAGCACAAACAGTTTGAAAGGGTTCTTATTCAGACTGGAGTCTGCTCTCAGACTTTGAGAAGACGGTGTTTGTCCTTCAACTGTGTTTTGTCAAAAAGAAAAAAAGATTTTTCCTGAATGTATTTCTTAAGTAGCTCTGTGGCTCGTGTTTCCTTTTTTTATTTTTCTCTCTCATTCTGTTAGCCATTTCACTAAAATGACTGTTCTCGAATATGTTTCTTGTTATTTTCTCCCTGCACAAAAATATGATGCTGAAATGTGTTTGAGGCAAAATGTGCTTTTTATTTAGTCGTTAAGATTGACACCACTCTTCTTTCAGTACATTAAATCTGCTGTAATGGTTTTTACAATTAAAATGGATCAAATGACTGCAAATAATGTCATGGTTCACAAATAGGCATGAACCTTACAAGAAATATCACCCAGATTTTACAGTGCTCCTCAGCTTTGGTTGACCTGCATGTAACTTCATGTGCTGCTTCACAGCCTCTGTTCCCATCATCTCTGTGGTTGAATTATAAAACAAAACAACCTTTCAATCCTTTATCTTTTTCTCACAGCTCCTGTGAGAAACTTGTTTTATGCAGTACTTCTTATCTCTTTGCCCGTCTTGTCCTGTACATGTGGAAGTGGTGAAAACAAAGGCTGTTTTGGCAGGGTGATGTTAATCGCTTACTGACACATAACCGACGGCAGTGTTTACATAAAGAAAAAAAAACTGTAATCAATCATCTCGGTGATAGTCTTGTTTGCTTTTATGTCCTTTGTTTCCGAAAGCATGATCCAGTGTTTTCTATGCTAAGAGGGGTAAAATAAAGAAGAAGCATTGAGTCAAATTTCCTTAGCATTAAGATAATTTGACTCTGATAATGCCACTTAAAAATTTAAGGGTCAACTAGGGCCTGTCCTTAACAAACAAAAACAACTATTCCCAGTTTTCAGTCTCTGTCGGTTGTTTTTTTAGCCATAAAACTCTAAAACTTTAACTGGCTAGCTGATGAACATTGAGGAGCATTGACCATATTCACATGGCAGCCATTTTCCTGAGAGGTAATGCTGAGTGTTGAGCTAAAAAGCGTGTATTATGTTTTAGAGCCATATTCCAGTTATAGTGAAAACCTGTAGGAGTGTTTAGCTAACAACTATTATTAATAACTATTAAGCGTTGAGGGTTGTGTTGAAGCAGAGATTAGCGTTCAACCAGTTACCAGCAACTATTACCATTAGCTAGTTATCATAATCTTTAGCCAGCTCACATAAAAGTAAGCTAGTTTATTTAACTCTTAAGATGGCTTACTTTACCATTAGCTAGCTGCAATCACAGTTTGCTTAGAATTTACGACTTTTCTCTCTTAGAATTATTCACATGATCAAATGGTAATGTTAGCTACAAAGTAGTTTAATACTAACATTAGCTGTTCTTCCATGATAGCTATGAATGATGTTATACGTAGTTTGCTATATTTTAGAATATGGCATGATTTCTCTCTATTTTTACTGTGTCCATTGTCTACTTTTAAGTTGTTCATCAAATAAGAGCTAAAATAATAATTTGTTAAATTCCCTATTACAACAATTTCCAACCAAGAACACCGCTACCACATAAGTAGCCAGTTGAGCTTCTTGGCTGCCGTCTTAATTTAGTGTATTATAGGGGGGAGTTTGGCAACCGCACTGAATAGGATATCTATTACACAGAAAGGGAGTTAATGTATTAACTGAGGTTCGGGAGCAGGACCACGCCCAAACTACACCTCCAATCACCTGACAAGCCTACTTATACTGAGCCATCCCACTCCACACCGTTTGTCTCAGTTCTTCGACGACCCACCCTCCCTTCCCTTGCTCTCATGCACTCAACCTCCTTCCTCATACCTCCATCTCGTTTGTCTAAATTCTAGGTACAGTCTGGGGCCATGATCAGCTCGGGCAGAACTACGCTTGAGACGGTTCCCCCACTCAGAGTCTCCCTCTGCCCTGCAGTCAGTTCATCCTTCCAGACCAGCCAACCGACAACATCCTCCTCCATCATAATCATTACCTTAGCATATATTCATCTGTCTCATCATTCATATGATCTATCATTAAATACTGTATCTAAATCGTCTATGGTTGTGGCGTGGTCCTGGCTAGTGAAGGCCTAACTGAAGAGCAAAAACTATACTAAGTGATTGAGACAGAAGTAGTTTAGGCTCTTAGTTATATAGTAGTGTATACTTGTGTTTGGGTGTGTGGGAGTTATGTGTGAATGTGTGTTGTTTTATTCCTGCTTTTGATCACCTTGTCTCGCTTGACATTGTGTCTCCTTTTCTTTTTTCTCTTGTGATATATTTGAATATGAAATGACAGCTGAGGCTTACAAATATTAGTTCAGAATGTGATCCCCATGGATGCCTGTGTGTGTGTGTGTGTGTGTGTGTGTGTGTGTGTGTGTGTGTGTGTGTGTGTGTGTGTGTGTGTGTGTGTGTGTGTGTGTGGTGTGTGTGTGATGTTCTGCATATCAATTAGCTATCTATTATTCATGTTGACAACATAATGAATGAAACATCACAGTCTTTGAATTTCAGGCATGTTCACTTCTTACCCTCTCTCTCTTTCTCTTTTGAAACACACACACACACACACACACACACACACACACACACACACACACACACACACACTGAGATTGGTTGTGGGTATTTAGACAGGAGTGACAGAGGGACTCAAATCCCATTGTAGCTGTGAAGACGAGGTGATGCCCGCTGAATACCTGACAGCTGAATGCAGCCAACAGACAACAGCTCCTCCTCATTAACAAGTTCATCATTCACAACAGTAAGTGGAGGTCTCTAATTAGTCTCTAAAATCATGCGTTAAAATACCAAACCACCAATATCAAGATAAGAGTAGAACATTTTTGTTTTGTCCCTCTCTTTTGCCTTACTTTCCCCCAAGAAATAAGCCCTGCAGAAGGCTTACACAGGCTAAACCATTTCCCCCTTGCTAGTTTCACCTCAGGTTTAATTTTTTCACTTTAAAGGCTAAAGTATACTGAAAAATACATCTAGACCTAACATCCAGAAGAGATGAACAGTACCCTCTGCTGTTTAACTAAATATAATTTTAGTGGCATTTAGCTCCATTTAAACAGAAATAAACATGTAATTTGTTTCCATTTAGTTTAGTACCTAATTTTACCATCATTATTTAATGGCTACTCTGGTATACTACAGTACAACGCTTAATTGGAACACAGTTTTCCAATGGCACACTGAACAGTTTGATTAATTTTGCTCCCCTTGTGAAGCACTTTTTTTTTTGTTTAACTTGGATTTAAAAAAAGGAAAACTTTAAATAAAGTCCAGAAAAGACTATTTATATACAATAGAGAGCATTTGTATTTGAAACACTTCTCCTCCAAGTCTCCTCCAGCTCGAGGCTGCCCCCTGTGGGAGAAGTCTGACGCCCACCACCCATGCAGGAAGTTCTCTGTCATATTTCAGTTTTATGTCTTGTTACACAGAGACACAGTGTTTTTATCGTCCTCTATCCATCCTGCTTATGAGACATGTCTGTGCATTATGTCACTTGTCAGGACGCCTCGGTCTCTCCTTCTGGCCATTCATATGTTCTCTGGTTTTCTCTCTTTACTTCACTCTCATCCATCAACTCTCCCTTCTCTCACATTTGAGTTTTTCCACACCCTTATACCTTTATATTTTAAGCAATTTTTCCCTCTCTCTCTTTCTTTTTTCTTTCTCTTGCCCCTAAGTGCACTTGTAAAAACTTCAAACTGTCTGTCAAAAAGGCTGAGTATACAAAATACTACAATATAAGAACATATAAGATGTTTAGAAAACAAAACAATGTAGGCTGGTCACTGAGGCCAGACCATGACATGCTATGCTGTCATTGCCCACACTGATGAGGTAAGTTAAACCATTTTCTGCCTTTTTTTTGTGTTTTGCAACTCTGGGGAAACGAGATAAAACAAGTTGCAATCTTGAGAAAACAACCATGACTCACTACCATGGGAAAATGATTCATAATGCTTCTATCAAATATAGAACTAAGTCATTATCATCCTCATAGGCTTGTATATTTTAGAAAGTATCTTTTGACTGGATGCCCTTGTGTCCTTTACTGTTGTTACAGTATATTCAGCTTTACAATCCTAAAGAAATGGGTTATTTGGGGTGCTGAGGGCCTAGCGGTAAGGTCGTGCCCTTTGTACGGAGGCTGTTGTCCACCAAGAGGGCAGCCGGGGTTAAGTCTGACCTGTGGCTCATTCCCCGCATTTCATTCCCACTCTCTCTTCAGTTTTCCTACTCTATCCACTGTCCTATCTAAATAAAGGCAAAACCCCAAACATACAAATTAAAAAACACAACAAAAACAAACAAACAAGAAATAGGTTGTTTATGATTTTGGCCAAAATGGCAGCAAGTTAAATAGCGAAAAATGTCCCTCCAGAAAATGACCTACTTGTTTAAGCAATCAGCTGTTTAGGGGATGGGCGGATGCTACATATACGTGGCTGATGAAGGTCTAGTGCCGAAACGCGTCCGTTGTGTTGCTTTTGCTGCTCTTACCCAGATAAAGAAACCTAAAAGGACATTTGTGTGCTGACTTTTCTGTTTTCTTCTAGTCTTTCTGGGGTTGTGCACCTTTTACTGAGTTTACTGTCGAGTGTGCTCCTTTTTTGTTACTTTAGGATGCTACGTATGCTCATCAGAATTTAGTCATTTAGTCATCCCTTTCATTGACATTCACACACCAATTTGGGATTCAGTGACCATAGACAATTCAACACGTGGACGGCAGGAGCTGGGATTACCCCGCCAACCTTACAGTTGAGAGACGACCGACTCTACCAGTGAGCAACAGTTGCAATTATATGATGATATGTGTCTTGATAAATGATCATGGCAGCATAATATAAAGGGCTAAAGATGAACAGACAGAAGCTAGTACAACAGATGAATGTACTTTTAACTGCATCTACCTATAGTTCTCTATTCTACTTCCTTCTTTAATAGGGTTTGATTCACACCACAGAGACAGTAAAGAAGAAGAGGAACCATATTTAATGATGTGAAAATGCTACATGTAGGCTAGTTCTTCCACATCAGTAAATGGCCTTTTTGAATTCAAACATACTGACAGCAGTCGACAATGGGCAAACATTTTTGCTTAAAGAGAGGCATTTACAAGACAGACCCATTGTGCTGAAGCAGTCACCATCTTTTGTTCACTCTGAGGCATTATAATCTATCCAGAGCATAAAATGGCATTTAAAAACCACTGAATCTTTGATAGGCTACAGTAAGAGTACAGAACAGACTATAGCAGACCTTTAATACCCTTCCTCTATCTCCCCCATCTTCCTCCTCTTTCTCTTCTCTTCCTCTCTGCAGTATGTGGAGCAGAATGACTAATAATCAGTTGTTCTGTCACACGCCTGAGACTTATTTTCCCTGCAGCTATTTCCAAAATTAGCACACACACAGACACAAATGAATACAGGCACAATTGCAATCTTACACGCTAATGCAAGCCTGCACACACACAAACAGCCAGATATTCATAGGGTCCAAGCATTAAAAATCTCACACACACAAAAGAAGGGGAGGGGGCAGCTTCACCAGAACTCTTTTACAGCCAGAGATAAATACAGTTATTAACAGAGAATATGTTATTGTTCTGAATTTTTACCTTTCCTGGTCAGCTATTTTTTTTGTTCCTGAAAGTGTATTGATCCTACATGCTTTCCCCTTGATGTTGAAAGGATATTTGTATTTGCCATTGACTGTCAATTGTTTTAATCTAGTTGTCCACCTTTTTGTTTTTGGTTCCTACCTGCTTTCATTGACGCGGAACTAATTGCCGTCAATCAAATGTTGCGCACGTCACCATTAACCAACACACCTGAGGCAGAGCGCCAAAAGATGGGGTCTCGAGCTAAATTAATTATGTACAGATATAATGTAAAGAAACAAGGAAGAAGACAAATACAAGAGAGAAGCCCCTCTCAAATAATAAGCAGCCTACGAGGTATGTTAAAGTGCAAATGTTTTATTGTAAGTATGCTAACCAGCGTAGAAGTGGGGAAATTAACATGCAAATAACGATAACATGCATGTGCAAATTAGCACGTGGATATCAAGGTATGGGGTTCTGTTCTATCCTATTTTGTAAATACATGGGTTACAATCTACAGTATAGTAAGTGTGTAATCAAGGCCTGGTCGATAAGTCGTTGCCCAGGGAGACCACACGAGGGTATCAGCGTGCAAACGCTCACCTTTGTCAAATACTGATGTTTGTTGTCTCTGATTAATCTCCTTCTGTTGTTTGTTTGTAAATGTATGCATGGTCTGGGTGGACTGTGGAACCGAGAATGGGATAAATAAAGTTGTCTAAGTCTAAGCTTTTTGTTATTCAAGTAGGCCTAAGTGAAAAGGTTTAAATTGCAAGTTTTCAACATTTTTAAAATGCTGTGTGATCGAAGGATACCAGAAGCAAACCATATTAGAGGAACATGACAAAACAAAAAATGTTACTTGATAGGCTACTTATATGCTACTCATAAATATAACATTAAACAAAAACATTTAAAAAAAAAATCTTTAAAAGGGTGGCCAAATAGCAACGTTTTGTAAATGTTTTAGCCTACATTAGCAGAACTTGCAATAAACAAGGTTTTCTTTTTGAGAAACTCTGACACTGTCACATATAGTAACACCTGCTCAGTCCTAGATGTTGTTCTCAGAGCTGCAGCGCTCTCTGCTGGATAGAAGTTGCTAATACAGAATTCATTTCACCCTACCCTAAGCAGAGAGGCATGGACATTTGTGCTCAAAGACACTGGAAATTCAAAAAACCTAGCTGCAGAGAGATTTTTTGCTGTTTTAAACAGAACTGACAAAATAAGCGTGCTTCCTGTTTAAGCAGACACAAAGGAGCTCCGATCTTAACCCTAAGATGTAAGATAATTTACAGCAGAAATAACAAACAGGTCATATAAGTAGAAGCAGCAGACAGAGATGTAAACACGTCTTTTTTTTAATCTCTGATGATTGGACATTGTGTGTTAGTAATTTTGTCGGAGCAGCTTAGCTCTGACCTTTACACTATCCATGTTGTGCTGTCTGTAATTTTTGCTGAACTAATTTTGGGGGAGTTTAATTAACTATGAACTCATTTAAGTCACTCTGGATACGGCTGATGTCAACAATCTGTTCTGAAATGATAAATTTGCAGTATGCATGCCTATACAGCCATTTATGAGCGGGTCATTTATGCGATTAAGATGTCCAATTGTTTTTCAACAGATCAATGTCTCATTATAATTTAATTCTGCAGCATTTATTCAGATGCAGGATACTTAACATGTTTTATTTCTTTAATTGGGACATTAAAGCATTTTGATTGCTACTAGCTTGAGAATAGCACATTTCTGGACAACTGAGTGAACCTTTTCACAAATGGTTTCACAAAAGTCAGGGTTGAGGTGTTGTGGATTTTTCTGTTGGTAATAAAGGATCTCAAGTCAAAGTCTTTTGTCTTTGTGTATTTTAATGCATAAAGTGAAAAAGGTTCTTTGCAAAGGGGCAATCAGCTACAGAGGTGACAGCAGTCACGAATGCATCAAAGATTCCCGGGGCAGTCCCAGTTGCAGAGCATATTTATACAGTTTACAGTGTGTAGGTATATTGTACATATGCATGAGTAATATGTCGTCATTGGTTTCAGCTTGCCCTAGTGGCTACGCCTTCTGCTAGTTAAGGCACCTGGTACGAAGGAACACCAACAGAAACTCTTTTGATCAGAGGGAACTGATTTAGGGTCACGCTGTACCCAGATCCAGGGGAGTATCCCTGCTGGAAGATACAGACTAAGGCCCTAAAGACAAATCATTTCTAATTGCTAAATGGCGCACGAACATGCTAACCTTTTAAGATCAAACAAGGCATACAGACAGATAATATTTTTCCACTACAATTCCCCTCTTTTGATTACAAATAATCAACAAAGAATATGGAAAAATACAAAAATGTGTATATAAGAAGAAAAGCTATACTTCAAAATCATAAAAATGTGTATATAAAAAAAAACATACTTCAAAATCATAAAAAAGTGTATATGAAAAACATACTTCAAAATCTTAAAAAGTTGTACTTCAAAACCAAACAAAAATCAAAGTCCATCAAACATCCGTGCGCTCACACCAGGTAGGTTTAAGAGAACACATCATAAAAATAGACGAAGAAAGGAGTAGGAGTGCATCTGTTTTTGTAAGACATAGACATCTAAAATATTTGTGCAAAGCTTACAGGAGTGAAAAATTAAGTCTCAAAGTGATATGTACAACACATATAAAGGCAATTACACCATGTCCTCATCTGCGGAGGAGTCATCAGAGCTAGAGGAGGAAGAAAAGGAGTGAGGTTTGGGGAAAGAGGGTTGTTCAGGTAACTCAGGGACATCGTCTTGGTTAAGCAGGGAATACGTAGGGGGAGGAGTGGCGGGCAATTGACGGGAGAGGGCAGTAGCGATAAGGCGTTCAGTCAGGGAGCGAGCACAAGGAATGAAGCAACAGCCGCAGGCCACAAGGATAGCGGCTGCGACGACTATAGAGGTTAACAGGGAGATAGCCAGGGCCTTCCATTTGCCAAAAACATTACTCATCCAGGAAGAGAAGGGGTTATCAATGCCAGAGTTTTCAGCGAATTCTTCGCTCAAGGAGGTAAGGCCAGCCAGGGCTTTTGTTACCGAGCCGTCAGGGGCAGTATTGTTGGGAATGAAGGTACAGCAGGAGTCACCGAACATTTTACAAACACCCCCTTTTTCGGCCAACAACATGTCTAGGGCTAGTCGGTTCTGCCAGGCCATAAGGCTGGTCTTGTCTAGTTGTTCGTGAAGACCCTGGACGGCGTCTCTGGTGTAATTAATGAATCTTTGTTGATTGTAGTAAATATAATTAATCCAATCTACGTTTTTGTTAGAAGTGGACCACCAAAAGAACATAGACTCAAATCCTGCAGCGACCTGGTCTCTAGCTTTAAATTCGTCAGGAACACCCCGAGGGACACCGATGGAATCTATGTAAATGTGTGGGTCAAAGGTTCCCCCTGGGGAGGAGCGCTTGGAACGGTGGTGGGTGGCATGTGGAGGCATAAGGCCGTTTGGGGTGGGGAGGAGATAGAAGGGGGAAGCCAGTTGGACTATGGCACAAGTACCGGTCCAATTGGTGGGGAGCATTGGATACAAAGTCTTACCCCCGCACCACCACCAGAGGTCCGCGCGAGCTGTGGTGTGGTAATTGGAATAGCCATGGTTGGGGAGGGATGTGTCGATATGGAAAGTCTTGTTACAGGACTGAGTAATATTACCTAGCGACACGCCGTTTGGTTGGAGTCTATGGAGGCAGGTGTAGTTACCTGGAGAGGGAGTGAAGAAGGGAGGGATGGTGGAAGGGGAGACGGGAGGGTGGGCATAGTGATGAGGGTGGCAGGAGTCATCTAGGGAGGAGATAGAGGAGTTAAGGAAGAGGCGACAAACACAGTTAAAAGATGTCATACTGAAGCCAGTGGTGTTGACAGGAATCGTGGTTAAGGGACAAGGGACGGTGACGGCCGCCGGTCTGGCGACCGAACATGCATAACAGTCAGTCTTGTCGAGGGATTGAGCTGTAAATTGTACCCAGTCAAGCCAGGTGTTGGAGTCTGAAAAGCCAGTTTCTATGGAAAAAGTTTGTTTGAGAGAGACAACATCTATAATTGAAACCTGAGGATCTGAGGAGGAGGAAGAAGGGCCGGAAGAGACATCTTTCTCAATCACTTTAATGTAAAACCGCTCTAAAGCGTCCGTTCCGGGTTGATAAAGGCCCAGGACATAAACACCAGTGTCCGCAGTTCTCGCCTGTTTCAATGTTATGATTAGAGGATTGCAGTTTTTGGTCTTGTCACAGTCGGCGGGAGGGTTGGGGCTGATAATGGTGAGTCGGGATTTGAGGTCCGGTCTGGGGTTGTAACCCCAATCAGTCCCTGTATTAGCAATGACCCAGCCCCAGGTATGACAACGACAGCCTCTGGGGTGGTTGTGCTCATCAAGCTGGGGATTCCTACCGCGCATCCGATTGTTTGGACAAGTGGATTCTGTGACACAGATGTATTTTGGATTGCGTGTCCAGCGAGAGTGCTTGGCACCACAGGGCACCATTGAACAGAAGTCTACTTTGACGACACAATCTTTTCCGACGTGGCAGTTGAAGGTGACCGTAGGAGCAGAGGTGGTGGAAGACCGCCTGGAGATATTCAGGGGAAGATCAGTGGGCACAATACTTTTCTTTGTTTGCAGGTCATGCCACAACCATGGGGCGATGATGATCATTACAATCATGAAGAGTATACATGTAGTGCCTCTGGCGCCACACAGGCCTGGGTGGTTTCGAAAAGGATGCCAGGGGCGTGGTCTTTCCATGATGTTCTGCCTCTCAGTCAATGGCAGGAGATGTAGGCTGTCTCCTTGTCTATGACAGGCGTGAAAGCAGCTGGAACGGAGGATGTTCTGTCTCGCAGTCAATGACAGGCGTGATGTTGTCTGTAGTTCTATCCGGAGGTCTCTGGATCCATTGTCGGTTCAGGAACTCGCTTGCAGTGGGTGGCGTGTATCCAAGTGACCCTCTCAGCAACCTTCACAGCCGTGTAGGTGGTGAGGAGGATCTGGTACGGTCCGAGCCACCGCTGATGCTGCCAAGATTTCCTTCTGAAGTTCTTGACGACCACGTAATCACCGGGCTTCAGGTTGTGCAGTGGTGTGTCAGCAGAGGGTGGGAGTGTCTCCTTCACCTGTGCTCTGATATCAGAAAGACCTTTTGTTAAGGATATGCAGTAACTTACCATGTCCGCCTCACAGAGGGCGGTGTCCATTGGAGGTCCAGGAGGTCCCACGCCGACATTTGGTGTACCTGCAAACAGTATCTCAAAGGGAGAGAGGTTGCATCGCAGGCGCACGCGCATTCTCATGTACATCAAGACAATAGGCAGACATTTGGGCCAACTGAGGTTTGTTTCCTGACAACACTTAACCAGCTTTTGTTTCAGTGTACCATTCTGTCGTTCTACAGCTCCCCCTGACTGTGGGTGGTAAGAGCAATGTGTTTTGAGGTCAAATTTCAGCTGCGCAGACAGCTGTTGAATGGCTTCGTTTACAAAATGTGAGCCATTGTCTGAGGACAGTTTTTCAGGGATTCCCCACCGGGGAATGATTTCTGTTAGCAAGGCTTTCGCTACCACTGAGGCAGTGGCATGCTTGGCTGGAAAAGCTTCTACCCATTTGGAAAACATGTCAACCAGTACCAGACAGTACCTTTTTTCCTCGCTGGGGGTTAGTTCGATGAAATCCATCATGACATGTTGAAAGGGTCTGTCTGGTGCTGGGTGTGCAGCTTGTTGTGTCAGAGGTTTGGTTCTACCTGGATTATTTTGGGCACATATCAAACAGTTTTTACAAAAATCAGCTGCAAAAGTAGAAAATCCTTTTGTGAACCAATGTTTTTGAACTGCAGCACATATTCCACCTTTAGACACGTGATCTAAGCCATGGGCCAGCTTACAATAGGTCAAAAACAGTCTACGAGGGAGACAAGGTTTATCATCTGGACTTCTCCATACACCTGCAGAGAAGAGGCAGCCGTTTTGAGACCATAGCTTTCGTTCTGCAGGAGTAGAGAGAGAGACCAGAGCAGACAGGGAGGCTGTAGGGGAGGGTGAAGAAGTTGAGTCAGTGTGTAGATAAGAAGTGTGAGGAGTGGAGGCAGCTGCGGCCTTGGCAGCTGAATCTGCTCGAGCGTTACCTAGAGACACTGGATCTCGAGCAGAAGTGTGTGCAGTACATTTGCAAACAGCAATACTAGCTGGTAGGAGGATGGCTTCTAACAAGGCTGCAACTTTGTGATGGTGTAAAATGGGTTTACCATCTGATTTGAGAAATTTGCGATGTTTCCAAAGGGCACCAAAGTCATGCACAACTCCAAATGCGTAGCGAGAGTCTGTGTAGATGGTAACAGTTTTGCCTTTTGCCCTTTTGCAGGCTTCTGTCAGGGCCACCAGTTCTGCTGCTTGTGCTGAGTAATGAGAAGGCAAAGGAGAGGAACAAACAACCGAGACATCATTAACAACAGAAAATCCTGCATGGGCCGTGCCCCGTGCAGGATCTCTGAAAGCAGAACCATCAACATAGAAAATGAGATCAGGGTTAGTGAGAGGTACATCTTTCAGGTCCGGTCTCGGGGTGCAGGTGTGTTGGAGCTCTGCAAGGCAAGAATGGGGTTCACCCTCACCCGGTAAAGGCATGAGGGTGGCAGGGTTAAGCACAGTACATTTTTTAACATGAACATTTGGTAAACCTAGAAGTGTGGTGTGATATCTGAGCCATCGTGCTGGCGTGAGGTGTGATGTTTTCTGTTCCTGTAAGATAGATGCAACAGAATGAGGAACCAGAAGATCAAGGTGGGTGTAACCCACAAAGTCACGTGAGGCCAGAACTGCTGACTCGCAGGCGGCTACAGCACGTAAACAAGCTGGGAGACCCCTGGCCACCGGATCAAGAAGACGAGAGAAATAGCCAACAGGCTTGAGCTGACCGCCATGTTCCTGTAAAAGAACAGAAGTCATGCAACCATGTTTTTCATCAACAAACTGTGTGAATGGTTTTTCCGGGTCAGGGATCCCCAAAGTGGGTGTGGACTGTAAGGACAGTTTAAGGTTTTCAAACGCAGTGTTTGCCTCCTCAGTCCACTGGATGGGGCTGGAAGCTGTCAGGTCTCTTTTGTGCGCGATGTCTCTCAGCGGTCTCTCCAACTCAGAGAAATTGGGAATAAAATGTCGACAGTAAGAACACATACCCAAGAAAGAAAGAACTTGTTTTTTAGTCATGGGTTTAGGTGTCTCTGCCACAGCTTTAACCCGAGAGGGAGAGAGAGATTTACCCTGTGGTGTGAGGATGTGGCCTAAAAAGGTCACCTCCTGTTTTACAAACTGTAGTTTAGACAGGGATGCTTTATGGCCTTCTTCAGCTAGATGGCGCAGAAGAAGAATGGTGTCTGTCTCACACTGTTCTTTTGTTGGGGCTGCGATGAGAAGGTCATCAACGTACTGCAGCAAGACTGAACCTGGAGAAAGTGTGAGAGAGGAGAGACTGCGAGACAAGGCCTGACAGAAAAGTGTAGGGCTGCAGGTCAGTCCTTGGCACAGGCGTGTCCATGTGTAACGCTTGCCCCCGAACTGGAAAGCAAACCAAAACTGGGAGTCTTTCTGAACGGGGACAGAGAAAAAAGCATTAGACAGGTCCACAACAGAAAACCATTTAGCAGAAGAGGGAATCTGGCTGAGAATGGTGTATGGATTGGGAACATTAGGAGTGGGGGCAATGATGGCAGAGTTTACAGCTTGTAGGTCCTGCACAAAACGCCACTCTGTGGGCTGTCCAGCAGGACGGATCTTTTTTACTGGAAAGATCGGAGTCTGCACTGGTGAATCTTCACATGGAATAATAATGCCAGCTTCGAGGAGGGAGTCAAAAACTGGTGTTATGCCCTCTATAGCTTCTTTTCTAAGTGGGTATTGGCGTTGCTGGGGTCTATAAGTTGACTTTGGGATTATCTGAACAGGTTCACAGTTTTTAATCAGGCCTACATCGTATTTGTTGGCTGCCCAGAGTGTACCAGGGACTTGTGCCAGCAAAGGAGAGATCTCTGCATGTGAGAGCGCTTGAAATAGGTATGAGGAAGTGCACATATCATCTATGAGGTGAATGGAGCGGAGACAGTGAGCTTTAAGAGTTAAAGGGTGTCTGTATGCCTGTAGTGAGTGAGAGTAAAACACACACGAACTTCTCCTGGCCGGCTGCCAGTCATTTGCTGCACTACACTGAGCTACAAACGGACCCAGATCACGCCACCTATCAGTGGGAGCCTTTGAGAGGGAGATGTGGGGTTGTGAACCGTTTACGTCATAAAGTTTCATCTGAGCTGGAGTAAGCTTGACAGATGCTGCACAGCGTGTCTCATTCGTGTAAATGTCAGTTACTGTAATTTGGTCATTTAAATCTTTAAAGAATGGTTCTTCATACTCCGGGTTATACCTTTCGGAGCAAACACGAGAGGTGCAGTGTAAATTTTCTGGCCTCATCTTCTCAGCAGTGTTGGAAACAAGTGTGACTGCTGTGTTAGTCAAAAACTGAGCAGATGTGTAATTTATCCACCATTGATAAACATACAGGGTGTTAGGGCTGAGATTAACACCAGTAAAATGTGATATTCCCCTGGCTTCAGCAGGGGAGGGGGAGCATGTGTCAGCCCTGCTGACCCGTAAGCCTTCGGGGGTAGAGGTTATCACAATGCCAAAAGCACACATCAAATCTCTCCCCAGAAGGTTAACCGGGCACATGTTGGACATTAAAAACGAATGTTTAGCTTTCGTTTGTACTCCCTCAAACTCCCATGAACAGGTGACTGGGATCCCATACTTTTCTTTAACACAAGAACCACAGGCGCTAGTGGACCATGAAAAGCGGCCACTCTCAGGCAAAGACATTTCAGACATTTTCAAAACAGAGTGAGTGGCACCAGAATCCACTAAAAAATGGACATTCTTTCCTTTAACGTCACATGTTATCATAGGCATTTTTTCATAAGCTTCAGAAGAGAGAGATGTATAAGTACCCTCCTTTGGTTTGGGAGGGGTTTCTAGAACATTTATTCTTTGTTGAACTAAACCAAGCAGTGTATCAGTGCAAAGCGGATCTTCATTGCTTTTAGGAGCAGGTGTGGTGTGTGTGTGTGTGTCAACATTACCAGCTCCCAACTCTGACGGTCAGTCCGAGGCATAGGGAACCTGTTCGTCATCCTGCCAGCCCACACGACGGTTTCCTCCGCCTCCCTCTCTCGGTGTTTCCGGACAGTCCTTGGCCCAGTGGCCATGCTTATCGCAGTTAAAACATTTGTTGGGGTCATATGTGCGGGGTCTTCCACGTCCGCGTCCGCGCCCTTGGCTCCTTCCGCGTCCACGGCCTCTGCCTTGTCCTCTGAAAGGGCGGCTGTCCAAGTGGGCCAGAGCCAGCTGGGCATTCAAAGTGGCAGTGTCAAGGTTCCTGGCAGTTTTGTCTCTCTTTTCTTTCTCTCTTTGCTCACCGTGTTTGGCGTGTTTGAGGAGCTCTGGCAGTCTGTTTTCAGCCCAGCCTCCCACGAGGGTGGAGCGAACTTGGGCAAAGATGGGCTTGTGGAGGCCTTCCCCAAAGGCCATTTTCATGATGTTTTCAAAGGGAGTTTCTGCACCCTCCCACACGTTGGGTTTTACTTGTCCTGAGTGAAGGATGCAGACATCAAGGAGGCGGTGGAAATAATCTGACACACTTTCATGGTCTTGTTGTTTACAGTCTCTCAGTCGTCCGTAGTCAACTTTTACAGCAAAACTTTCTCTCAGTTTGTTACAGATGGTGGTGACCCAGATCTCCCAGTCACCAGTATCTGTCCATGCAACCAGCTTGGCTGCCAGTGTCTCAAAGTTGTCTGTTTCCACAGTTGCTTGAATCTTGGAGTAGTGTTGGGGCCCCATATGCACGAGGAGAAGCTTTCTCAATTCTGCGGCAGTGGGTCTCCACATTTTGCAGAAGAGGAGGAGGGATTTTGCAAATTCTTCCCCTCCTTTCTCCATGGGTGGCCAGTCTTTTGCGGCTGTTTTCATTTCGTCATCAGCGGGTCTGTAGATGAGGACTGGGGCACCGTTTGCGCCGGCTGGGTACTCGACCATGGGGGCTTGGAAGTGAGCGGGCACTTTTCTCTGTCTTGTGGACCTTCTATGTGTTTCTTTGGGTGTTGGGGAGATGAGTTCGGCCAGAGTTTTGCCAATGAAGGATTCGAACATGGATTTGTCAGTGGAGGATGTGTCTGGGCTCCCTGGAGGTGTTGATCGGGTCAGACATCCTCCGGAGGCTGTCGTCAGTTTGTCATCCTCAGTCTGTTGGGTTGATGAAGTGGAAAGTTCTGGTTTTTTCTCGTTTTGAGGTTGTCCGAAAAAGGGGTTGTGGGGGTTGATGATGGGGTGTTGTTCGGGGTATGGTGGTGGGTTTTGTTGCCAGAACTGCAGGGGCTGCTGCAGCTGTGGGGATGGGAGCTGCTGTTGCTGTGGTGGTGGGAGCTGCTGTTGCTGTGGGGGCAGGGCAGATGGAGCCGTGTAGATGGGAACCCAATCTTCTTTGCCTCGAACTCCACCGGTCAGAGAGGGATAAAGAGCAGACACAGGGGGTGTGGTGGGGTTATCAGTGAAAGCATTTGTTTTTTCTTTTTCATCATTTTTCATTTTTGGTAAAACCTTTTTTGTCTGTTTCCTATCTCTGACTTCTGCCTCTGTCATCCATATTTTCCAACATTCCATTTGTTTCTCTATCTCCTCCAATTTTTTTTTGTTAATTTTTTTCTTAGACCTAACCTTTTGTTCCTTATTTTTCAAACATGTCTGCAACTGTACCAGTTGTGTCACACTGAGACTTCCTTTGTCAGGAAATCCACATTCTTTTATCCAATATTCAACACATGACAAACATTTTTCCCCGTATTTCCCTTTCATAAACACAAAATTTGGACTTTGTAGGTCAGCCCCGTCCATCTTACTCCCTGCAGACCCCATGGTGTCTGTCCTGTGAGATTATCAGGCGTCCCCGATCAATCTGTGTAAATTTCTACCTTTACACTGGTTTTTCCAAGTTACCGGATTCAAGGAGTCACCTGAACTCCTCCGGTCTTGGCGAAGTTAACTGAACTTCCTTTATTCTAACTACCTTTATACTAGTCTTTCCAAGTTACCGGATTCAAGGAGTCACCTGAACTCCTCCGGACTTGGTGAAGTTAACTGAACTTCCTTTCTTCAGACTATCTCGTAGTTATTTAGGGCCGTAAGATGGAAGAAACTTAACCCTTCAATTTTGTCCCAAAATACACAGTGACCTTTGACCTTTAAATTTGTGAGATCAGAATGTTTTTACCGTGAATTAGGAGGTTTTCTCGTCCGTTGGATTCCGAGGTGACAGCCGCAGTCCACGCAGTCGGTCCTCTCGACCTTCAAGATTTCAGGGTTGAGGCAGGACGAAGTCCTGGATGATCAGTCACCGTCTGCCGTGGATACGGCGATCAGCCTGGAATCCCACTTCTGACACCAAGTTTGTTGTGGATTTTTCTGTTGGTAATAAAGGATCTCAAGTCAAAGTCTTTTGTCTTTGTGTATTTTAATGCATAAAGTGAAAAAGGTTCTTTGCAAAGGGGCAATCAGCTACAGAGGTGACAGCAGTCACGAATGCATCAAAGATTCCCGGGGCAGTCCCAGTTGCAGAGCATATTTATACAGTTTACAGTGTGTAGGTATATTGTACATATGCATGAGTAATATGTCGTCATTGGTTTCAGCTTGCCCTAGTGGCTACGCCTTCTGCTAGTTAAGGCACCTGGTACGAAGGAACACCAACAGAAACTCTTTTGATCAGAGGGAACTGATTTAGGGTCACGCTGTACCCAGATCCAGGGGAGTATCCCTGCTGGAAGATACAGACTAAGGCCCTAAAGACAAATCATTTCTAATTGCTAAATGGCGCACGAACATGCTAACCTTTTAAGATCAAACAAGGCATACAGACAGATAATATTTTTCCACTACAGAGGGTTGATGACAAGACCTCCTTTCCTGTTGGTAAGGTTGGTGTGGTTGGTGTGGTGGCTCTCCATCATGTACTCCATAACTACCTGTTCCTCATGTTCAGTGCTTGATCTACAAATAGGAAAAATGTTGTAAACGCACCTTACTCGCAGAACAACAGGTTTTGTGGTTCACTGTGTTGGGTTTGAGATTGCGTCATGAAAAAGAGTACATCTGGAGTAGTGTTGTTACGCAATTGGTCTGCATATAGATTTGGGGCATTGTTAAATTTTTGATTGCCGCCAGTGTAAAATGGATTGTGAATAACTCAGAGAGTGTGGTGAGTTGTTTTTGCTCATGTAGACCACAGGATAACAATTTCGTCAGCTAGTTTGCCTGGTTCAGTTTAACAAGCTGACGTTTGACACAGTCACCCTGCCTTCCAGACAAACCACATGACACATTTTGATACAAGTCTTGTCTTCCTCTCTATCATAGAGCACTGAAACTCAAATAAACTTGAGCAACAAATGTGTGCCGCGAAAAATGTAAACAGTGATGAATTAACTGTTAATGAAAGAAATGTTAGGGAAATCTGATTGAACTGATCTCTGCGGGGAACCGTGCATTTGAACTATACTCATAGCTTGTGACTGGGACATTCTTGACATGCATGCCTTCAGGCACATTTACTAACTGATGTGTACAAAGTGTACCTGTTTTTCTGACATGCCCAACCCTGTGAAGACCTCACTCTTTGCACGTAGTTCCTCATGTGACAGTGACCCGTTATTTATTTATTTCATGTTTATAGGGACAAGTGTGGAGCAAGTGATCTGTTGCAACACACTTAAGCATGTATAGTTTTAGCTAATGTCCAATGCTTGTCCCTAGATGGGCCTTTAAAATACATAAACCTCAACAATAGATACACATACATCTTGTACATCTTGGTGTGGTATTCAGGAATGTCCAGTTGCACTGCCCTATGTTTGGACCTTTTTGCATTGCCAGATAAAACAGACAGAATGGTGCTTTTGGTGATGGTGATGTTTTCCTTTCCATTGTCTGTTGAAAAATTTAGCATTTTGTATTATATGCACAAACTGTGCATTCATTAGGGTTTTAGGTGGAATGTTGGCTGGGGGGGGGGAGGGGGTCACCACACCCATCAGCATCTTTTTCTCTGACCCTTCTTGAGAGCTATCTGGCTCCCTTCTGCGTACTCTACTTTTCTCATGGCAGCCACACTGGGCTCGTTCAAGACAAAGACCTCATCAGTGCATGCTGTGCCTTTCAGTTTGTTCAAGGTTGCCTGCAGAGCATAGAGAAAGGCATCTGCGTGTGAACAGTTTACTTCTTACTCTGTTCTGGTGTTTTTAGTGATTGAAAAAGCGTTGCAGGTGCTGTATAAGAGTTGCAAGCGCCCAAAACTTGCAGTTTGTCTAGATATCTTGTTTTTTTTCTGCAGTTGTTGTCGGGTGATGTAAATGTGTGTCGTGACAAAGAGATGGAAAATGAACAAGCCCATGCTGCAGTTCCACAGTGTTCAATGATAGCCGCCATTTTCCTAGTTTTTTTTTGTTGCTCTCCAGGACTTTGTGCAAGTCAAGGGACTGAAAACTAGTAATTGAAAAAAATGGATATATTTTCAAACTTCAAAAACCAGAAAATCCCTCGACAGCCATAAAATCAATTTCCAAGACTATTAAAGATAAGGTGTCATCTAGCTTCTAGAAACGCCAGGAGAGTGATTGAATGAGTATGTTTGCCATGGTCAAACATTAGCCAAGGAGTAAATGTAGTTCAATGTCCCTTTAGATTTTTAAAATCCACTGGCCTTTCATTTGACAATTCAACAGTTGTTGAATTAATACTAATATTTCAGATTCCCTAAGTGTTGCTCTGGCTGTTATTGACTGGAGGGAATTTTAAACTCGTTATTTTGATCCATAATAAGTTTGAGCTACAGCTGTTGATATGACTTGTCTCAGTGATAGGGATGTGTGTTGTGTATGTGTGTCACCTCTGTCTGCCAGAAGGGGTCACATTCACCACGTGTGTAACCTGGTTGGTTAGGTGCATGATATTTATATTGAAAATTGTGTTAAAAGAATAAAAGGCAGGACAGAGGTAAAGACAGCACAGAATAACGGATAACCTTTAGGCTCCTGGCACTTCCCACAATTGACCTGCTGAATGGCAGATCAGTTCATCTTCTCTCTTAAAGTTTAGTTCTTGTTGTTACAGTTTGGATGAAATGGCACAAATCTGCACTGAAGCTGTGTCCGTCTGTAGTACTGGATTTAATCTGTGAAACCCCTTTGTGACCAGAATCAATCAAACCTGAAGTAATCACCTGTTTTCTGTCTCTTATTGTTTGTAGGTTGAGACATTTGTCCTGTGTGTGGTTTGCAGTAGCTCTACTGTCTGGCCGGGTCCTTGTCTCTTCCATTGACCCCCTAATCCTGTTCAGACTCCCCCGTCGTCAGATCTATTTTCCCCCCAAGGGTGAGGCACCAAAACCAGCTGCTGGGGATTTTCTCCTTGCTTCTTCCCTGTCTCTTCCTGTGACCCTTCATTCACAGCCTGCTTGCGGTCACACATATCTGCTGCAGTGTCCAGACATGATGTTGAGGGCGCTGTGAGTGCTGCTCTACCAAGAGCCATTTATAATCACAGCTGTTGCCTGACCTTCAAGTGCCATTAAGAGGCGATTAAATGAGCACCAATTAGAGCGTCTGTGAAACACTGCAAGGTAAAATGCCTGTTTCATTCAGCGCTGTCCCCTGAAGATTTTCTACTTCTCTGTAAAGAATTTAGAATAAGTTTCAGCTCAGCCAACTCAAATGTCTGGTTGTACGGCCATGGCTTAAAAGGATGTCAAAACTGCAGTTCCATGCGTAACCAAGTTGTGCATAATAAGGAGTGACGTGTGGTGGGAGCTGCTAGCAGTCTGCCAGGTGTCACCTCAGCTATTTACTGGTGAGAAGTGCTGCTCTTTGGATTAGGCAGGCATGTTTATGCTACACTGAGAGCAGCTCATCCCCCATTTTTTTAGGAGGCATAGAAAGAGATAGGTAAAAGTAAAGAGATAGTTAGCGGCATGTACTGAACAAATGAAAATAGATAATTCAAAAAAAGGTCCAAATTGGTGCAGCAGAGATATCAGTATTCATTAGTCCCCGACTAAAGGCCATTGCGCACTGAGTCAGTTTTTTTCGTCCGAAATTGACTCACGATAAAAATAATAATCGATCTCATGATATTTCGATCATGTTTGCACACTGACTCTTGTTTTTGCAACAGGTACGATTTTCAGCTTTTTTTTTTCCGCATCCATCCCTTTGTATTTGTTTGTGTGTGTCTGTAGTGTCTCTACCTAGGAGTGAAAGAACCACAAAATCATCTTCACTGCGTGATGAGTACGAGACACCCACCACGGTGGATGTTAGCTCATACTGTACCTGGTTGATTTGGTTGTTAAAACTTGTTGTGTCACTCCTAATGTTGCAACAACAATTGAATCTAAGAGCTCCTGACTCCTTTCTCACCTCTGAAAAGCCAACCAACCACATCATGAGGAGCGGGCCTATCACAGCATGATGCAGGTGAGACCTTGACTGAGAAACACATCAAACACAGTTCTTCATCTTCAAAGGAGTAATCAGTTTGACAGATTTGAACAGCTCCTCTGTTGTTACAGGTTACATCAAGCGGCAACCTCCCGTGTTGAAAAATGAAGCCGATGCGGAAGTGCAAAATCCTGCAGTTCGTCGAGTGTCCACTTGAGGCTGGCTGCAGAAGCAACGGAAGTCAAAGACACACCCCATTCAAAAAAAGCCTGTTTTTTTACAGTAGCAATTAACATGTTTACAGCCTGATTCATAAAACATGATTAGCTCATGTCTCGATCGGCACACGCTGTACGGGTGGTTTTTGATAACTCATCTGTTTTGACTTTATGAAAGATAAGCGTTATCACAATAAGGCGCGTGGCTGACCTGATTGACGGGTGCGATGTAACAGTATGCCAATAGGCTTACAACCCGCTCAGGCTCTTAGCCTGTCGTTAGCTTGACTGAAAGGTAGGATGAGACAGGATTTCCAGCATCAATGGGACTCCAAAGCTCCCTGCAGTAACAGATTGGTGATGTCACTCAGGCTTCGTCCATTAATATGAACAGTCTATGGGTAATATTCACCTCTCATCCTCTTTTTGTTGTTGTATCAACACCTAAATACTTTCAGGTTCAGCCCTGTATGTGTAACCCTTAGAGTGAAACAACAACTACAACAAACGTTCTCATCATTTCAGTCTTTGATTCTTGTGACTTTAGTTTAATTCAGCATTTGACTGAATTGATTTGATCTTATATTTCGAGCTTAAATCCAAAGTACGAGTTATGATGAAAAGAAAGCAGAGAGAAAAGCACTGCTCACGTGTTCAGATGAGACTGAAGATAAATCAATAATGAGAGTAAACTTTGTGGCACGCAGGGAACATTCTTGTGCTTTATTGGTGATTGAGTCACGGTAATAGAAAGTCAGTCAGAGGAGTCTGCGTGGATCTGTGGAGTTATGGTGGATTATTTTTAACCTCGTTAGTTTGGATGAATTCTCAGTTTAGAAAGGCAACTGGGTTTTTTTTATGGGGGGAGTGGGGGGGGACAAGAACTCAGTGAGGAGCATATTGAGAGTACAGATTTTCATAGAATGAAGAGAAGGAGAGAAAGCAGAGTGATGTATAATAGAGCCTATCACAGCACAGTAAGGCATGATGAGACTGAATGTACCTGGAATCAAAACAGACTATGGACCTATGGGTCTGAAATAAAGTAAAGTAAAGACTGTCTTGTGTTTTTGAGTGTTTAAAACAGTAATGATGTTCATGAATTTTAAGGAGGTGCCTGTATATTTAGTTGATTCAATATGACGTTAAAGTGCCAGATTTAGCCAATTTAACACATTTCTATCGCAAGCTTGAAAGCTCTTATAGGTAGAAAATAAATAATCTGGAACTAATAATCATAACCTCGTTCATGTTCATGATAGAATCATCACATGACCACATTAGAGAGAAAACCAGATATAAACTAACATGAACACAAAGTGAAAAGACAAGTCACAAGTCTGAGATTTAAATCAGATGTTGTTGAATGTGTTGAATACATGTATATACACTGAAACACACACATATTAATAATACAGGACACATAAAACACATTGGTTTTAATGGAGCCTTCTTCCATCTGGAATGTGTTAAATGTCTGCTCGATCCGCCGACATAAAGGCAAACAGTCGTGTGTGATCAGTTTAGCAGACAGACACAATTCAAGCGACGCTCTAACAGACCTAATCTTCTCTGATCCCAGAAAATGAGGCGTGCCATGTCGGGGCTGTAAGCCTCCTAAGCTAACGTCTTTAACAATCATTGCTTTTTAATGGACAGTCTAAAGGATTACAATTCAAACCATGTAGAAAGTGACACAATACATCTATACATAGACGGTTCAGAGTACAAAAGTGACATACGTGACTTTTCAATTATGGCGCAGAAGCCCGATCTCCAAATATAGAAGACGAAGGCGCCATGAAACAGGCCAAAGCATCGCTTATAAAAGTGGTCCGAGTCTCGTTACTGGTGCTGACATCTGTGTCATTCCTCTGAAACAAGAATCTTGTTCAAATCCTCAGAAAGCTTTTGTGATTTTTTTTTTCTCTTCCTGTCTGCAGCTCTCTGGTGAGTACAATCAATTCACTCAACCCTGACCAAAATCTGCTCACTTTGTAACACTTGTTGATTGATTATCTTTTCTGCTGCTAGACAAAATGAGCGATGCTGAGATGGAAATATTTGGGGTGGCTGCCCCATACCTTCGGAAATCGGAGAGGGAGCGAATCGCAGCTCAAAACATGCCGTTTGATGCCAAATCTGCCGTGTTTGTGCCAGACCCGAAGCAGGAGTATGTGAAGGGGAAAATCAAAAGCCAAGATGGCTCCAAGGTCACTGTGGAGATGGAGGATAGAAAGGTGACAGATTTTATTTTATGGCATACTTTATTTTGTATTTATTTATTTTTTACTAATCAACCTTTTGAATTCATACTGCAGGTCGTCACAGTGCACCTGGACGACGTTCGCCCCATGAATCCTCCGAAGTTTGACAAGATTGAGGACATGGCTATGCTGACTCACCTCCATGAACCGGCTGTGCTCTTTAACCTCAAAGAGCGCTACGCCGCCTGGATGATCTATGTAACTATACATCTGCTTTAAGCTTTGATTGAGATGTCTTAAAGGAAAAAGAATACCCGACTGTAAAAAAAAGATGTTTCCTCCCCCCCCCCCCGTGTCTTCAGACGTACTCTGGACTCTTCTGCGTCACCATGAATCCGTATAAATGGCTGCCGGTCTACAACCCCGAGGTCGTTGCTGGGTACCGAGGGAAGAAACGACAGGAAGCCCCCCCACACATCTTCTCCATCTCTGACAACGCCTACCAGTTCATGCTCACAGGTCCAGACACATCATTTTACTTAATACACAATATACAATAATGCTGTAAAATTACATAATACTGTCGTAATACATCAAACTGTTATCTTATAAAATGCAAAATACTGGTTTTTTTACATAATACTGAGGTGAAAGATCCTGAACTTAAAGCCCACATGAGGAGTTTTAACTGGTTAGGAAACGCTTTGAACTATTTTCATATATTAATTTAAAAGCCTTTGTCAAAGACACGGGCTAGGTGTCAGATGAGATGATTCAGAGCACGAGGACATTTTTTAAGTATCCATACTTTCACTGTGAAACATTCTCAATGGAGGCTGTTGAGAGACTGCAGCATTCAGACATCACTACTTACACTGTATAAGACCAGCTTGATCAGCAGGGAAATGCAGATGTACTGCTTTGTCAACAGGGGGCGCCAACATTCACACAACTGAAAGTTCCTCACAGGAGCTTTAAGTGAAAGTAGAAATAGAAGAATGTAGAAATATTCTGTTACAAAAATACAAAGCATGATGATTCACTAAAACATTCTTAATGTGGGCATGAAATGAACAGACTCAAGTTTAAAACATGGACTTCAAAGTTTGACTTAAAAACAGTAGTTTGGGAATTGTTGTTTATTATGTTAAAAATCGTAATGACTTATTGCCTTAATACAGTTTCCTTTATGATATTGTAGTTACTAAATTAAGTTACTTATGATAAAGTTACTTAAAGGATAAAAACAAAAAGGCCTTAAAAAATACGTTTCATCTGATTTCTTTCGTCACACAGATCGAGAGAACCAGTCGATCCTGATCACGTGAGTGTCACCTTTTTAAAACTTTAACAAAAGATTAAAAAAAGCATTCGTTTCCCAAACATCATTCTTGCCGTGTGTCTTTTTCCAGCGGAGAATCTGGTGCTGGGAAGACGGTCAACACAAAGAGAGTTATCCAGTACTTTGCAACCATCGCATCTTTTGGAGACTCGAGCAAGAAGGAGCAGTCTGCCGGCAAGATGCAGGTTCAGCCATTGTGTTAAAACAAAATAAAAATAAATGTATTTTTCTGGACATGAGACCAGGTGTGTTGGCAGCTGCTTTAAAAAAAAAAAGACAGACTTGTTACATTTTGATTCTGGATGTGCGTTACAGGGGAACCTGGAGGATCAAATCATTCAGGCGAATCCTCTACTGGAAGCTTTTGGAAACGCTAAGACTGTGAGGAACGACAACTCCTCTCGATTTGTGAGTTGAGAACTGATATGAACGCGGGCTGAGGGGATACGTCATTAATCTGTTATCACAATTTTGTAACACTCGTTCAACAAGATTACTGATTTGGGGGGGGGCGGGCAGGTTCTAATCTGGCTCATTTCCTGCATGTTATTCCATATTCCCAATTTTTCTACTGTATCAACTGTCCTCTGAAATAAAGGCATACACAAACTAAAAAAAACATTTAGGATAACTGATTTTATTTTGAAATTTTATGACAAGAATTAAAAATGGAAGTTCCCAGTTTCCAAAAATGTAGAAACAATTCCAAAGAAATTGATGCAACACAAAATGATATGATGCAATATGATAGAACTGGATTTATGACAAGATGACACCCTACAAACCGATATAAATTGATATGATACCATAAGAAATGAAACAATACAAGACTGCATCTCAAATACAAACCCTCGGTAATAGTTCTACAACTTTTTTTTTTTTTTCCCCAGGGGAAATTTATCCGTATCCACTTTGGAACAAAGGGGAAGTTGGCATCAGCAGACATTGAAACATGTGAGTTTGCTAATAACAGTATAACTAATGATGCATTCAAAGTGATGAAATATTCATAATTTCTCTGTTTGTGCTCATTTCTATTATAAGACCTGTTGGAAAAATCCAGAGTGACCTTTCAGCTGTTAGCAGAGAGGAGCTACCACATCTTCTATCAGATCCTGTCCAACAAGAAACCTGATCTGATTGGTGAATAAAATGTGACTTTATGAAGTGATTTAACTTTTTTACAAATGTCCTACAGGTAGATATACCAGTGCTCGTATAAAGCATCCATGTTACGGTTACAGATCAACACTTTCTGTGTTTCTTTTCAGAGATGATGCTGATAACCACAAATCCATACGACTACCCCTTCATCAGTCAGGGAGAAATCACCGTGCTGAGCATCAACGACAGCGAAGAGCTAATGGCCACTGATGTGAGTGCACTTTTTCTAATGCAGATATTTTTCAGGATACTGAACATGTGAGCTTGTCTTACCAACACAAGTTTTTAAACTCCTTTTTCCCAGCTTGTTTGCATATTAAATTCACACAGAAAGCTTTTGTTAAGTGGTTCCATAATATAATCATAAGGTGCGTAATGGTCATGAATCAATCATTCAATCAAACTTTATTTAAATAGCACCTTTCAGACGAATTCAATGGCAGTTAAAGTGCTTTACTAAAGAGCGGAGAAGTGATTGACAAAAGCTAGTTTGTCAAAATCCAATCAGAATAACCTATCATGGCTAAACTAACTCCTTAACTCATCTCTGCTTTGTGAGGTGACCTTGAGTGTTTTGAAAGGCGCCTTTAAATAAAATGTATTATTATTATTATTATTATTAACATCTTTGTGTGTTTGTCAGAGTGCCATCGACATCCTGGGGTTTAACTCTGAGGAAAAGGTCGGTATCTACAAGCTGACGGGAGCAGTGATGCATTATGGGAACATGAAGTTCAAGCAGAAACAGCGAGAGGAGCAGGCCGAGCCCGACGGCACAGAGGGTGAGACGAATGTAACAAGGCTCACGTTTAAAGCTCCACTCTTTGTATTGTTAACATGTCGTCAGTTTTCTTCTGTTCGCTTTTAACACCAATTTGTTCTTTTAATAAAAAGCTGTGATTTACATCCTTTAGTGGCCGACAAAGTGGCTTATCTGATGGGCCTGAACTCTGCTGACCTGCTGAAAGCGCTGTGTTACCCCCGGGTGAAGGTCGGGAACGAGTACGTCACCAAAGGACAGACTCCACAGCAGGTTCAGTCCTCATGTTTGTACTCTTAAACTGTTTGAACCACAATGAGTCCGAATTTACAGTTTGTGTTTCATTACTGGGGGAACCATGGTGAAGAGTAAACGTGCCTCTAAGACGGCCCTAAAAAATGTGATGCAGTGACATAAAGGGTTTCCCTCCTTTTGAAAACAAAACATGGTCCAGTGTCCTTGAAGGGGGGCAGAACAGAAATATCAGAAAGTACTGTATTCAGTGAAGCTATATAAACCGTTACACAGTGCCCTGTAGGATGCTAGCTAGCTTAGCAGTTAAAACTTAATATAGCACCCTCTACCCTCCCTTTTTTTAGAGAGAAAGCAATGCGGTCCATCTGATGTGCCTGTCCAGTCGTGAAAACATAATACAGTGCTCAATAGGGCCCCTCTAGTTAAACAAAAAAACCTTTATTGGCTTCTTAATGGTTAAGTAGTTGATCGTTTCCTGCCTGCTTTTATAGAAAATTGCTTTTAAAGCTCCTGTAAGTTTTTAAATGATTATGAAACCGACTGAAATTAATAATAATGAAGCCTTTATATGACCTAGAAAAGCAAACAAAACTCTAATTGTTTCTTTAAGGTCATTTTTTACTGTAAATACTGCACCCGGGTTGGTGTCAGATACAGCCATTGAAGTCGTTTTCCACAACAAAGACTCACACTGAGGGATATGTTTGACTGTTTAAATAGAGCAGGATGAGTTTTTTCATCACCAAACAAAACTTTCACGTGCAGAACAAGATCAGCAAAGAAATAAAAGGTACCACTTTGTCCAGAGGGGGCGCCAGAATCAGCACAAAATAAAAGTTCCTCACAGAAGCTTTAAGTCGTTATACTTTGAGTCTGGTTTACACCATTAAATGTGATCAGGGGTTTAAAAGGACTGTTTAAGAGCTAGAACGCCTCACGCAATTGTTGCCCTATTTTATATTTTTTTGCCCGTTACAGTGAGTGTGTCCATGTGTGTGATTACAGGTGAATAATGCGATGGGCGCTCTGTCCAAAGCCGTTTACGAGAAGCTGTTTCTCTGGATGGTCACCAGGATCAACCAGCAGCTGGACACCAAACTTCCCCGACAGCATTTCATTGGCGTCCTCGACATCGCAGGGTTCGAGATCTTTGAGGTAAAGAGGATAAAGGGAAAATGAAACCAATCTTTTAAACAATGTGTCTCTCAAACAATGAATGGTTTTCTATTTGTTTATTAAGATGAACAGCCTGGAGCAGCTCTGCATCAACTTCACCAACGAGAAGCTGCAACAGTTTTTCAACCACCACATGTTCGTGTTGGAACAAGAAGAGTACAAGAAAGAGGGAATCGACTGGGAGTTCATTGACTTTGGTATGGACTTAGCAGCCTGCATCGAGCTCATTGAGAAGGTGAGTTTCTCTAAACTCAAAAACTTTGATCAACAATAGATTCATTCAGTTCTACTGAGGCCTGAACCTGATATGCATCCAAACATTTTATTTACTCCATTTTCTTTGAGTAACCTCATTCATGCTCATTTGTATTGCTGTCCACATACTGTATGTGTCTTGTATCCCCAGAGATGCAAAAAACAAGAACATATGCATTCACTATACACTCTATACACCGTGCGGCAGTCACAGTATATAAACCTCACTCCCCCCCTCCCATTGGCTCGAGTTGAATTCTCCGGATAATATCCTGCTGCGTTCTCACATCAACTCACTTGGACTTGCTGCGGAAAAAATACTAGGGTTTCTGGAAGTAGAAACTCCGTGTGAAGTCGGAGTGAAAAATGTGGCTGTTTGCGTTCACACACACACAGCTCCTCTGGTAAATATCAGGAATTTTCAGGAGTTTTCTGCAAGTGTGAAAACCATAAAAGAAACAAGCATGTCGTGGGCTGGCCTGTGACAGTCACCAGACATTTGTTTTGTTGTCCAGATTACTAGAAAATGATCTCTTTATCATGAGGAATCCAGCTTTTTATTTATGCCAAGACGATGAGGAAAATAAGTCGAGTACGAGAAAACAACTGCAATGAACTCATTGAGTCAACAGTGGACTAATTAAAATGTATGGATGCATGTCCGGTATGGTCTTCCAATACAGTTCAACACATGATCATCTTTTTCTCTCCTGCAGCCGATGGGGATTTTCTCGATTCTGGAGGAGGAGTGCATGTTTCCAAAGGCGACAGACGGCTCCTTCAAGAACAAACTTTATGACCAACATCTGGGGAAAAACAGCATCTTTCAGAAGCCCAAACCTTCCAAAGGAAAGGCCGAAGCGCATTTCTCTCTGATGCATTACGCAGGAACCGTTGACTACAACCTCAGCGGCTGGCTGGAGAAGAACAAAGACCCTCTGAATGACACGGTGGTCCAACTTTACCAGAAAGCTTCTCTGAAGCTGCTCGCTCAGCTGTTTGCATCGTACTCCACGGCTGATGGTCAGTTCATGAAAATCTCCGTGTTAAATGAATGTAAACTGTATAATACTTTGACTGTTTAAAAATTACATTTTCACTGTTTAACAATGGTTTTGATAACTGTTTAAAAACTTTACTTTAAAGGAAGAATGTGCAACATTTTACACATAAATACAGCAGAAATCAAATATATCCTGTGTAAATGTCTCTCTGAGTCATGACTGTCTACACTGAGTGAGAAGCACGAGTCCTGCTGGCTGTGTTGTTGTCAGAGCCGTGTTTACATCATGTTTACATGGACTGCCGGATGGCTCCTCCCCTTGCATATAAATGCTGTTTTAGTCAAGAATAGAGAAAAGAAGTTTAAAATACTTGCTGCTTATTTGAAAGTCACACAAACGTTTTTAGATCATGGCCATTCCGTTTCAATTTACATGCTATGTGGCGCTACGAGCTAACTGAAGAGCGCTAACATTAGACGCTAACACAAACAATGCAGGCCACAGGCAATTGCAGCTCTCGCAAAGGACAATTCTGTCAGCTGCTTGCGTTTGACTCTTTTGTGCGAAAGCAAGGGGGAGGGGGGTTGGAGGTGTGTCGCTGGAGGAAAGCGGAAGCTTTTAGTTTGGCGGAGGTGTGGCCAAACAACAGCTTGTTTTGGTTTCATGCTGGTACATCTACTGGATCAAAAAGTGGCCCCTTCTTCCTTTAACTTTTGGATAACTGTACAACCCAGAGATGATATTGACTGTGTGTAGTTCATTATTTATATACTGCAGAAAGTATTACGTAGTTAATGATGTTTCTCATTTATCTCTACATCAGCTGCTGATGGAAGTAAGAAAAGTTTCAAGAAGAAAGGCTCTTCTTTCCAGACAGTTTCTGCACTCTTCAGGGTAATAATCAATACTTTATGCTTGTTTATTCAGGGATTTGATCATTAAGATGTATTTTGGTTTATTCTGTTTACTAATCAATAATAAGGAGTTGGTTTTCTAACGGTGATCTGAGTGAGTTTCTCAGTATTCCTGTTGTTAATAATCTGAGTTTGTTCTGCAGGAGAACCTGAACAAACTGATGGCTAACCTCAGGTCCACACATCCTCACTTTGTCAGGTGCATCATCCCCAACGAGACCAAAACTCCCGGTAAGAAAAACAATAGAAAGTTAGTTCTTATCTTTAAGGTTTTCAGGTAAATACATATGTCAGGAGTGGGTGAATAAGGGAACACATGAGTGTTATCTTGAGGGGTTTTCTTTAGCGTTAAAAACTTTGTGTGAAGTAGACTTTTCCATTCAAACTCACAGCATGGTCTGTACATACAAACAGTCTAACTGAAGGAGGAGGGTGATATACACCTGTAATTACTGCTCATCACCACAGGGGGCACCACAGACAGAAAACACCAGAGTCTTTATGGAGGAAAAAGTGATTCTACATTAGCATGTGTTCATCAAAGAAGCTTTAGAAAAAGTTAGTTTTCGAGTACATTTGAACAGAGCCAGGCTGTTTACACCTGTTTCCTGTTTTCTTGCTAAGCTAGGCTAACCTGCTGCTGGCTTCACTTTCATACACACAGAAATGATAACTGTGATGACATCAGTATCAGTAGCATCAAATGTTGAATGTTGAACTATTCCTTTAAACTAAACCTCTCCCTCCTACAGGCTCCATGGATCATCACCTCGTCCTCCATCAGCTTCGCTGTAACGGAGTTTTAGAAGGAATCAGGATCTGCAGGAAAGGATTCCCCAGCAGGATCCTATATGGAGACTTCAAACAGAGGTCACACACACACACACACACACACACACACACACACACACACACACACACACACACACACACAGTTAAAGGAACTTTACCACACTGACCTTTGACCTCTCTGAGCAGGTACAGGATCCTGAACGCCTCTGCCATCCCTGAGGGTCAGTACATCGACAGTAAGAAGGCGTCTGAGAAGCTTCTGTCCTCCATCGACGTTGATCACTCTCAGTACAGATTCGGATACACCAAGGTGTTTCATAACGTTTGTTTTTGTGTGTTTGATTATCAGGACTACACTTCATTAGAGAGCAGTAATTAGATAATTAGTTTAATCCATGAAAACTATAAAACAATTAAATCCTTGTCCCTTATTTTAGGTTTATCTTTTTATATAATTTATTTTTCTTATCTATTCTGAAGTGTTTCTTATCTTATTTAATAGTAAAATGTATTTTCTCTTCTGATCGGACCTTTAACCTTGTACGTAGGTCTTTTTCAAAGCGGGCCTGCTGGGTCTCTTGGAGGAGATGAGGGACGAGCGTCTGGCCGTGTTGATGACCCGTATTCAGGCTGTTTCAAGAGGTTACGTCACCAGACTGAGGATGAAAGAGATGACTAAAAAAAGGTCTGCAACATTTTGTTTCCTTTGATTTACTGCATGAAAAGCCAAATCAATCAAAACGTAGAAATGGAAGTGAGGAAAAAGTCATTTAAAACCTTTAAAACGCAGAAGTTTAACAAAGAAACTTTAGAGGAGCAAATTGTGTTTTGCGTTTAAAATTCGTACTGCAGTCCAAATTGAAAACATTGGAGAACGCCGTCTCCCTTCTCCACAGAGTTGATTCGCACGCAGGTTGCCGTGTCGTGTGCACTGAAGCTTCAGTGTTTAGCCAGCTCTGCATCGGTCTTGAAACCTTTCTGCATTGTAACTTCTCTCCATTTTTTAAAAGCAAGTTTTACAACGCGTTTGGTCGTGTAGCTTATTAGAAAAATGCAGAGGCTTTTAAGGTCGGGTAGAATCAGTTATATCTGAACCAGTTTGCTTACCCGCTTCAATCGCTGCAACTCCTGTTGGTTTGCCGTGATAACTGGTCTCATGTCTGGCATCTAAAACAGACGCCGAAATACTGGCTGCTGCATTGCTGTGAGAGAACACAGCGTTGTTTCCTTAATGTCTGATGTTAGTAAGGTTATTTATGATTTAATTCAGTAGATATACTACATATTGCTATCCTTTAATATACTAGAGATAAATACATTACACTAAATTCAATGTAAACTGAAAATTTAAAGTACATTCTGACCCTCGGATGGCTCATTAAAAACCTCATACTTCATTGGACTTTATTTTTTTGTATCTCTTTTACTCTGCAGAGAGTCCATCTTCATCATCCAGTACAACATCCGCTCCTTCATGAACGTGAAGAACTGGCCCTGGATGAGACTCTTCTTCAAAATCAAACCTCTGTTACGCTGTGCGGAGGCAGAGAAGGAGATGCAGAGCATGAAGGAGGAGTTTGCTCGACTCAAAGAGGAATTTGCCAAGTCGGAGGCTCGGAGGAAGGAGCTGGAGGAGAAAACGGTCGTCCTCATCCAGGAGAAAAATGACCTCTACCTTCAAATCCAGGCAGTATGTAAACGCCGAGGAGAAATAGGATTATCTGTTTGAGTAAAAATATACCCAAAAAATATGTTCCTATTAGTACAAACACAATACATTCAAATATGCTGACTTTTATTAAAATAACTGCATGGATCTTAAAATATTAAACCAACAAAACACTGGATTAATAATTCTGTAAGGGACAAAAAAGATCATCATTATCTCTAACCCTTCGCTGTTAAAAGATTGTTCCTCTGCTTTTAGGAGAGAGAGAACCTGTGCGATGCAGAGGAGAGGTGTGAAGGTCTCATAAAGAGTAAAATCCACCAGGAGGCCAAACTTAAAGAGCTCTCAGAGCGAGTCGAGGAGGAGGAGGAGATCAACGCCGAGATCACGGCGAAGAAGAGGAAGCTGGAAGACGAATGTTCGGAGCTAAAAAGAGACATCGACGACCTGGAACTGACAATCACCAAAGTAGAGAAAGAAAAACACGCCACAGAAAACAAGGTTCCTACTTAATCACGTGTTCTAATTTGTTTGATCTTGATTTATTTATCTTTTAATAACGCTTAGTGATGTTTGTTTAACATATTGAAAATGTTTCTCTGTGAAGTTGAAGAATCTGGTGGAGGAGCTAACGTCTCTGGAAGAAAACCTGATGAAGTATTCCAAAGAGATGAAAGCTCTGCAGGAGGTTCATCAGCAGACGTTAGATGACCTGCAGGCCGAGGAGGACAAAGTCAACGGTCTGATCAAGATGAAAATGAAGCTGGAGCAGCAGGTCGATGATGTGAGTGTTTGTTCTTTTCTTTGAATCCTATAGGTTATTTTTTCAGGTTTATGGTTGACATGAGCGTCTTGTTCAGCTCGAGAACTCGCTGGAACACGAGAAGAAGCTTCACGCGGACTCAGAAAGATGCAGAAGAAAGCTGGAGGGAGATCTGAAGCTGAGCCAGGAAACAATCGTGGACCTGGAGAACGACCGACAGCAGGCGGATGAGAAACTGAAAAAGTATGTTTTTCTTCTTACTATCATTGTCATTCAGTAAAACACAAAGTGAAAATATTTACTATTATTTAAAATTTAAGAATTTAAGATAAATGATCATAACTTCAATAAATAAAACGTGTGTCTGTAGAGTTAAAACAAAGACTCAATAAACATGGACACAGTCTCAGTTCTGCCACATAGGAATTTCTGTCTCAAACTTCTGGTACCTAGCAACAGGCAAAGAGGTTGAGCTGGGCGGGCCTTAAGCTTACTCGCAAACAGATTCATTATGAATAACTCTTAGTCTTAATGTTATCAAAACAAATGAGTTATTAAAAAAGCACCTCTGGGGGCGCAAATAGCCTAGCGGTTATGTCGCGCGTCCCATATACAGAGGCTATAGTCCTCATCACAGCGGCTGTAGGTTCTAATCCGACCTCGGCCCTTTGCTGCATGTCATCCCCCACTCCCCACTCTCTCCTCCCAACGTTTCCTGTCTCTCTACAGCTGTCCTATCTAATAACGGCATAACAGCCCTTAAAAAAAGAACCACTGCACATTACATGGGAATAAAGAAATTAGATAATCAGACTGAAAACGTTTTTTTGTACCAGCTCTAAACATGTTTTTTTCTAAGGTAAAAATGGGCTTTGTTTTTTAGAAATGGGTGTTAATTGGACTTCGGAGGATTTTTCAGCCAGCCTCAAGTGGACCCTTAAGGAAATGCAGTTTTTTGCACTTCCACCTCAGCCTCATTTGACAACACCAGAGGCAGCCGCTTGAGATAAAATGAAGCCTCAGCCAGTTAGCTTAGCCAAAAGACTGGTAATGGAGGGAAACTGCTAGCCTGGCTCTCTCTCTGACAGTTCTTTATTTTGAGTAAGGTAATGTGCTCATCTGTAGCAGATTGTACTGGACAGTGTAGGTATGTCCTGGTATAACAAAAAAAAAAAAACCAACCTCTCCTTCTTTCAAAGCAAATTTATTGGACAAAAAATGTTGCCATGCAAGAAAACATTAATGAGTAGTCAGTAATCATCCTGTAATATTGCAGTATGCAGAAAGTAAATAGAGTTCCTCGTACATTCTTTAATGGGCAGCTGAAGAGAGACATAAAATGTTGAGAGGAGAGAGTGGGGTAGACATGCATTAAAGGGCCGAGGCTAGGATTTAAACATGCAGACAATTCATCAAGGACTGTAGCCTCTGCATTTACCAGCACCGTCACTTAAGCATCGATATTCTTCGATCATTTACTTTCATTTCAGAAAAGACTTTGAAATCAGCGACCTGCAGAGCAGGATCGAAGACGAACAAACTCTCAGCACCCAGCTGCAGAAGAAGATTAAAGAGCTCCAGGTACAGTTGAAACAAAAGAAGACATATTTTAATTTATTAAGTCTTATATTCTAAAAACAAACATTGTATAAGATAATTACTTTCCCTATAGGCTCGTGGGGAGGAGCTGGAGGAGGAAATTGAGGCTGAGCGTTCAACTCGAGCCAAAGTGGAGAAGCAGCGATGTGACCTCTCCAGAGAGCTGGACGAGATCAGCGAGCGTCTGGAGGAGGCGGGAGGAGCAACCGCCGCTCAGGCCGAGCTCAACAAGAAAAGGGAGGCGGAGTTTCTGAGAGTGCGACGAGACCTGGAAGAATCCACGCTGCAGCATGAATCCATCGCTGCAACTCTACGCAGAAAACAGGCAGACAGCGTCGCCGAGCTCAGTGAGCAGATCGACAACATCCAGAGGGTGAAACAGAAGTTGGAGAAAGAAAAATGTGAGCTGAAGATGGAGATCGACGACTTGGTGAGCAACATGGAAAGCATACTGAAGAGCAAGGTAACAGAAGCTTTTTTATTGATGTATTTAATCATTTATACATCCATTTGTACATTTATTCAACACTTTAAGTTGACTGGTGATTCATTTTTCAGGCTCATCTGGAGAAAACATGCAGGACCCTCGAGGACCAAATGACTGAATATAAAACCAAAGCAGAAGAAGCTCAGAGGTCTCTGAGTGATTCTACAACTCTCTCTGCTCGTCTTCAGACTGAAAATGGTACATTACTGTAGATAATGTAAAGTGATTAAAACAATGATGAAAATGAACTTTTGATTTATTTGTGTTGTCTTCATCGTGAACAGCTGAGCTCACTCGTCTGATGGAAGAGAAAGAGATCAGCCTGTCCCAGCTGAATAGAGTCAAATCTGTCTGCAGTCACCAAATCGATGAGCTGAAGAGACTTCTAGACGAAGAAATGAAGGTTTAAAGACACACAATTCATTTTTTACGCTCATCCCCGCACACGGTAGTGATTTCAAACTGCAGCAAGGAATTTTAAAACAGTGGTCATGTCTGCTCCCATTGTTTCAGACTAAGAGCGCTCTGGCTCATGCTCTGCAATCGTCTCGTCATGACTGCGAGCTTCTCAGAGAGCAGTACGAGGAGGAGCAGGAGGCCAAAGCCGAGCTTCATCGCTGCCTGTCCAAGGCAAACAGCGACGTGTCTCAGTGGAGAACCAAATATGAGACGGATGCCATCCAACGCACCGAGGAGCTTGAGGAGGCCAAGTGAGAACTGACTGCATGTTTTCTTAGTATAAAGCGGTGCCGATAATATGTGGTTTTTATATTTTACATTTTTATCTTTGTTTTTTTTTTCAGGAAGAAGCTGGCTCAGAGGCTACAGGACTCTGAGGAGATGACTGAGGTGGCAAATGTCAAATGTGCGTCTCTGGAGAAAACCAAGCAGCGTCTGCAGGCAGAGGTGGAGGACCTCATGGTGGAGCTCGAGAGGTCGAATGCTGCCAACGCCTCACTGGACAAGAAGCAGAGGAACTTTGACAAAGTATATCTTTATTATTGACATTTCTCTCTTTGTGTTGTCAAGGCACGGTTGATCACACGTTTTCTTGGTATTAAGGTTCTGGCTGAATGGAAGCAGAAATACGAGGAGACTCAATCAGATCTGGAGGTTTCTCAGAGAGAGTCAAGGGGGCTGAGTACAGAACTCTTCAAGCTGAAGAATTCGTACGAAGAAGCTCTTGATCACCTGGAGAGCATGAAGAGAGAGAATAAAAACCTACAGCGTAAGAGTTCTAAACAAAACAAAACAATCATGTGTTTCTGTTTGTATTTTGAAATAGATTTTTTTTCCTTTAACATTCTCAGAGGAGATTTCTGACGTCACTGATCAGGTCGCACAATCTGCAAAAACCGTCCATGAGCTGGAGAAATCTGCGAAACAGGCAGAGCAGGAGAAGAGAGACACACAGGCCGCACTGGAGGAAGTCGAGGTTCATGTTTTGACTTTGAATTAAAGATGTCTTCCTTTTTTCTTCAAAATAACCTGAAGCCTTTCATATCTGTCTTTGAAGTCGTCACTCGAGCACGAGGAAGCTAAAATCCTGCACCTTCAGCTGGAGCTGAACCAGATAAAGTCTGAGGTCGATCGAAAAGTGGCAGAGAAAGACGAGGAGATCGAGCAGCTCAAAAGGAACAATCAGAGAACTGTGGACACGCTTCAAAACACGCTGGATGCTGAGACTCGCAGCAGAAACGACGCTATGCGGATGAAGAAGAAGCTGGAGGGCGACCTGAACGAGATGGAGGTGCAGCTCGGACACGCCAACAGACTGGCGGCCGAGTCGACCAAACAGTTGAGGAACGTCCAAACTCAGCTGAAGGTTTGATGAAAAAAAAACATCCAAGAAACATCCAGATTCATAAAACTGTTTTAATGTTTTAACACCTAATCTTTTTGTCCCAGGACACACAGGTCCACCTGGACGAAGTGCTCCACAGTCAGGACGACCTAAAGGAGCAGCTCGCCATCGCAGAGCGCCGAAACGCACTTATGACGGCTGAGATCGAAGAGATGACGGCAGCCCTCGAACAATCCGAGAGGAGTCGCAAGATGGCCGAACAGGAAGTGATGGAAGTCAGCGAACGAGTTCAGCTGCTGCACGCTCAGGTGAGCTAGCTAAGGTGCTAGCCATGTGTCTGTGTATGGCTGTAGATCAAACCAGACACATTGTGATTATTGTGTTTTATTTAATGTGATGTTTTTATCAGAACGGCAGCCTGCTGAACTCCAAAAAGAAGACCGAGTCAGATTTAAATCAGCTGCAGTCAGAGATGGAGGAAACCATCCAGGAGGCCAAAAACGCAGACGAGAAAGCTAAAAAAGCCGTCATGGACGTGAGTGTCTCTCCTTTATGCAGTAACAATCTGGTGAGCTATGAGTCTCACTCTGAGTTTAAACGCAGGCGGCCATGATGGCTGAGGAGCTGAAGAAGGAGCAGGACACCTGTGCTCACCTGGAGAGGATGAAGAAAAACCTGGAGGTGACCGTGAAGGACCTGCAGCAGAGACTGGACGAGGCGGAGCAGCTCGCCTTAAAGGGCGGGAAAAAAGAGCTGCAGAAACTGGAAGCTCGGGTGAGAAAGAAAGAGAGAAATAAGTGAAGGAAAGAAAAGTTTCTCTGTGGAAACAAAAGCACAATTGTTGAGCCTAATGTACAATAACTCCACTATTTAACACTGCACTTTTCTAAGTATTGTTTCTATCTCCAATTCCCTGTGCTTCTGTACATAGCTGTACTTATTCTTCAAATACTCAGTGCTTTTGTTCAAATTTCTTTGTTTCTATTTCTTATGTTATTCCATATTTCTGTTTCTTTATTTCTTGCTGCTACTGTATATTATTTAAAGGAGGAACTGCAACAACTTCCACCCCTGGAGTTTATTATTTTAGATTCTGAAACAAAGTGATTGATTATGTTTTAGGTCCGTGAGCTGGAGAACGAGTTGGAGGCGGAGCAGAAAAGAGGAGGCGAGGCCATTAAAGGTCTACGGAAATATGAGAGGAAAATTAAAGAGCTTACCTATAAGGTATAAAAACTTCCTGTTAAATGTTTTCAGTGGATGAGATTTGATTGAAAGTTGCAAAAAACAAAAACAAATCCCCGCATGTTACAGGCAGAAGAGGAGAAGAAAAGCTCGGTGAGACTTCAGGATTTAGTTGACAAACTGCAGCTGAAGGTGAAAGCGTACAAACGTCAGTGTGAGGAGGCGGTGAGTAAAAAAACATGAATACTGAGTGTAACATTCAAACTCTGAAGTTTTCGTCTAACAAGTCATTTAAAAAAAAAAAAATCTGATGTCTCAGGAGGAACAAACCAGCGTGAATCTGCTAAAGTTCCGAAAAGTTCAACACGAGCTGGAGGAAGCAGAAGAACGAGCCGACACTGCAGAGTCGCAGCTTAACAAACTGCGAGCAAAAAGCCGAGATTTCGGGAAAGAATAATGAAAATCATCTATGTGACGTGATCTCATCTTTAAAATGTAACTTCTTATAATCACAGGACATTGATGCTTCTTCCCACTCAAAATATATTGTTAATCCAGTTTTTATGAAACCTCAACTCAACTCTACTTTATTAACACTTTACACACAACACAGTTCATCCAAAGTGCTGGACAGCGCAGATAGAAAAAACAAAGCGCAAGAAAGTATCAGACAAGAAGAACAACAATCAATATGAAAGTACAGGTAACATAGTTACTGAGCTATGGATCCTTGACGGGTTATTGAAAATTGAAGGCAATTGAGTAGAAATATGTTACAAGGGGAGTCGGTAACACTTTACTTCACAGGTCCGCAAATTTCGTCGTAATTAGGTGATAATTAGACAATAATTACCCCCGAATGTCATGACAATTGGGTGAAAATTAGCAATTAACTTATTTGAAATAATGCCCGAATTTAATTGTAAACAATAATGATTACAGCTTTTGGTAATAAATGACTGAGATCAGCTTTATATGATTAACCAAAAAAAGACTAACACTGGAACTCCTATAAAACTAAATGAACTCAGCTGTCATTTTAACTCAGACATTTATTAATGAATCCTAAATCACATCAGCTGCTGTTGTTCACAAAGTCATATTGAAGATATTCTATGATTTTCTTCATGAAATTAATTATTTCAAAGAAGTTACGTGCTAATTTTCACCCAATTGTCATGAGATTCGGGGGTAATTTCAAAGAAATAATAAAAAAGTTTGTCTAATTATCATCTAATTATCACCTACTGTAATTACGACGAAATTTGCAGACCTGTAAAGTAAAGTGTTACCAGGGAGTCTTAAAAACACCAATAGTAGGTAAGAGACAGATGTTGGGAGGTAAAGAGTTCCACAATTTTGGTCCGGCAACAGAAAAAGCCCGATCCCCACAACACCTCATCCTGGATCCAGGCATGGACAGAAGGGTTTTGTTCAGATGACCTTAGATCTCCTTTAGTATGAATAAAGAAGAAACATTTTAACTGGCAGTTCAAAGGAACAATTAGTGAATCTATCATGAGGGATACAAATCTATGAATTTGTGCTTCACAGTTTACTTTCAACATTACTGTTTTACAAATGATAGTGTTAATGTAAACTGTCCTTCAGATGAAATGTGACATGACAGCAACACTCCACTCATTTTACACATTTTTATCAGGAACTTTAAAGTCTGTCATGTTTAATCTAGATGTTAAAGATGCTGTTAGCTTGGTATGACATGTGAGGCGAAATAATAAAAAAAAAAAAAAAGTAACAATTCATACATTTTAGGGGGGTGGGGGGGTTATAATGATAGTCTTTTTTTTACATTTTATGAAGTTTACAATCAGGGAAAGCCTCCTAATCATCATATCATGATATGATCAGAACTTGTTTTTGTCAGTGGGTTAAAAAGGCAAAAAAATAAAACAAAATTTATTCATAAACTGGATTTAAAGCTTGGATTGTATTCTCGACAAGCTCTGATTACTGATTGTTATACGTGATGATTGCTGTTAAGTGCTGATTGAAATTATGATGATGTGATGTGTTTTAACTTTGACGAGCTGCCGTTCACACCGCCTCTTCTGAGATGACAGCTCAAGTTACTAACGCTGCCGTGCTTCTTCTAAATGCGGTCGTCATGTGTCACTCATGATGTTCGCAGGCTTTAATCACAGACACCGGCTTGTGCTAACTCGATAACAAAGCAGACAAACCAGAAAACTACCCTCAAGGTGTCCGGGTCACACTCACCTTGGCAGGAGACACTTTGAGAAAAAAACAGACGTGAGATGCAACACAAATAGATTATGGCTTGAATAACAACACCCTTTGCACAGTATAATAACATATATGTATTTGTTGTATATTTATGTCACCATTATTTAGTATTTTTGCAAAATAAATGACTGTCTCTCATCTTCTATTGAGTTCATTACAAATGTTCTTTTTTTGGTGTACCACAGGGCTCTATTCTTGGTCCATTTCTCTTTTCCATTCTGATGATGTACCAACATTTCTTTAACTCTATGAACATAAAAATGTATTGTAAGTGCAAACGATGCATCATGTAGAAGTGGTTAAAACTGTTGAACTAGTTTGAAAGTAAGACTTATTTGAATTTGGTTGACCATCGCAGATGAGTAGCTACCTGAAGCTAAAGGTTAAAATGTGTCATTGATTATGAAAACAGTTTTCAGAGGTTTTACAAGGATTTAATAAATAAATGAAACAGTTGTATAGCATTCTTGTCTTTTTTTTTTATTATTGGTACTTTTGTGGTTTTGATTTTGGAAACTTTATACATTTCATATGGAAGTTGTTATCATGGTATTTGTTATTTGTAGTGCTACAGTACAGATAATTGGATGATACTTTTCAATAATATTTGATTATGGGATTTTTTTTTTTAAACACAATGTATGATAAAAGCTAAATTCAAATAACCCAAAACACTTTGTTATGAATTTCTTCAGCTGCCTAAATCTCAAATTAAAACCATTAAAGACTCAGAGACTGTAGTTATCTAATTATTGACTTGACCCAGGTTTGGCACATTTCAAATACTTTGCAGATAAACAAAGATCCTAAATAAGCAATCATTTTGCATTGGCTGAAAATTGGAAAATAATAAACATCCTCATGACACGTTTCCAAATGTAAGTGTTGACCTTGTTTTGACATCCATGTGGAGTTTGATCCTTTTAATCCCACCAAGGAGCCTCGAACAAGCAGCTGGTGGTCGAGTCCAGAAGACATGAAGGTCATGAGGCGTCCAGGAGACACTTATGTATGTTGTATACCCATACTGACAATGAACAGTCATGATCACTGTAAACATTATTACATTATTAAAGATAATGAGATGTTTTCTGATTCTTGAATCATTAAACATGAAGTCCTGCTAAACAACAAACTAACATTAAGCAGTTTTAATGACAGCTCTGACAGTGCTGAAGCATGTAAAAATAGATCCTGTGGATTAACACCTGCTGCTGCTGACAGGTTCCTATTAGCACCTGAACATCCTCTGTTATATGTAAGTGATCAACAATGCTGCTTGATTGACATTTAAGTCACTTTTCCAAGTTTGGAGCGTCTGTTTTTGTTTTTTTTCTCAGCAGCTCCCTCGTCTTTATAAAAGGATCCTGAACTCCTGCTGGTGGTCATTCAGAGACGAGGCATTCACTGACTGTCGGTAAGATCCAGCATTTAAATATTTCACACATTATATTGATGATCTTGTTTTATTTTATTTCACTGTCTGACTACTCGTGTCTCACATGTGGTTGTCTTGTTTTTTGTGTTGCAGCAACAAATCTCTGATTTATAAACCCGTGTGTGAACCCGGTAAGTGAGACAGAAATAATTGGTTTAAAAATCTTGACAAAGGATTAAAGACCTCATTTCTTGATTTTGTTTTTTAAAGCTGAGCTATCAGCATGAGCAGCGATGCCGAGATGGCCCAGTATGGGCCGGCGTCCATCTTTCTCCGTAAACCTGAGAAGGAGCGAGTAGAGGCTCAGAACCGGCCTTTCGATGCTCGGACCGCCTGCTTTGTGCCCGATGCCAAGGAGCTGTACATCAAAGGAGTGATCCAGAACAGGGACGGAGGACAAGTCACTGTGAAGACAGCAGCTGATGAGGTTCATATGTTTCATACAGAACCAGAATCAGCAGCTGCACATTACATAATCCAACATACACATTATCTTCCTGTAAAGCTGGTGCATGTGATTTTAAAATGCATAATGTGATAAATATTCTTTCATATTTTAAAACTGTTATCATCCAAGTGAAAGAGAAGGTTTCGATCATCTTTCTAAATCCTGTTTGTTTTGTAAAAAAAAAAAAAAAGTATATTTTCTGATATTAATCTTTTATCTTCTTTCTAAACTTTCATTTTCAGATCGTAACAGTCAAAGAGGAAGATGTTCACCCAATGAATCCTCCGAAGTACGATAAGATGGAGGACATGGCGATGATGACACACCTGAACGAGCCGTCTGTGCTGTTTAACCTCAAAGATCGTTACGCAGCCTGGATGATTTATGTGACTGATCAGACTTTTTCTTCATCTATTATTAGTGATTCTTACTCTCTTATATCCTGTGTATACTCCTGTTCTGTATACAAACACATATGTATGTATATTTATACATGCTAATTCTCATCTACAGACCTACTCGGGGCTCTTCTGTGCCACCGTAAATCCCTACAAATGGCTGCCAGTTTACGACCCACAGGTGGTGGCAGCCTACAGAGGGAAGAAGAGGATGGAGGCTCCACCCCATATTTTCTCCGTCTCTGATAACGCATATCAAAATATGCTCACAGGTGAGACCCAGCAGAGAGGTAATCAAAGGATCTGTTTTGGTCTGAACCTCTTATTATTTTACTAGCACAGATGAACTGTAAAATGTATATCCAATTTTCCATCGTTTTGTAACTACCACTCATTACCACAGAGGGCGCCATTCTGCAACAGAAGGTTTCCCTAATTATGACATAAACATTAAAAAGAACTGGATCTCATCACTTGGTGGGCTCGGTGTGATCTTACAATTACACCCAAAAAACGTTTTTAAAGGTTTATTTTTGGGCTTTTTATGTCTTTATTTAGACAGCACAATGGATAGAGTCAGAAATCAGAGAGAGAGTGTGGAAAGACTTTCAGGAAAGGAGCCAAAGGTCAGAGTTGGACCTAGGCCGCCCGCTTGGAAGAACAATAGCCTCTTTACATGGGGCACGCGCACTAACCACTAGGCTACCGGCGCTCCTTGTGTGATCTTACATATCCTGATTGGTGCACAGATGTGGTGACATTACTGTCTGACTAAGCCCAGTCCACTTCAACAGAAAGTGCAAAAAATGTTTACGTAGAAAGTTTGTTCATGTGTCAGATCCTGTTGAGTTTTTGTCTCTTGAATCAAACTAATGAATCAAACAGAAAATGTAATAAACAGATGATTATATCTAAAAAACAAACTAAAATCACTTCTTCAGACTGACTGGTTTTTATTATTGTGTTCAACAGATCGTGAGAACCAGTCCGTCCTGATCACGTGAGTCATTCTGCATTTAAATAAAAGGTTTCTTTTTTTATAATTTAGTCAGAAAACGTTTAAATTGAATTTGTTTGGTTCCTTTCCAAAGTGGAGAATCTGGTGCAGGAAAGACCGTCAACACCAAACGTGTCATCCAGTACTTTGCGACAATCGCAGTGGCTGGAGGAGACAAGAAAGAGCACACGTCTGGCAAAATACAGGTAATCTTTATCTTTCATTTAATACACAAAAACTAAACTGTGTGATTCTAACGCAGCTGATCTCACAGGGGACGCTGGAAGATCAAATCATTTCAGCAAATCCTCTGCTTGAAGCTTTTGGGAACGCCAAAACTGTGAGGAACGACAACTCCTCACGATTTGTAAGTTTGAGCTCTTAAATGTAATCATTTCTAATTTTTTAAAACTTTAACCTGATCTTTTTGTTTTAATATTCATGAAACCTTACACAGAACTATGAGTCTGTTGTGTGATCTGCCTGGTTTCACAGAGGACTTTATGTTAACAGGGTAAATTCATCAGAATTCACTTTGGAACCACAGGAAAACTGGCTTCCGCTGATATTGAAACCTGTAAGTTTGTGTTGTTTATTTCTTTTTTACACTGTTCATGCCACAAACTTACTATCACTTAATTCACTTCGCTTTGAGAATCAGCCAACCAATAATCAAGTCACATAAAGATTATTGGACCATTTGCATCAGTTGCTTTTGCTTGTATGTCAAAGGCCTGTGTAAACATAACAACAACAACAGGGCTGCAGATGTTCAGTCAATTATCTAAAACAATCTTATTTGATAAATATTTTCTGCAGATTTGCTGGAGAAGTCGAGAGTGACGTTCCAGCTGACTGAAGAGAGGAGCTATCACATCTTCTATCAGATTATGACAGGACACAAACCTGAGCTCATCGGTAAGACTTTTAATCTTGCAGGTTTCCATGAAAACATTGCTTAAACTAAAAAATGTTTTCTTCTCTCATCAGAAATGCTTCTGATAACAACAAACCCGTATGACTTCCCGTTGATCAGTCAGGGTCAGATCACTGTGGCCAGCATCGACGACAAAGAAGAGCTGCTGGCTACTGACGTGAGAAATCTGTTTTGTCTATGACTTCATTTTCATTTTATTGTCTTCTGCTTAATCTGACTTTAATGTCACAGACTGCCACTGATATCCTGGGCTTCACCAACGAAGAGAAAGTCTCCATCTACAAGCTCACGGGAGCAGTGTTGCATTATGGGAACATGAAGTTCAAACAGAAGCAGCGAGAGGAGCAGGCGGAGCCCGACGGCACCGAGGGTGAGACCTACATCATGCATATGTAATGTATTCATGTTTGTATTTATGTAATTATATAATGATCAAAACATTGATGTTCATCTCTCAGTGGCAGACAAAGTGGCTTTCCTCATGGGGCTGAACTCTGCTGACTTGTTGAAGGGTCTCTGTTACCCTCGAGTCAAAGTGGGGAATGAATATGTGACCAAAGGCCAGACGGTCCCACAGGTAATGTTACACCTGTTATTTATCTGTTTGATATAACAGGTACTCAATAAGCTGTGATTATACAAGAAAATAACTAAAAGATAAAGAGAAGAAGAGCAGCCTGCAGGAAACCTTTTCTTCTCCCCGAACAAATCATACGAGGCTTATGTAATCATCTGTTTGCATTAACAATCATTACTATAGCCCCGTTTCCACCAAGTGGTCCGGTTCAGTTCGGTTCAGCACAGTACCCGTATATTGGCGTTTCCACCATCATAAGTTGGGAAGGGTACCAAAATAAGGGATCCGTGCCTTTCTACTTTTTGGTACCCTTCTGTTGGAGTGCCAAGGGTACCGATCCGACCCTAAAGGGTCCCTTTTTTACTGTGTCCCGTTCTTCTTGAACGTGTAACTTAATTAATAGCTGGCTACACTGTGTTGGGCTGCTATGATGTCACACTATTACATAGCTGACGCGGCTCTCTCCATCTGGCTTACATGCCGCTTACCAAATAATGGTACAGTTGGCTGTCGAAACGCAAGCAAGTTTAGGGTTTACCGTACCGAACTGTACCAAACTGGACTGAACCAAACCGGACTGGTTGGTGGAAATGGAGCAAAAGTATCTTTGAATTGATTAGGTCACTAATGCTGTCGGAGCACTGGCTAAGTCAGTGTACGAGAAGATGTTTTTATGGATGGTGATCAGGATCAATGAGATGCTTGACACGAAGCAGCCGAGGCAGTTCTTCATCGGCGTGTTGGACATCGCAGGGTTCGAAATATTTGATGTGAGTGTGAGAGCTGGATAAAATTCTAGTTATTCATCCGGATGATCTGTAGCTCTTCTCACTAGTATTCTGATGGTTAATACACTAAAAGCTTGTTTTGTGACAGTTTAACAGCATGGAGCAGCTGTGCATCAACTTCACCAACGAGAAGCTGCAACAGTTTTTCAACCACCACATGTTCGTGTTGGAACAAGAAGAGTACAAGAAAGAGGGAATCGACTGGGAGTTCATTGACTTTGGTATGGACTTAGCAGCCTGCATCGAGCTCATAGAGAAGGTGAGACCTACCTACTGATCATCAGTTTACATTTGACCTTGTTTAACCTCATTACGCCTCATTTAACACGTTTGAATTTTTGTCTGTGACTCTTCCAGCCGATGGGGATCTTCTCCATCCTGGAGGAGGAGTGTATGTTCCCCAAAGCCTCAGACACGTCCTTTAAGAACAAACTGTACGACCAACACATGGGGAAAAACATTGCTTTCCAGAAACCGAAGGTGGTCAAAGGGAAGCCTGAAGCTCACTTTTCATTGCTCCATTATGCCGGCAATGTGGACTACAACATTGGCGGCTGGCTGGAGAAGAACAAAGACCCTTTGAACGAGTCAGTAGTTCAACTTTACCAGAAGTCTCCCATGAAGCTCCTTGCCTACCTGTATGCTTCATTTTCAGGAGGTGACGCAGGTACAAAAATTTCATTATTAACATAAAAGTTAGTTTTAGTAATCAACTTCAAGACAGCAACTAAAGGTTAGCTGTGATATACAGATATCAGCGAGTGCAAATGTTGAAAAAAGTCTTTGGAGAACCATGACCCCTCCTGTCAAAGCACACTTGTGTCTGTGTTTGGTAGACTCTGGCGGAGACGCTGCAGGAGGAAAAGGTGGAAAGAAAGGCGCAAAGAAGAAGGGCGGCTCGTTTCAGACGGTGTCAGCAGTTTTCAGGGTACAGAAGTGATATCATCTATTTAATTACGACTTTACAGCACTGATATGATCCCTATGCTGCCTCCACATAGTTACTATCTTTTTTTTAATCCATTGATTAATCAAACTGAAACCTCAGAGCCCGTTGTCTGAAAACTGTTCAGCCTCTGGGGATGTCGAGTAAAAGTTTGAGATAACTGGATCGTTATGTGACTCATTCATAAATCCTTGCTTAGTGATCTGATTGAAAATGTAAAAAAATACATCATCTTGTCGCTAATTGGCATCTCATATGTGATTGGTTAGCCAGAAACCAGTGAAAGATTCAATCAGAGAAACCTTAAGCCCCATTTTAGATTGAATGTTGGAATTGAATGTCGTGTTTTCAACAGTGTGTGTGTCAGAGGTTTAACCAATCAGCAGGGTAGGTATTTTAAAAAGGAAGTACACAATCAAACGTACACAGCAAGGTGTCCTGCTATATTTGTTTTTTAGTTGACTCATATTCAGATTAATTAAGTGTGAGATGATCAAAGAGTAACAGGACTTAGGTAAGTATTTTACAGATCCATCAATGCAAGAAGAAAAATGTATTCACAGTGTATAACATTCTTTGAATATTTTTTCTGCTGCAGGAAAATCTTGGAAAACTAATGACAAACTTGAGAAGCACACACCCTCACTTTGTGCGCTGCCTGATTCCCAATGAGATCAAAACTCCAGGTAAGAACTTACCAGAAAATCTCTGAATATAAAAACACACAGCTCAGAGTGTTGTTCATGCCTGTAGAGTACTTCCTGTACCAGGATGTGCACTACTTTGATATACAATGATGTCTAATTCTTTTAGGTATCATAATGTGTTCTTTTTGTAGGTACCATAATGTGTCATTCATATAGCTATCATGTGCACTTACTGTACAGTAGGTATCATGTGTACTTGCTGTAGGGATAATTCAAACTTTCTTGAGGTATCTTGTGTACTTACTTTAGGTCTCTATTCTACTTTCTTAAGTTATCATATATCTACTTCCTGATGGCATTTTGTGTACCCCTTGTAGGAATATGATGTGTACTTCTTGTAGGTATCATGATGTTTACTTGCTGTAGGTATCATGATGTGTACTTCTTGTAGGTATCATGATGTGTACTTCTTGTAGGTATCATGATGTGTACTTTCTTTAGGTATCATGTATACTTCCTGAAGGCATTTTGTGTACTTCTTATAGGTATCATGATGTGTACTTTTTTATAGGTATCATGATGTGTACTTCTTGTAGGTATCATGATGTGTACTTCTTGTAGGTATCATGATGTGTACTTCTTGTAGGTATCATGATGTGTACTTCTTGTAGGTATCATGATGTGTACTTCTTGTAGGTATCATGATGTGCACTTGCTGTAGGTATCATGAGGTGTACTTCTTGTAGGTATCATGAGGTGTACTTCTTGTAGGTATCATAATGTGTACTTCTTGTAGGTATCATGATGTGCACTTGCTGTAGGTATCATGTATACTTCCTGAAGGCATTTTGTGTACTTCTTGTAGGTATCATGGATAATCACCTGGTGATCCATCAGCTTCGTTGTAACGGCGTTCTAGAGGGGATCAGGATCTGTAGGAAAGGATTTCCCAGCAGGATCCTGTATGCTGACTTCAAGCAGAGGTCATTGATTCTTCCCTGAAACATAAAGTTAACTAATACGTACTTTAATCTAAATAGATGACAATAATATGTGTTCATCTTAATCCGTGCAGATACAGAATCCTGAATGCCAGCGCGATCCCTGAGGGCCAGTTCATCGATGGAAAGAAAGCTTCTGAGAAGCTTCTCGGATCGATTGACCTTGATCACACTCAGTACAGATTTGGGACAACAAAGGTCAGAGGACAAATATCTCACAGGGTTCAACTATTTGGGGTCTTAGAATTGACATATATTTGAACATGAATGAATTTAGTGAAACATTTATACATCATATTTCTATATAAATATGAATACCACAGGTGTTCTTTAAAGCCGGACTCCTTGGCACTCTGGAGGAGCTGCGAGATGAAAAACTGGTGTCTCTGGTGACTCAGACTCAGGCGCTGTGTCGTGGTTACCTCATGAGGAAAGAATTCACCAACTTAATCGCACAAAAGTAAGAATGTTGCTCTAAAATGACAGACTATATACAATTAAACACTTTTGCTGACAGCTATGTTTTTTTCTGATAGAGATTGCGTCTGGATTCTGCAGTATAATCTGCGCTCCTTCATGAACGTGAAACACTGGCCGTGGATGAAGCTGTTTTTCAAAATAAAACCACTTCTGAAGAGCGCTGAGACTGAGAAGGAGATGGCGACCATGAAAGAGGACTTTGTCAAATGTAAAGAGGATCTGTCAAAGATAGAGTCCAAGAGGAAGGAGCTCGAAGAGAAGATGGTTTCTTTGCTGCAGGAGAAAAATAACCTCATGCTCCAAGTTCAAGCAGTATTTACACATTATATTATTTATGAATATGATCTTGGTCAACCTTTTAGTTTAATGTCATCGTCCTAACAATGAAAGTTTCCTGTTTTTTGCTTTGCTCAGGACTCAGAGAATCTGTGTGATGCAGAGGAGAGGTGTGAAGGACTCATCAAGAGTAAGATCCAGCTGGAGGCCAAACTCAAAGAGGTGACCGAGCGGCTGGAGGACGAGGAGGAGATGACGGCTGAGCTGACCGCCAAGAAGAGGAAGCTGGAAGACGAATGTTCGGAGCTGAAGAAAGACATCGATGATCTGGAGATGACGCTCGCTAAAGTGGAGAAGGAGAAGCACGCCACAGAAAACAAGGTTTGTGATTTCATCTCAACTTTTAGCTTTGTTTCTTTTGACTGATTTGTTCCAGATTTGGCTTGTTTGTTTGTGAGCAAAACGCCTCAGAAACAACTTTGAATGTCAATTAAATATGGTTTCATATTTGACACATTTTCTCATTTCTGGTAGATGTTTTTTCTCAATTTAGGGTAATTTCTCCTCTTCTTAAAACTTGTATTAGTGTTCACCATAAATGGGCAATATTTAAAAACACTGGCTATTCTTTCCAAAACTGTGGCCAAACTTGATAATACCATGAGTTATAGTATATAAACAGTGACTGTACACTTGCTTAAACTTTGAGATGAAACAGCTGGAATTCTTTGAACACATCTGCTTTCATGGCTCCTGCAAGCAGCGCTACAACAACATAACTATTTTCAAAGGCTTCAAATTATTTAAGAGTCCAACTTGTTTCATTTTTTTTTTTTTACACTTAACCCTCTAAATCAGCTTTTATATTCTCCAAAATATAACATGACATGATTTACTATTCAGATAGAAACTAGCTCTGTAGTTGTGTTTTTCTGTTTCTCTCATATTGATGTGTTTGCATTCTTCTTCCGCAGGTTAAAAACCTGATGGAGGAGCTGGCCGGTCAGGATGAAAACTTGGGCAAACTGACCAAGGAGAAGCGAGCACTGCAGGAGGCTCATCAGCAGGCGCTGGATGATCTTCAGGCTGAAGAAGACAAAGTGAACTCTCTGAGCAAAGCCAAGACGAAGCTCGAGCAACAAGTTGATGACGTGAGGGAGCAGGAAATAACGGCCATTACATTACAAGTTCAAAATCAATTGAAGATACTTTATAATTGTGAACACACGATTTGAACAGCATTTTAACTTGACTTGTGTACTTTGGGTTGAAGCTGGAAGCATCTCTGGAACAAGAGAAGAAGATCCGGATGGATCTGGAGCGAGCAAAGAGGAAGCTGGAGGGAGATCTGAAACTGTCTCAGGAGTCCATCATGGATCTGGAGAATGACAAACAACAATCTGAGGAGAAGATTAAGAAGTAATCTCAGACCTGATCATGTTTAATGTGCATGAGGGGAAAAAACATCTGACGTTGTGTTTCTTCTTGATTTTCAGGAAGGAGTTTGAGAACAATGAGCTGCTCAGTAAAATATCCGACGAGCAGGCGATCAATAACCAGCTGCAGAAGAAGATGAAGGAGCTGCATGTAACCAAACAGCTGTGTGATTCAACATGATCAATAATAAGTCTGTTTACAATCAGTAGATGGTTTATATTGTTAATCTACATTTTCAGGCTCGTATTGAAGAGCTAGAAGAGGAAGTGGAGGCTGAACGAGCTGTGCGGGCGAAGATCGAGAAGCAGCGGTCCGACCTCTCACGGGAGATCGAGGAGATCAGCGAGCGTCTGGAGGAGGCCGGAGGAGCGACCGCCGCTCAGATCGAGATGAACAAAAAGAGGGAGGCAGAGTTTTTGAAACTGAGACGAGACCTGGAGGAGTCGACGCTGCACCACGAGGCCACGAACGCAGCGCTGAGGAAGAAACAGGCAGACAGCATGGCAGAGCTGGGAGAGCAGATCGACAACCTGCAGAGAATCAAACAGAAACTGGAGAAGGAAAAGAGCGAGCTGAAGATGGAGGTCGACGACCTAGCCGTCAACATGGAGACTGTGGCTAAAACGAAGGTGTGTTTTTTTGTGTGTGTTTTCTTTTAATATGGAGAATAAACACGAGGTAATGAAATGTTTACTGTATGAATGTGTGTTGAAACACTTTAGGTGAACTTGGAGAAAACATGCCGCTCCTTTGAAGATCAGCTTTTAGAGCTGAAGACCAAAAACGAAGAATGCATGCGACAAATCAACGATCTGTCCAATCAGAGGGCTCGATTCCAGACTGAGAACGGTAAGTGTCTTTATGCTGAATCTGAATAACGTCTCTTCTAAAAAAAAAGGAACAGATACAGTCATTTAAACACACATGAACATTGTGTGAACTTTTGGAGTTCTGTAGTTTTAAATATATCAGAGAAAAACAACTGAACAACAAGCTAACATGTTTTTTAAGTTGGATTTTTATTCAGTTTTTACTGTGTTCTATTTTACACTGAGTTATTTACATGATAAACATCTAGCTCTTTGTCTTAAAACAGATATTTATAAATGTATACATGTTAAACTTATTCCCTGTTTGGTGGTAGCGGAGTTTTCCCGGCAGATGGAGGAGAGAGAGAGTCTGATATCTCAGCTGACGAGAGGGAAACAAGGATTCACGACTCAGATTGACGAGTTAAAGCGTCTGATCGAGGAGGAGACCAAGGTGATCAAAGGTTTAAAAAAACACCCAAATGTTTCTGTTTGCTGTTCACTTTCTTCATAAAGCACCTCCTCTTCCTCTTTGTCAGGCAAAGAACGCTCTGGCTCACAGTGTGCAGTCTGCTCGTCATGACTGCGACCTCCTGCGGGAGCAGTACGAGGAGGAGCAGGAAGCGAAGGCGGAGCTGCAGAGGAGTTTATCCAAAGCCAACACTGAGGTGGCCCTGTGGAGGAACAAGTACGAGACTGACGCCATCCAGAGGACGGAGGAGCTGGAGGAGGCCAAGTAATCAAAACACATCAATACATCATTTATTACACACAGAGGAGCTTAAGGAGGTCAAGTAATCAATACAAATATACTTCAATCGTCGTGTTTGTCAGAAAGAAGCTGGCTCAGCGTCTGCAGGAGGCTGAGGAGCAGATTGAGGCGATCAACTCTAAATGTGCGTCTCTGGAGAAAACCAAGCAGCGTCTGCAGAATGAGATGGAGGATCTGATGGTGGACGTGGAGAGATCCAACAGCTTAGCCGCCACACTCGATAAGAAGCAGAGGAACTTTGATAAGGTCTGCTCTGTGACTTTAAAACACATTCATTTTCTCTACATTTCATATTTAAGTAACTCTCTGACTTCTAATTAATCTGTGTTTTACAATCAAATTACTCTCTGACGTCTGATTTTCTTTGTGTTTTACAATCAAATGTCTCTCTGACGTCTGCTGAATTAGATTCTGGCTGAGTGGAAGCAAAAGTTTGAGGAGTCTCAGGCCGAGCTGGAGAGTTCTCAGAAAGAGTCTCGCTCTCTGAGCACGGAGCTGTTCAAACTGAAGAACTCGTACGAAGAAGCTCTCGATCATCTGGAGACCATGAAGAGGGAGAACAAAAACCTGCAGCGTGAGTCAAATACTGCTTCTTAAGAGACAGTTTGAAAAATCATTTATTTTAAAAGCCTCTCCATCATCAAACAGAGGAGATCTCGGACATGACGGAACAACTCGGGGAGAGCGGGAAGACAGTCCATGAACTTGAGAAGTTCAAGAAGCAGGTGGAGACGGAAAAATATGACATGCAGACTTCTCTGGAAGAAGCTGAGGTACATTTAAACTTCCATATCGTTATAAAACCGAATCAAACATTAGTTTAATTACATCATTGTGTTTTTAAAGGCCACTCTGGAGCAGGAGGAGTCTAAGATCCTCCGAGCTCAGATGGAGCTGAACCAGGTGAAGGCGGAGGTGGACAGGAAGTTGGCAGAGAAGGATGAGGAGATTGAGCAGATGAAGAGGAACCACCAGAGAGTGATGGAGTCCATGCAGAACACTCTGGACGCTGAGGTCCGCAGCAGGAACGACGCTCTGAGACTGAAGAAGAAGATGGAGGGAGACCTGAACGAGATGGAGATCCAGCTGAACCACGGCAACAGACAGGCTGCCGAGTCCCAGAAACAGCTGAGGAACCTACAGGGACAACTCAAAGTAAATACATGAACATATATAAAAATATATATGAAGTGTGTAAAAACTCATATCTAGCCATGTGTATTAGTCGATTTAATAGTTAAAGTTTCTCATTACAATGATATGAGCCACATGCACTTGGCAAATCCAGATACAAATGTTTGGAGTCGAGCAGCTCTGCGATTCACATCTCATTGGCTGTAATGATCTTGGGGTTCCCTTCAGGACGCTCAGATCCACCTGGACGACTCTCTGCGAGGACACGACGACATGAAGGAGCAGGTCGGCATGATGGAGCGAAGAACCACACTGATGCAGGCCGAGATCGAGGAGCTGCGAGCCGTCGTCGAGCAGAGCGAGCGTAGCCGTAAACTAGCCGAACAGGAACTGGTCGACACCAGCGAGAGGGCGGGGCTTCTGCACTCTCAGGTAGGTGACATGTTTTGAATTTTGTGATGGAAGTCACCGAACCTTTGGATTAGAATTGAAAACGTTTTACCTTCTGTGTCAGAACACAAGTCTCCTAAACACCAAGAAGAAGCTGGAGGCCGACGTGACTCAGTTTCACTCTGAGATCGAAGAAGCAGTTCAGGAGGCGAGAAATGCAGAGGAGAAGGCCAAAAAGGCCATCACTGACGTAAGAAACCACAGGACGTACGTTTAATTGACAAAGACACAGGGAAATGTTTAAACCAATCCTCCTCTCTGCAGGCGGCCATGATGGCGGAGGAGATGAAGAAGGAGCAGGACACGTGTGCTCACCTGGAGAGGATGAAAAAGAACCTGGAGGTGACGGTGAAGGACCTGCAGCACCGACTAGACGAGGCCGAAAACCTCGCCATGAAGGGCGGGAAGAAGCAGCTGCAGAAGCTGGAAGCTCGGGTATGAAAATTAAATCCATTTCACGTTTCATAAATGAAAGAACATGCAGAGAAAACGGCAGGAGAATAGCCTCCAAAGCAAATAAAACTGGAGGAGGGGTACGATTTATTTCACCTTCAGTCCAAAGTGTTGTCAAGTTTCTTCATATAGAAACTGCATATACAGTAACGGAGGTAAATCATGCCTCAATATGATATAAACTGTCATCTAAAGTGTTTCTGTCTGCAGGTTCGTGAGCTGGAGACGGAGCTGGAGGCCGAACAGAAACGCTCCTCAGACGCCATCAAAGGAGTCCGAAAGTATGAGAGGAAAATCAAAGAGCTCTCCTACCAGGTACACGCTCTCTGATTCTGTTACTGATCGTACATCGATGCCCTACTGAAAGTGAAACAATGAAAATACACTAATAAAGGTTTTTTTTGTCCTTTAGGCTGATGAAGACAAAAAAAACAACATCAGACTGCAGGACCTGGTGGACAAACTGCAGAGCAAGATGAAGGCGTACAAACGCAACGCTGAAGAGGCTGTGAGTTATTCACTAATGGGTTTATGTGTTTGAATATATCATACACACACCAAAGAGGCTGAGAGTTAATGTGACTGTACATGTGTTAACACATACGGTACACAGCGAGGTGGCTGTGAGTCTTCATCCCACTTTGTTGATCTGTAAACAAGTGTGAATACATCTATAAATATCATACATAGAGGCTGAGGAAGCTGAGTCTGCAGCACTTTATATTATACAGTCACATGTCAGTACATGTTTTAGTGTATAACACTTATATATAATGTAAATGTCATACTGTTTATTTAAAGGAGGAGCAGTGTAATGTGCACATGGCGAGGTTCAGGAAGGCTCAGCACGAGCTGGAGGAGGCTGAAGAGAGAGCCGATGTAGCCGAGTCTCTGGCCAACAAGATGAGAGTAAAGAGCAGAGAAATAGGAGCGAAGGTACCTGTCTGTGTTTCTTCTTCTTCTTCTGTTCATTATTATCTAAACACTTTATTCTCTTCTTATTTTATATGCATAGTAATTACTCAACGTTAGCTGCTGAGAATTAAGTTATACGTTTTTTTGGAGCCAGAAGTGTCCGTAATTTATCAAGAGGGTGGAGCTGGTGAGGAGGGAGGGGTTACCCACAAATTTAATTAGCTTATAAAAGAGCTAGCTTGGTTAGCATGGTACTTCTATAAATTAAGGGATGCCAGCTTCGACTAAATGTGCTCACTGAAAAAATAAGCTACTGAACATTTGTCAGGTTGAGCCTCGTATCAACTTGTCAATCACAGGTAGCCCTACATCCTACCATGCTTGATGTTTAATTAGACGCTACATGGGACCATAGTTTACTAAATGAGCATCATGCTTTATTAGAGAAGACTTGAAACTAGAGATTGAGACCTTAAAGTCATGTGCTATTTGTCTGCTGAGGTAATAATTCAGCTGAGAGGGGGGGCTTATTTTCTCATAGACTTCTATTCAACAAGACTTCTCTACAGTTGCCCCCTGCTGGACATTAGAGAGAATGCAGGCTACAGACACTTCAGTATAGTCTGCTAAACGTTTCAAACAAAGGGAATATGTAAACTTATTATAATATATAGTCTATGAAGAAAATATTTAATATGTTGGATTTTGTCCAATATATGTTTAATTTCTTAAAAACTATTTGTAAACAAAGCGTTTTTATTTTATTTTAAATCAGACAGATTTTGGCTGCTTTGATTAATCTGTTAGAAATACTTTTTTATATGAAATTCTTCATGAATGTTTCTGAATCAATGTTTGTGTTTTACAGACTCAGGAAGGACCGGGCGAGTAGCTGAGAGTCGGACAAGACTTTAAAATGTGCATGATGAAACACGTGTTTGAAAACTAATAACAAATATAGTATTTTAAATATTTGAAACTATAATATTAGTGAATAAGATTAGATTTACCCCAAACACTAATATAGATGAATGACATCTGAAATCATGACGTGCAATCCCATCCTGACAGTGAACAGAATATAAACACAAAAATCTCTTTTTAAAAAAACCCAACAACAAATAAAAGTACAAACAAGTGTTATAATACTAACGAGATTTAAATAATAGTGACTCAAAATGCATTGTTGTTTAATGGCTCTTTCTCTGAATCATTCTCTCCTCTAGCTGTTGTGTCAAATCATTTTATTTATCCTCAGTTAATCCATGTATTCATCCATAAAGATTCAAAAACAAAGAAACAGCCACAGAGGCTTCAGCATCACTGACTCACACCTGATCCTTTGAAATGTGTTTAAATGAAAATGATAAAGCCAACAATAATAATTCCTCTAACACTCAGTGTTTAAATATTTCACTCTGTAGTGTTTCTATCATCTTTTAGCTATGTAGTGATTTCTTTCCCCCCTCATTCTCAAACTACATTTTAACGTCTCTTTAGCTGCTTTTTCTCTTTTCTTGTTTTCAGTTTGAGATCACAAATAAATGTCATAAAAATAAACTGTTGACTGTCTTTGATTGCATTTAAATACACAAGTACAAAAGATTCCCTAATATGTACAGCATATTCATAATGATATAATGGTGACAGGCCTTTTGTTAAATCAATTACACCACAGGCAGTATTATTTAACATTTATTTTATTGTAATTAAGGCAACATACATCAGCTACACAACAACACCATCGTCATTATTAACTATCTGTTTTTACAGCCACAATAAAGAGATGAAAAGCTTGTTTGGCGCCCTCTAGTGTTCGTTTCATATTTAAACACAATTCCATTCACATTTTGTGTGTGTATGAAAAGTCAGGTAAGCTAACAGATCAAAGCAGGATTAGCTTTAGCTTAGCTTTAGCCCGCCTGAGAGTCTGGATCCACTTTCCAGTTTTTCATTTATATATTTCTGTTTTCAATCAAACTTCAGAACGATTCATCAGAAAGACACATTAAAGAGATTTCATGAAATAGGCAGATTTAAAAACCATTTGTGCAAAGTCCATGAGAGACAGGAGCTGCTTTCTTCATAGGTGTGGGCGGGGCTTCCTGATCTCTGTCTCATTGATAAAAACAAACGTGTAATATTTATGTATACATACATGTATGTATTTTAATTTTCCATCAGCTTGGTTAAAATGTGAATATTTATGGATGAAATGTGCCTGTTGCTGATTTTCTCTAAAAACACGTTTTACTTCTGTTCAAAACGTCCAGGAAATAGAATAATTTGAAGCTGACACACGAAGGCTTTAAAAGAAAAATAGATGAATACATGTTAAGAGTATGTTGCAGACTAGCTTACACACAGCAGACTTGATCATCACCATGGCGACCAGAGACTACTCTCCGCTGTCTTTATTCTGGAAGAAGGAAAATGAGAGGCAAAGGACACGCTGTGTGTTCATAAGGATGACCATGACTCTTTGATCATCACAAGAATGAGTGTTTGAGAAGTAGAAGATGACCACAGGTAGACTGACTCACCTTGTTCAGGTCTCGACTCTTCACCTTCATCTTGTTGATCTGAGACTCGGCGATGTCAGCTCGCTCCTCGGCCTCTTCAAACTCGTGCTGCACCTTCCTCAGCTTCGACAGGTGAGTGTTGGCCTGCTCCTCCTGTAACGAGTAAAGAACGATGAAAAAGTAATAATTCTAATAACTAAAATGCTAATAATATGAAAAAAGCTGCTGATAAAAAATCAGATTTAAATCTTCAAACTTGAGTTTAAATCATCTTAAAGGGCAATTTGTTTTTTACATCCTACCCAGGTCATACTGTACAAACATTTACAAACAGCAGACAGAAGCAGGCTACATCAGAGCCTTTCTCAAATCACCCCCTCCACGCCATCTATGTTAAGGTAGAAAAACCATCACTTAACAGGGCTGGTGGTCTGAGACACCCTCTAGCACCAGCCTACAAGGCTGTTTTTAATTCTCTCGCAAAACAACTGAAGCCCCATTCCCACCTTGGAACATGTGACCCCAACGACCCACAGACGGGTGTTTACGACTCTAGGCCAAACTAGGTCAACGAGTCATTCTTGATAGTTAGCATGCTAATGATCCACCGATAGTCTAGATTTGAACTGAACAAGCCTTTCAGAGGAGAGGTGACTTTTCTTCAAGATCCTCAACCAAGTCCAGTTGCCTCTGGATCAAGCGTTCAACCCCCTCCACACTGTGGCACCGAGTCAGCTCTGTCTGACGTCACGCCTATACTGCTGACTGAAGTAGACTTTTTTAGGTGGAGGGGATAAATACAGATGTGAGGGACAAACTCCCCTCACACCCACGGAAACCTGAACTTTATCTAACCATGATTTTATGTCATGGAAATAAATAACGTTAAGCAGACTCAGTCAAAAATTAAAATCACTCCACAATATGAGACAAAAATCCTATTCTTTGGCGTTTCAATCTGATGTTTATAAAATGTTCAGTTTCCCTGTAAACGTAACCATTGAAATAAACGCTCTTACTGTTTTCAAGACCAGAAAATCATTGATTAAGATCCTGATCATAATGTTAATGATACTAATATTGTTTTAAATCTCCCGTTTAAGATTGTGCACCTGATAACGCAGAGCATAAAGTCTGGAGCGTCTCCCGTGACGAACACTGAAAGGTGTTACACTTGTTCACTAAACCAGCTACTTCCTGTTTGAGGGTTTAACGACCCGCTCACTCTCACTCCACCTTCAGAGGTTTATGACGGCACTCAATGTGGCGGACCCTCCAAGCAAGCGAGATTGCAAACTGAGTGAAAGTGTGTAAGGAGTGGTGAGAAAGCCCCGAGAGTAAATCAGCACTGAGATGCACACTGGCACACTAGCGCCCTTGTGTGGCCCGATGAATAACGACACAACAAGGGCCAGGCAATGATTGAAACAGTTTAAAATCAAATAAATTCTATTTTTAGTACCACTGATACTATTGATAATAAAATACTACAACTGCTACCACTTCTTCTACTTTTTATACTTTTATTACAAGTAATTAATAATAAAAAATACAATCAGAAATTGATACGAATAATACAATTATAATAAATATAAAAACACAATAATAATAGTAATAATACTTATTATTAATATTTTAAAAGTAATGAGTCAAACTTGGATTTTGACTGCACAATAAAAAAACAAATAATAAGGATGAATTCAGACAGTGATGCGTATAAAGGGACTCACAGCCTCCTCAGCTTGTCTCTTGTACACTTTGACCTTCAGCTGCAGTTTGTCCACCAGCTCCTGCAGCCTCATCATGTTCTTCTTATCTTCGTCAGACTGAACAGGGACATAAAATCAACTTCACCAGATTGTGATATCTAATTCTCTGACAACATTGTAAAAGGATCTCTACAGAGGTAGACGTATTTGGAAAGGAGGAAAACCAGTAACAGCTGTTATCTTGGTCTACCTCTGCCTCCATCTGTCAGCTTGTTTGTCTTTTTTAGATGTGACTCTGATACTGAAAATGTTTAGTTCAGATCCAACAGGACATTTGTGTTACACATCATAACAAACTAATAGATGAAGGTAGGGTTACACCGAGAGACCATACGATGACTAAAGATTAAGCTGGATGATGTCATGAAGTAGTGAGGAATCATGGGAGTTTGTTATATTATAGCATTGCTGATCAGAGATACCGTAGATAGACATCCTGCCAATAGAGGAGGTCACAAAATGAAAGTTTAACTCAAAGTAATAAGCAGAGTCAGACGATTGATCACTTTTCATCTCACTATAGTTCAAGTATTTTCAGAATGTGTTTCCACCACATGACTAAATGACCTGAAGACTTTTTCACTTCTGACTGACAAGTGAGACTCTTTATTTTACTTCTTTTGTATAAAAATCTGCAGCAGGTATGCTGACAGTTTACCTGATAGGTGAGCTCTTTAATCCTGCGCTCCAGTTTACGGACTCCTTTCACAGCGTCTGATCCGTGTCTCTGCTCAGCTTCCACCTCGTTCTCCAGCTCGCGAACCTGCAGACAAAAAGTTTGATATTTAAAGAAAATACGGTAACGTCATACATACGTGAGATTAAGATCTGAATATTTTCAATAAACACACTAAAGAACTGTTTCTCTTTTCATCCATCCGTTATCTAAACCACTTTTCCCGTTTGGGGTCGCAGGGGGCTTGAGCCCATTCCAGCTGTCATTGGGCGAGAGGCGGGGTACACCTTGGACTGAACGCCTATCAATCACAGCGCTGACATGTAGAGACAGACAACCAGCCACACTCACATTCACACGGGCAATTTAGAGTCACTGATTAACCCAACAAGCATGTTTTTGAACTGTGGGAGGAAGCCAGAGTAGTAGTAGAGAACCTACGCATGCACAGGGAGAACGTGCAAACTCCACACAGAGAGGTTTCTGTCCAACGGGGGTTTGAAACAGGAACCTTCTCGCTGTGAGGCAACAGCACTAACCACTATAATATGAATAATTAATAAAAAAATGGATTTCATCAGAAGCAAAGAAACGTTTTGATAAATGAGTTAAAGGACGATTCGTCACCCGAGCTTCCAGTTTCTGCAGCTGTTTCTTCCCGCCCTTCATGGCGAGGTTTTCGGCCTCGTCTAGTCGCTGCTGCAGGTCCTTCACCGTCACCTCCAGGTTCTTTTTCATCCTCTCCAGGTGAGCACATGTGTCCTGCTCCTTCTTCAGCTCCTCAGCCATCATGGCCGCCTACAATGAGATGTACAATAACTAATAACTAGATGTGTGTTTGTGCAGCAGAGAATATAACATGATCTTTAAATAATAAATAGAAAATGTATCATATTTGTTTCAATACTAATGATAAATCTTTAATTGTCTTTACATCCGTGACAGCCTTTTTAGCCTTCTCCTCAGCGTTCCTCGCTGTCTGAACGCTGTCGTCCATCTCAGCCTGAATGTTGGACAGATCAGCCTCCAGCTTCTTCCGACTGTTCAGCAGACTGGTGTTCTGTCAGACAGATGATGATGGTGATTCTATTTCTACATATAAACAATAATCAATCCCGTCGGTGTAAGATCAAAGTATTCCAGCACAGTCCCAACAGCCTTTGTTTACATTTTCCACGGCAAAGAAATAAGAGGGACCACTTTGTCCAGCAGGCACCACAATTGATGCTGACCTAAAGTTCCTCACTGAAGCTTTAATGTACCTAACAGGGACATTTAGGGCCAACATTCATCTGATCTTTAAATCACTTCATTTATTCCATTACCTCTCTGTGTGACAGATTGTCCTTTATCATTTTTTAAAGCTGAAAATGGCAGCAATTGTGAAATGAAGCTAATCATTTTGTGCAGCTTCTGAACAAATCTGTTTTTATGCTACCATTTATTTATTTTACACCTGGTTTATACTTCTGCATCGAATCTACGTCATAGTGGCCTACGTCTTTGTGAGCACTACACTTGTGTCTGGTCTCTAGAGTTTATTTCTCTTTTCATGACAACCTTAAAGGGATTATTTTTGATATATCTGTTTGAATGATATCAGGCTTAAAGTTATTTATAAGAAGGGGCGTGGCCTTTTGACAAGTGGGTTAGTTCATACTAATAGCTCATCGACAGGACAGTGTGTGTAACTTAGGTGTTTATTTTTTTCATTCTAAACTAAGAATGAAATATGATTCATATATTTAAGTCTCTATCTCTTATCTGGTGGATAAATGCAGATGTGTGTACCTGTGAGTGCAGCAGCTGCAGCCTCTCGATGGCATCCAGCAGCTCCTGCTCTGCTAGCTTGCGGCTCCTCTCCGTTTGCTCCAGAGTTCCTCGGAGCTCCTCCATCTCCGCCTGCAGGAGGTTACTCCTTCTCTCCGACAGCGCCACCTGCTCCTTCATGTCCTCGCTGCTTCTCAGAGCGTCGTCCAAGTGAATCTGTACTTCCTGATTGGATAGAAATATTAACAGCTCTCTGTTTACTGAGAAAACTGTCTTTGAATGTTCCTCTTAAATGTTGCTCCTTGATGAATTAACAAATGTTTATACATATTTATATATCTGTCTCATTGAGCTGTCCCTGGATGTTCAACTTTTGTATTCATGTTCATGTATTTACTTTGAGTTGTCCCTGTAGGTTCCTCAGCTGTTTCTGGGACTCGGCAGCCTGTCTGCTGGCGTGGCTCAGCTGGATCTCCATCTCGTTCAGGTCTCCCTCCATCTTCTTCTTCAGTCTCAGAGCGTCGTTCCTGCTGCGGACCTCAGCGTCCAGGTTAGTCTGCATGGTGTCGATGATCCTCTGACTGTTTCTCTTCAGCTGCTCGATCTCTTCGTCTTTCTCTGCGACTTTTTTGTCAACCTCCGATTTCACCTGGTTCAGTTCCAGCTGGACACGCAGGATCTTGGACTCTTCGTGCTCCAGGGTGGCCTGGGAGCAGACGATAAATTGATCTCTTGAGGTGTTTAAATTAGGGTTATGAGTGAGCGAAACAATTGAACATGTGCAAAATAAGCCAGAATTTACCTCTGATGATTGCTATTTTTTTTCTTTTAATAAGCAATCATAAAACCCCTGGTTTGCTGTTATTACAGTAATTTGTCTAGTCAATTTTTGCCTGGTTGATAAAGTTTTATTGAAAGTCACGCAGCAACACAGCAATGAAGCTAGGTGCAGCATGGATACTGAGTGAGTTTTCTGCCAGGTGAACATGCTAACTATTCATCGTTTTACCTTAGGAAAAAATATTTTAAATATGTACTTAGTAAGAAAATGAGAAAACTTAGAGCACTTATTTTCGTTTTTTGTTTAATTGCTTTCTTTATCTAGAAAATGGTGATAAAGTTGTATTTAGGCTGTGTCAGGTGAAACTAGCATAATCTCTCAACCTGAGCAATGTGTAACCAAATTCACCACACACATGTGGAAGTTAACCTGCAGGGAGCACTAAAGGTCGACGGTGCTAGCACTGTTAACATTAGACACAATCCGGGCACCGTTAGCCTAGCAGTCAGTGTGTGCGCCCCGTGTATGGAGATATAGTCCTACAAGCGGGCGGCTCGGGTTCGAATTCGGCCTGTGGCTACTTTCCCGTATGTCATTCCCCACTTTCTCTCTCCCAATTTCTGACTCTATCCACTGTCCTATCTCTCCAATAAAGGCCCAAAAATACATTTTTATAAACACAATCACACAATCGACAAACCAGTTTGACAATGCTTACACGCAGACTAAAGCATGTGGCAAAGTGCCACAGATTTCAGCTGCATTTAAAATAGCAGCTAATTTAATTATTGATGAATGTGATGAACTGTTTCAAATAGCTATTAAATAGTCATTTTGGTTTTGGACAGTGTTTAGCCATGTTATTTTAAGCTGTTTTGTTTCTTCTTTTTTTTATCACCTCAGCCTCCTCCAGAGACGTCTGAGCCTCCAGTTTCTCCTGCTCAGCTTGTTTCTTACACTTCTCCAGCTCGTGGATGGTTTTCCCCGTTTCTCCCAGCTGCTCTGTCAGATCCATAATTTCCTCTGAAAACGAAGAGTTGAAAAGTTTTACTTTCTCCACCTTTAAAAACATTTTCTCTATTCAGGATGAGATGAAGAGGAGGGTGCTGACGTACGCTGCAAGTTTTTATTTTCTCGTTTGAGCGTCTCCAGTTGTTCCAGGCATTCTTCGAAGGCATTCTTCATCTTAAAGTTCTCTGTTCCCAAACCTCGAGCTTCTTTGACAGCCGACTCCAGCTCCGCTTGACCCTCCTCGTACTTCTGCTTCCACTCAGCCAGAACCTGCAGGAAGGAAATTACATCTCAATATTCAAACTGACGACTGGAGATCTGATTTGACCAGGTGAGGTTTCTTTAAGGAGAGCATCTGGACATAATGTAGAACAAAGTAATGAAGCTTTTCTAGAACTTTTCAGGCAAATTAAATTAGGTGGAAACAAACCCTCAGCATGCATTTTAAAGACACATAATGAATTATGTCATAAACATGGTGTAAATGTAAAACCTTGTCAAAGTTTCTCTGCTTTTTGTCCAGAGCCGCTGCAGCAGCATTGGATCTCTCCACGTCCATCATTAAATCGTCCACCTCCCCCTGCAGACGCTGCTTTGTCTTCTCCAGAGATGAACATTTCGCGTTCACCGCCTCCACTGCTTCCTCTGCTTCCTGCAGACGCAGCGCCAGCTTCTTCCTGCAGGTGGACACACACACACACACACATCATGAGACCAGATCACATCCTGTTAACCTGCATGAGATCCATCTACCATTAAATAATCATCCTGTTTAAAGTGTGACGAGTTTGTTTCTTTCACTTGGCCTCCTCGAGCTCCTCGGTGCGTTGGATGGCATCCGTCTCATATTTGTTTCTCCACTGAGACACTTCGCTGTTTGCCTTGGACAGGCAGCGATGAAGCTCGCCTTTGGCCTCTTGCTCCTCCTCGTACTGCTCCCTGAGCAGCTCGCAGTCATGGCGAGACGATTGCAGAGCATGAGCCAGGGCGCTCTTCGCCTGAATGGACAGACCAGCAACAACACTTCAACTTTAAAACTTTCAAATGTTATTGTCTCTTTTCCTCAGAGCTGTGTTCCCTTAAACCTTCAGTTTTCTCCGATCAATACTCCAACGTTGACTTGTTAATTAATCTGAGCTCACCTTCACCTCCTCCTCGTGGAGTCTTTTCAGCTCTTCTATCTGCTGAATGAACGCCTGTTTCCCTCGGGTTAACTGTGACATTAAAGACTCTTTTTCCTCAAGCTGACGAGACATTTCAGCTGGATGACAAAAGTAGAAAAAAGCAGAAATGACTTGTCTGTGAGTGTTTGTTTGAATCAAGTATAAAGAAAAATGGATTCTGAAAGTTTGAATTTCTTCTCAAATTGGCAAAACAAATAAACTTTCCTTCATTTCCTGATTCTCTTCCATACGTAAGTGACTGGTTCATTTTCTCAGATGTGATGAAATATTTCTCACCGTTTTCTGACTGCAGTCGAGCTTTCTGACTGGACAGATCATGGATGAGCCTCTGATGCTCGTCCTCTTTAGTTTTCACCTCGTTCAGTTGATCCTCCAGCGAGCGGCACATTTTCTCTAAGTTGATCTTGAGTTCAAAAGTGAAGATGTATTAGATAAAGTGTTTAAATGGACCAAATCATTAAAAGAAACATGCAGAATTTGAAGGCTAACCTTTGCCTTGGCCGTGCTCTCCATGTTGCTGGCTAAGTCGTCCAGCTCCAGCCTCAGCTCGCTCTTTTCCTTCTCCAGTTTCTGTCGGACCCTCTGGATGTTGTCCAGCTGTTCTCCGAGCTCGGCCGTGCTGTCAGCGTGTTTCTTCCTCAGCGCAGCGGACGTGGCCTCGTGTTGAAGCGAACTCTCCTCCAGCTCTCTGCGCAGCTTCAAAAACTCCGCCTCCCTCTTTTTGTTCATCTCGCCCTGAGCTGCCGTCGCTCCTCCCGCCTCCTCCAGACGCTCGCTCACCTCCTCCAGCTCTCTGGAGAGGTCACATCGCTGCTTCTCCACTTTAGCTCGAGCCGAACGCTCCGCCTCCATTTCCTCCTCCAGCTCCTCGATCCGAGCCTGAGGATGAAGATCAGAGAGGTATAATAAAAATATCTTTAGTAATGTATCGTTTTTACATCACTTCAAAATGAAACCAGTCTGAATCCTCACCTGCAGCTCTTTGATTTTCTTCTGCAGCTGAACACCCAGAACTTGTTCGTCCTCCACCTTCGACTGCAGCTGAGACAACTCAAAGTCTTTCCTGGAAAATATAACTTCCTATGAATTTAAATCCATCACAAACAATAGAAAATGGACTGTACTTACACAGCACTTTTTCAGTCTTCTGACCACTCAAAGCTGATTATATTCCTGTTTTTTTCAGCTGTTGTGACAACAAAATTTCACCCAATGGGGGATCAATAGTTGCATGTTTATCTTATCGTATCTCTTTATTAATCCCATTCACACACCGCTGTTAATGCCACCAGGAGCACTTTGAGGCTTTGTGTCTTGCCCAAGGACACATCAACATGAGGAGTGCAGGAGCTGGGATCAACTGAGACCTTACTTGGACACCCCCGAGTCTACCTCTGAGTCAGCGTGTAACTTAGTTGAGATTTCAACAATTATATACTATACACATTTAGTTTCATAACCATCACCAAGGAAACCACCAACACAAAACAACAGTAAAAATGTAGACCTCTGTCCAAAGCACCAGGTTTTTCTACAGAGACTTACTTCTTCATCTTCTCGTCCAGCTGCTGCTTCTCGTTCTCTAAATCCATGATGGACTCCTGAGACAGTTTCAGATCTCCCTCAAGCTTCCTCTTCGCTCGCTCCAGATCCATCCGGATCTTCTTCTCTTGTTCCAGAGCCGCCTCCAGCTAAAACCAGCACGGTAAACCTCAATATATCATATTCTAATAACATATAAACATCTATATAACGTCTAAAACATCTCTATAGCATATATTGACAACATGTTGATATTATTTATATGTTAAAACTTCTTCTAAACAGGTTCAAACATATACACAAGATGTTTGAAGTGATCTCACCTCGTCCACCTGCTGCTCCAGTTTGGTCCTGGCTTTGCTCACAGTGTTTAGTTTGTCCTCCTCGGCCTGCAGGTCGTCTAACGTCTGCTGATGAGCCTCCTGCAGAGCTTTCTTCTCCTTTGACAGCTTGCTGATGTTTTCATCCTGACTCATGAGTTCTTCAGTCAGGTTTTTCACCTAAACATTCAGAAATGATGTGATTAATCCTCTTCAACATGATGATACATCAACAGTAGTCCTCCCATATGTGAATCCCTTACTTTGTTTTCCACAGCGTGTTTCTCCTTCTCCACTTTGGCTAAGGTGAGCTCCAAGTCATCGATGTCTCTCTTCAGTTCGGAGCTCTCGTCCTCCAGCTTCCTCTTCTTGGCTGTCAGCTCGGCATTCACCTCCTCCTCGTCCTCCAGCCGCTCTGTCACCTCCTTCAGCTTGGCCTCCAGCTGGATTTTACTCTTTATAAGTCCTTCACACCTCTCCTCTGCGTCCTGGAGGTTGTCTCCCTCCTGATAGAATAAGTCAGAGTTAAACAGATAATACATGTGCTTAATTCATGTTAATAATGGAACAGAGCAGACTTACAGCCTGGACCTGCAGCAGCAGGTCGTTCTTCTCCTGTACGATGGAGACCATCTTCTCCTCCAGCTCTCGGCGTCTGTTTTCAGATTTGCTCAGGTCTTCTTTGAGTTTTGTGAAATCTTCCTTCATTTGAACCATTTCCTTCTCAGCTTCAGCGCTCTTCAGCAGAGGTTTGAGTTTAAAGTAGAGCTTCATCCAGGGCCAGTGTTTCACGTTCATGAAGGAGCGGAAGTTGTACTGGATTGTGTAGATCGCCTCCCTGTCAGAGTCAAACTGGGATAAGGACCTCAATCTAAGCCTTGTCATTATATTCTAATCTCAGACTGCCAACATGCAGGATACATTTTTTGTACATATTTAATTGAGAAACCGGCAAAAAGCTCAACTGTCGAATATTTCCAGATATCTAACATAATATGATGAACAAATAAATGATTGTACTAACTTAACATCAGCCTGTTAGAAAGAAGAAAAAGATATACTTTATTTTATCTCACGAGGGGTAATTCAATTTTACACTCTTCACACACATAGGCTGAAATACACACATGCACAAACAGGATGCTATGGACATGCACTAATGGAGGGATGTCAGAGTGAGGGGGCTGGTGTTAGGGGAGTTCGGTGCCTTGCTCAAGGGTACTTGAGACTTGACTTGAACCGGCGACCCCCCGGTTCCCAACACAGGTCACTACAGACTGTAGTAATTGTTAGCAAGTTATGCTAAAATTAGCATTTAGCTCTTAGAAATACTTCTAGAGCTGCTGACAAAGTTGTAACTTCCTTGTGAAACAGATTTTAATTTGAGATAAAAAGACATAATGATCGCTGGTTGTGATCATGGGCTCATTGAACTCTTAATTCAATGTAAGATTTTAAATCCAAATAAACTGATGTTAGCATGCTGGTGCTTTGTGATGACTTCTCACAGAGCTGCTAGCATCGACGTAGCAGCCTTTTTTTTGGTACACCAACATACGTTGATTTCACTGTTAAGGCGTTAGTTATTTTTTACTTCCTGGCCATCATCTTCTGGAACTCGACCCGGACGAGGAAGGCTCGACACAAAGCTTGAGTTGACGTCACGACCTGAGCCAACCGCTCGTCTCTCATTTCCTCCAGAGCGCCGAGCAGACCGGCTTTAAAGAACACCTTCAAATCAAGGAGATTATTCATCATTTCATCCATCATCTTTATACTTCCGTTTATTTTATCTGTGTGGATTATTTTGCTTCAAACATATCTACTTTTAGAGATCTCTAAAAAATAATAATTAAAACCTTTGTATGTCCAAACTTGTACTGCGTGTGATCAACATCGATGGAGCCTAGAAGTTTCTCTGCAGCCTTTTTGTTGTCCATAAACTGTCCCTCAGGAACAGCACTGGCATTCAGGATCCTGTATCTGGAGGATAACTATACTTATATACAGCCTTAACACTGTCAAATATTTCAAAGGTTTATTTTTATGCCGTCATTTAGAGATAGGACAGAAATCAGAGAGAGAGAGAGAGAGAGAGAGAGAGAGAGAGAGAGTGGGGAATGACATGTAGGAAAGGAGCCACTGGTCGGATAGGAACCCGGGCTGCCCTCTTGGAGGACTAAAGCCTTCATACATGGGGCGCGTGCACTAACCACTAGACTACCAGTAACCCCACACTGTCAAATATTTCAATTTAAACTTTATTAGTATAGTGGCTAAACACTGTCAAGTATTTCAAGTCAAAATGTATCTTTACAGAGGCTGTGACACTGTGAAATGTATTTAATTATGTGTGTTAGTATGAAGGCCAAACACTGTAATATTGAAATTTGAATTTGTCAGTATGGAGGCGTCACAGTGAGGACTTTTTAAACTTGATCTACCTTTGTTTGAAATCCCCGTACAGGATTCTGCTGGGAAATCCTTTCCTGCAGATTCGGATTCCCTCCAGAACGCCGTTACAGCGAAGTTGATGAATAACCAGGAAGTTCTCCATGGAACCTAAGATAAAAAGGCAATCGTTAATTTGACACGTGTTGTTTTGCAGTGCTTTACATTATTAGAGGGGCGTTAAAATGACCTGGTGTTTTGGTCTCATTCGGTATCAGGCAGCGCACAAAGTGAGGATGAGTCGTTCTCAGATTGGTCATGAGCTTCCCAAGATTCTCCTGAAAGAAAAATGATGAAGAATATTTGTTTCTTTTTTTATTTAGTGTAGTTTTCATTCTCAGCACATTCGTATGAATTTGATCAGTTTCTTTCTCTGGAAATGTTTGTGATTTTAGAAACAGTTAACAGATTATTGGTTCTTTCAGCCTTTTAATGAGATTATGGGATTTAAATGTGGCATTTTTTTGAAAGAAATTGACGACATTTAGATGAATGTGCCAAGAATCAGACTAACATTTAGTTTGTTAGTTTTGACTTTTAATGACATTTCATGATGCTTTGTATAGACATTCAAGTTAAATGTGATGTTTTTTATTTTGCCAGAAACATTTCGGCTAACGTCAGTTAGCATTGTACCCTGAACAGCGCTGACACAGTTTGAAAAGATGCTCCTTTCTTTTTGGCTCCTTTCTTTTTGGCTCCTTCTGCAGCTGCTTCTGCATGAATAACACAGAGACAGCGGTCAGTAACAATTATAATCTGCATTAATGACATCTTAAAAACAGTTTAAAACACTGAGCATTTCTATATTCTATTGAATATTCATAAACACATATCTGTATTTGTTAACCTTGTGGAGAGATATTTACCTGATATTTCTGCAGATTAAACTTCAAGTTTTTTATAATAAATGATAACATTAAACCAAAGTTTGAATAAACATTAAATTCACCCTGCATGTTTAGAAGTTGAGAGTACCTTCAGTCCCGGAGAAGCTGGCGTACAGCATATTGAGAAGTTTGACCGAGGACTTCTGGTAGAGTTGAACCACCGACTCGCTCAGAGGATCTTTGTTCTTCTCCAGCCAGCCGCTGACGTTGTAGTCGACTGTTCCTGCGTAATGCATCAGAGTGAAGTGAGCTTCAGGCTTCCCTTTCACTATTTTGGGCTTCAGGAAGCAGTTGTTCTTCCCCATGTGTTGGTCGTATAGTTTGTTCTTAAAGGATGTGTCCGTAGATTTCGGGAACATACACTCTTCTTCCAGGATGGAGAAGATCCCCATCGGCTACAAACACACGGTTTTTTAATGACAATATAAACACTCATTTGATATCTAAAATATACAGTAACTGAATAAAAACTGATCAACAGGTAAACCTCACCTTCTCTATGAGCTCAATGCAGGCTGCTAAGTCCATACCAAAGTCAATGAACTCCCAGTCGATTCCCTCTTTCTTGTACTCTTCTTGTTCCAACACGAACATGTGGTGGTTGAAAAACTGTTGCAGCTTCTCGTTGGTGAAGTTGATGCACAGCTGTTCCATGCTGTTGTACTAAACACAAATAATCAAGATCAAATGTTAATAAATGTACATAATGAAGAATAAAGTATGTTGGAAGAAATGAGATCTAAAGACTCTGAACGCCTACGTCAAAGATTTCAAATCCTGCGATGTCGAGGACGCCGATGAAATGTTGTCGTGACTGTTTGGTGTCGAGCTGCTGGTTTATCCGAATAACCATCCACAGGAACATCTTCTCATAGACGGATTTAGCAAGAGCACCGATGGAGTTATAAACCTGCAGACAGAGTTAAAGAAAGACATGACTAATCATTTCTATACAGAGAACACAGAGTAAAGAAGAATCTGACAGGCTGTCTTTTTGGCATCAGTTTGAAAAACTAGCACCACACAGGATAAGAAAGATGAATGGCCAGTTAATGTTATATCACCTAAATAAAATATAAATATGTATCATTAGGTCAGCAGTCTTACCTGCTGCACATTCTGTCCTTTAGTGACGTACTCATTCCCAACTTTGACTCGGGGGTAACAGAGTCCTTTCAGCAGGTCGGCAGAGTTCAGACCCATTAGGTAGGCAGCTTTATCAGCCTCTGAAAATAAAAATCAAACCATAAAATGTTGAAGTTATAATAAACTTTTTCTTTGTTTGGTCATAGTGAATTAATGTCAACCCTAAGCCACTGACTCTTCATGGGAAAAGGAGCCTCAGGGTGTGAGGGGGATGAAAACACCTGCATTTCTTCAATTGTCCAGCAGGGGCTGGGCAACTCCACTTTTTTATGATTGCTGTAATATTTTAAAGTCTATGAGAAAACAAGTGTACTTCCTACTTAATTTATTAAAAAGCTGTCTCAGCAGTGTGTTGTTCATCTCTTCATATGACACCTACCCTGTGACAGCAGTTTCAAGCATTTGAATTAGCTATATTGAAAGAGTTTATCTTTGTGCTGATGAACTCTTTTGCTTTCATAGGTCATAAAGAGATAGCACAACATTTCCGTATGTTTCATAAACAATAAAATAAATCCTCACAGGAGCTTTAATTTTTTTCTGATTATTTCTTTTTCCTTCAATTCAAACAGATGGATGATCGTCACCTTCGGTGCCGTCGGGCTCCGCCTGCTCCTCTCGCTGCTTCTGCTTGAACTTCATGTTCCCATAGTGCATCACTGCTCCTGTCAGCTTGTAGATGGAGGCTTTCTCTTCGTTGGTGAAGCCCAGAATATCGATGGCCTCCTGTGTCACGAAAAGGGAAATAAAAACATCAGGTAGAAATAAAGAAAATGGGGATATTTTTGTGTCTTAACTCACGTCTGTAGCCATCAGCTCCTCTTTATCATCAATGCTCTTCACGGCGATTTCTCCATGACTGATAAATGTGAAGTCATATGGGTTTGTGGTGATGAGAAGCAGTTCTAAGGAGATACAATAAAATATATTTCTATGAAGGTCTGTGGCAAGCAAGTAGGTTAATAATGAAATGATAACTCAAAAATAAATGATCACATTACCGATGAGTTCAGGCTTCTGGTTGCAGGTGAGCTGATAAAAGATGTGATAACTCCTCTCAGCCGACAGCTGGAACGTCACCCTCGACTTCTCCAGCAGATCTACAACCAAGTAAAATCCCTGTTAATGTTCACAGACATTATTTATCTTTGTCTATAAATATACTGAATATGTCTATAAACTCACATGTTTCTATGTCGGCAGAGGCCAGTTTACCAGTCGTGCCAAAGTGGATTCGGATAAATTTTCCCTGTTCAAAAAATAAAATAAATCTTAGTGTCTGTATTCAATAAATTCATGTTGAATCGAATAAAATCCTCCGTCTGACTCACAAATCGAGATGAGTTGTCGTTCCTCATTGTTTTTGCATTTCCAAAAGCTTCCAGCAGAGGGTTAGCCTGGATGATTTGGTCCTCCAGAGTCCCCTTAACCAACATACAACATGTACATCTAAGTAATAAAAAACGACTCTGAAGCCTGATAAATCAATGTTAATCTGAAAAACTAATGAATGAAAAAGAATTAATTTAAAGTCTGTCAAAGTGAGCTCACCTTAATTTTACTGTTCATCTCCTTCTTCTTGTCTCCAGAAACTGCAATTGTTGCAAAATACTGAATGACGCGTTTAGTGTTGACAGTCTTTCCAGCACCAGATTCTCCGCTAAGAAATAAAAAATGTGTATTTATATTTATTCAATTCTGAGTTGTATGTGTTATATGTGAAATGTGTTGTAAACTCACGTGATGAGGATAGACTGATTTTCTCGATCTAAATATATGAAAGAAGACACATGATGAGAAAAAGTGATAAAGCCATTAGTTAGCATTGAGTCAGGGAGCTAACGTACCAGTTAGCATGAACTGGTAGGCGTTGTCAGACAAAGCAAAGATGTGAGGAGGAACTTCCATCCTCTTCTTCCCTCTGTAGGCTCGGACCACCTCGGGGTTGTAGACTGGCAGCTGTTTATAAGGATTCACCGTCACACAGAAGAGCCCTGAGTACGTCTGTGAACACAAGAAAATATCTGATACCGCTACTGTAGCTAGCTAGCTAGCATTTATGTTGGTTTCTTCCTGAGTAAAGATTCTCGTAAACTGCTGTATCTTAACATCTTTGTTCTTAAAGATGAATAACTTACCACATTGACAAAAAATGTACCCTGCAATCAACTCTGAGGATTAGAAACCTGTATCATATTTAAGAACGTTTAAGAACGCTAAATGATTAGCTATTAGCCTCAGAGCATTTTATGTGCCATTGCTTTGGTGCAGTTTCATCTTTTTGATAATGCCAGACAGAAAATAAAAACCTGTTAACTAAGTATTGACTCTTAGTGTTAATGGGTTGAAATGATGTCAAATAATGCCAAATATGTTGTCTTTATTTAGCTTAGTTTCTCTTAATAGCTTTATTAAGGCTTAGCCTAGGTGTATTTAAGTTTTGACTGTAGCGTTTACACCTTAGAATGAACAAATACATATTTTTTCCTGTTTTCTGTGAAATGTACAATCATTCACATTAGAAATGCTAAAGAACACCTGATTTTTCTCCCCATCTTTTCCCCGTCTTAAACCAAACTATTTTTTAAAATACATACGTAGATCATCCAGGCTGCGTATCTCTCCTTCAGGTTAAACAGCACAGCAGGCTCATGAAGGTATGTCATCATGACCATGTCCTCGATCTTATCAAACTTCGGAGGATTCATGGGAAACACCTGATCCTCTCTGACGGTCACAGTCTGAAAACACAAAAGTGTATAAATGAAATAACATTTGATGTTTCAAGTTAAAGAATTAAAGGTGCAAAAAACATAATGTTCACAGATCACAAGTCCTGCAGACAATTAGGGCAGCATTTTGTGCTTCAGATAAAACGTAATGTGACTGATGATGAAGCTCTTTAATCTGAAGGTTAAACTTAAAATGAATAAAATCCAATCAGTGATCGCTGTCTAATGAACAGATCAATCAGCAGTTATTGATTGGTTAAACCCTTCACCCACCCTGTCGTCATGAGTCTTGGCCGTCACTTTCCCGCCCTCTCTCTCTGTGACCTCGGCCTTTACATACATCTCTTTGTCGTCGCTGACAAAGCACGCCGTCTTGTTGTCAAACGGGCGACTTTGAGCCTCCGTACGCTCCCGCTCAGATTTCCGCAGGAACTGAGCCGCTGTACCGAAGATGGCCATCTCTCCATCTGTGCTCATCTTTCACACCTGAGTGACCAAAAAAAACACCATCAGCTGATTTGTAACATTTTATTACTTTTTAAGTCATCCCTCACATACTAACGGATCAGTTTCAAAACCATGATCTTTTCATTTTAATTCTTGGGAGTGGATGTCCTTTGTCAGCACAGTGTCACCATGGCAGTCATCTTAATCAGAGGAAGTCTGAAGTTATAAGGTGTTGGGAGATTAAACAATTGCTATGACAACAAGTTAAAACACCTTCAGATCAATCAAACACCCCCAGAAACAACTCAACCAGTTTCAGTTTAATCGAGAATTTTAGTCAGCAGGTTTTTGGATCATAACATATTAATGATTCAACACATTTATGTTTTTATTTATAACATTACATTAGGGTAACACTGTGCATTTGAACATAATAAAATGTGGTGTCAAAGAAATAACAGAATTTTCTTAAAAGAAATAGCCTAGGTGAAACCAAAAAAGTGAAACAGAAATACTTAACATCATTATGTTAAGTGGAGTTGTGTGGAGTTAAAAATGTGGAACAAGGTAACGTAACGTGAGTTTGGATTATTTTCATATTGAGACTTTTTAAAGCCAAGTGACCGTGGCATAAAGAAATCGGACAAAAAGTCAAAGTTATTTTTCTTCACACATGTAACGTAAAGTTATTAAAGTTACGTACGAAACATCAAATGGTCATACTCGAAATTTAAACAAGGTAGCTAACTGTTTCACTAAAATAATCCAAAGATTGAAAGGTTTATTTTTCTCCTATCAACACTGCTTTGTTTCTGATGTAGACACACAAATAATTCAGTCTTCACAAATTGTGTAGCCTATAGTTCAATAATTCTGAGACCAAATTATTTAAAAGGACAAATCCAGATTATTAATCATACATTGATATCTATTTACATTTTAGCTTTTCTTCACATCTGCAACTTTACGTTAGGAAAGTCACGTACGAAACTTAAAATGGGTGTTCTCTAAACTATATAGCCTATAGTTTAGTGTTTTTTCCAAACAATAACCCCAAGTTTTAAAGGTTTTCTCCCACAAACGCTCTGCTTTGTTTCTGAGGTACAGATTGGTCCCACTTTGTGTACATATTAGATTCCAATGTTATTCTATATCGATGTGGGTATATCTATTCTATATCTATATAACATGTTCTCTGTATCAGCAGAATTGATCTCAGGACTGAAAAAGTTCAGACAACTTCAGCAGAATCCATAACTCAGCTTAGACTCACCTTCTTGTTGCAGAATTATCCTACAGGAACTGAAAGTCTGAAGATTAACCTTTAGTTTAACAAAAAAATAAAGGTATTGATTATTTTGTTTAGAGTCAAATAGTCATGCAGAGGTGTGTTCCCACCTTGTCATCAACAAATATGAAGAGTGTGAGTGTATTTATATCATATGTGAGTGTGTCCTCAGTGTGAAGTCACTTTTCTTTACATGGACATGAAGAGTTGAAGTTACACACCTGCTCATTATCAGGATTAGACAAAACAGACGGGCTAAATATAGACACACAATGACACATCTGAATAACACAAAGATACACCATTTTGTAAAGGAAAGAGTATTTTCTGTAGAAATAATAAAAAGGAACTATAAAAACAGACATAAACTACACAGCTAAATATCTCATCAGTCTTAGAGACAACTTTAGATCTACAAGACGAGTCAAAGTGCTTCAAATGGGACATGAAGATAAAATAATAAATGAAAACACAATGCAATAATCTATTCAATTATATTTCAAAGCTTTATACAATAACACTTATAGAAAAGATAATTAAAAAGTAAAATAAGCTCGAACAACAGAGTCACATATGGAGCAAAATGTTGTGAGTTTAAAGCAGAAAGATACCAAACACACTGTTAAATATTGACACAGAGTGGGTCGGAAATGGTTGAAATGGATCCACAGTGTGTTTGCTTTAAACTGTCAAACACTATTATAACATAAAATAATATTAGAACAACTCAACAATGATTTCAAATTAGATTTACCCTGATTCTCTGAGTTTTTGTTGCCTCTCTGCTGCACTTGTTTTAACAGTGAATTTTACAGTGTACACTTTAAAAATAAAGTTTGCAATAAAAACACATTTTCACAAAAAAAAAAGGAAATATGATTATATGGCTTTTAAAATCCATCTGAGTTTATTGTATTAGACTTGTGGTTTGATTAATTAACACATTGTAGGTTTATTAAGTAAGTAATTTAAAGTAAAATAAAGTATTATGAAGTGATTGGGCTCTATTGAAGAACTGTTGCATGCATTCTCATGTTGTTGTTGTTTTTTTTTCGTTGCAGTTTAATTTAACAAATCAACCAAAATATTAAATTCATGCCCTTCAAACTAAAACAGAGAAGCTGCAGCTGATCTATCCTGTCAGGTGATTGATATCGCCAGGGGATTAATTGTCAGGTTATTACACTGTCAGCTGATTTTGAACTCCCTGAAGGTTAAGATGACTGAAGGTAATCAGTCTACTTTTACTTTTTAGTTTTTCAAACACACACGCACACGCACGCACACGCGCACACACGCACACACACACACACACACACACACACACACACACACACACACACACACACACACACACACACACACACACACACACACTGCATTCTGTGTTAAAGTGGAAATGTTGGAGATCAAACTGCAGACAGAAGAGATTAAAGGCGAACAGAAAGAGCAGACGACCTCTAGAGAGGATCTGAGGAGGATTTATTGTCTTTATTTACAGGATTATGACAAACAGCTGAGAGGATATTCACTTTAACAAACTTTAACAAAGAGACCCTAAAAAACCCCAGAGAAGAACATTGTTATCCTGACATAAGTCAATCTACCAATCACAGCACAGTGTGTCTGCTTCTTCTGTTGTTTCTGGCTAAAGTTAGACAGTCAGGTGTCATCAAAGTCGTGTCAGTGTGAAGCCACAGCAAGGACACACAGGATGTTAGCTTAGCATCTGAGTGGTTTAGCTCGCAGGTTTAAGTTTCTCTTTGATGCTCAGTCAAATATTTCTCCATCAGACTCTTTGATCATGCAGCTTCAACTCGTTTTGACATTTTAAGTTATGTGACACAACAAAAAAGGCGTTTTTTTACAGGTTATACCTTAAAACGGTCTAAACCTAAAAAAAGTTTTCAGGGAAAAGGTAGCAGAGGCTGAAAATGTTCTTATAGTCAGAGAATAAAAGAGATCATTTTGAAAGAATAAATAAAAGTTGGGTTATTTCTTAATCTGCGTAAAAAAACAAATTCCCTTCAATATCAATAAGCCAAATTTACTGTAATTGCATTGTGAGTCGGATTTTTAAAGACAATGCTTTGATTTGTTAACATCATCACGCTAACATGCACACAATGACACTGCTTACAAAAGTTCACCTACTTCTTCTTTAGCATGCTAACATTTGCTTATTAGCACCAAACACAGCACACAGCTCAGACTGGTGGGACTGTTTGTTTTTCAGGTTTTTTTGTAAATAAATCAGAGGATTTAAAAAAAAAAGGTTAAATCTTGAATCTCAAAACATTAAAGATTCATCAAAATTCAAATTATCCTGAGACAATTAATGCATGTTGGGTTTCTAGCTTTAAAACAGTGTGTGAGAAATTAAGGGTCAATAGATTTTGACTGCCGATTCTTTGCTAGTTGTCAGATGGTCCAGAGGCGGTTAGAATCGAACCTGTGGTTGAAGGATATGCTTTGATAAAGGAGGAAGCATTTTGTATTATGTTGAGCTACTCACTGGATGCTCTTTCAGGGGATTGTTTGCAGTTAGAAAATAAAGACAGTTTTACATGACCGTAATAGTAATGCTGCTAAAAATTCAAATTATCTGACAAGAGTGGAAAACCTGGGCAGTGGCCCAGTGAAAGCTGGAATCAAACCTGTAGATTAAGGAGTAAGCAAGACATTCAGGTCAACCTGATTAAAGGGCAGGTAAGGACCTATGGGACTTGTAGTTTTTTGAACGCTTAGCTGTAGTTGAGGAAAGAGAGCATCGTAATGCAGATGTCTCCTAAGACAGCAGGAATAGTGTTCAGTATAGCGTACCTCAGCTTGTCCTCCACCAGAGGGAGACAGAGTCCATGTCTGAATTCAGTCCTTCTATCTCACCTTTTGTGATTTGGCATTAAATGAAAGTGTCCCAATGTAACATTTTTCACTATAGAAATAAATGCACAATTTTGCTGCCTATGTTGAAACTACAGCCATACAATTGAATAAAAAGGTGATTCAACACCTCTTTATTTTCAAACTAATTCAGACCATGAATGCATTTTTTTACTTGACTTTTTATTTTAAAATGTCACCTTAAAAAAAGTAGAGAATACAGTCATAAATAAGACCAATTTCCCTTATAAAAAATTTTCTTAGACCAGTTGTTCTAAACTGGTCTAGCCTCAGGTCCCACCACCAACTACTTAATGATAAATTGCGACCCAAATTTCTGATATTTTTCAACCAAATAGATTTATTTATTTAAAAAAAGTGGAGGTTTGGACCAAGACAGTACAAAACATGATAGAACAAAAATACATAATAAAACAAGCATGTTTTGAAAGCTCGTCATAAACTTTTTGACACAATTATTTTTTCCGGGCACACATTTGCGACCCACTGAAAATGGCTCCCACGTTTGGGTCCCAGTTTGAGTACCACTGCTTTAGACCTGTCTATAGTCTATATATTATTTTTTGTTAGATTCTTTTATAAAAAACTCTACTGGCATAAATTAATAACTTACACTGAATATAACTTATTCAAATTCAGCCAGACTTGTCTTGACCTTAAAATGGGAACACGTCCCCTCAGCTCTTATTTCACTTTCTTGTTTTCCACTGAAAGTAAATCATATCACCTGACATCAAAACATTGTGTTTTCAAGAACCACCTAGAGGGAGACTGGCTTCCCAGGGCCTCTACCTCGATTGGGGCCCTGTGTCCCACCACGACACCCATGAGCCTGATGCAGCTCTGTATAATTGTCAGGTTTATCAGAGTAGTTTAGAAACTAAACTGCATCCTGGACTCTGATTACATTGACAAACAGAGTAAAAGCTGTGTCTTGTTAGAGCCTCTGCAGGTGAATGTGAAACATCAAACCTGCTTTTTATACTCTAATTTTTGGAAAAATTAATAAGGATATATTAACGGAAATGGATCCTTACTGTCCACTACCAACATCCTACGCTCTGGGTAATCTCTCATAATATAAAGTACTGTTTTGACATCAAGGCTTAAATGTCTTCTTATGCTAAGGATGTTTGTTCGTGCCTACTTCTGGGCAGGAACTTTTATTATTTGTTCCGTGGAGCAGCTTGAGACACACTTTAACACCTGTACAAGTCTTCTCCTGCGCCTCTCTGCAGGAGTTGAATACCTTGCTCAAGGGCTTGATAATTGCTACAAAGGGAGGGGATTCACATTTCCTTTCAACACCTGGATTTGCAACACAGGGGATCCAGCATGTAATGGGGCAAATAACAGTCCAACATGCCATAGTTTATTCATGACATGCTGCTGATTTATCTGAAAGCTAATCCAGCATTAGTATTCATTGAGCATGAAAACACAGTTAAAATTAGAACAAATACATTTCAGTTGTTTGCAAACTAAATTGCTTTAATGAAATTCATTGTTTTTCAGTTGGCTAATGGAGCTTCCAACAGAGTCATTTCCCCCCGTCTATTTCTTTCATTTTGTTCACTCCCTTCCTCTCGTCTTTTTCTGAACCTTTTCTGACAGGATTAATTAAATGCCACTCCAACAATCAGCTGCATGCCAGAAGAGGGAGTGAGCAAGAGCATGCTGCGTGTGTGTGTTTGTGACCTTAAGCTCTTTTTTCTTCTTTTCCAGACCCCTCCCTGCTGCTCTGTCTCGACACATCCAGAATCCTGGTCCTCTTTCTTTCTCCCTCATTGGTTGGTTGCAGGGAAGTTCTCATCTGATTTGTTCCATTGAAGTCTGATTTTCCTCTTGCATAAAAACAACAATGAAGAGTTATCAGATGCTTTTCTAACTATGCCAGTTAGCCTTGAGCTTCTCTTGGGATGTTGGAGAAGGCTTACTCTCCATCCTCTTAAACCCAGGTGTGGCTCCCTTGACAAAGCAGAGTACCAGCGTTACATTGTTTTTGCAAAGTGCTGACGAGTCATCCACCCGGAGGCCCTGATGTGTACACCACCAAGCCTGGCTTGCAAAAAAACCCCAAACATCAAAGATGTCATAAATCATGTTCCTATAATAATTTTTTTTTAAACACGTCACAACTTGACCTGAGTTTTTTTAACCTCATTGAACTTCAGCATGAAATGTGATTGGCAGCCAGCTTCAACCAAACAATTATTTTAACTTTCAGATCAAGTTTTTGTCCGGTAATGGAAGGTGGTAAGAAGTTTGAGTAAAATATGGGGAACAGAAGTGTCGCTCACATTTATTTCAGGTTACTCATTCAACATAGTTTTTCTTCAACACCTGTCCTTCCAGAGAGCCATCTGGTGCAGTGGTTTGCGCTGTCGCCTCACAGCAAGATGGGTCCTGGTATATAGGTTCCCCATCCAGACATGGGCTTTTCTGTGTGGTGTGTGCTAGTTCTCCTCCTGCATGCACGGGTTCTTTCCGGGTATGTTGACTTCCTAACTGGATAAGTGGAATAGCTCATAAAAATAAAGAAAAACTCAGAACCCCTCCAATTAAAGATTTCTCTCATGCACCTTTTCCAGTAGTATATGTTTCTGTTGTACAGATTGATGTGTGTTTTCAACCATCCTTTAGAGCTAATCCCTCCATACATCCAACCAACCAATCAACCATACATCCATCCATCCAACTCAACAACCAACCAACAAACCATAACCATAAGCAAGCAACCATCCATCTATCCATCCATTCAACCAACCAACCATCCATCCATCCATCCATCCATCCATCCATCCATCCATCCATCCATCCATCCATCCATCTATCCATCCAACTGTCCTTACGTCTGTCCATCTGACCAAACGACCAACCAACCAACCAACCATCCATTCAACCAACCAATGAACCGTCTGGCCATCCATCTGTCTGTCCATTTTCTGCATGTCCAACCAGGTCATAAAGTGTTGATGCATGCTTAGCAGGTTAATTATACTTTGAGCTCCCTCAGGATTTCTGAGCTTCTCACCTTCTCTCTGAGGCTGAGCTCTGCCACCTTTCAGTGGAAACTCATTTCAGCTGGTTTTATCTGCGACCCAGAGCTCATGACCACAGGTGAGGGTTGGAATGTAGATTCCATCAGACAAGGAGTTGTGTCTGTCTTCAGTTTAACTGATGTTTTGATTACAGTCAAAGCACTGCAGTGAAATTGAGATGAGGGTTAAAGAGTGTGTTCAGAAAGTGTTCAGTCAGGAATAAAGTTAAATATCTTGTTATTTTTACTTAAATATTAAACTAGAATTCTTGAGACCCGTGGCTCCTGCTGATGCTTAGCTTGGGTACAATTCATACTGGACTATTCTCCTGTGATAAACTAATAAAACATATGATCATATGTTTGTTGAGACATTTAAAGCAAAATAACCCAAGTTGTGACCATCTGTGACCTTTTACGAGTCTTTAGACAAGCCCATACACCGGACTGATATGTGAAATAAGTCATCTGACTCTCACGCACTTTCTCCCTGCAGATCCAGACAGATTATTCAACGGGGCAAGGTGCAACAAAAACACATCACATACAAGTAAATTTTAAACCACAGGAACAACTGTGGTATTTCTATTTTTACGTGACTAAATTCTGATATAATGTCACATATTTATTCTTTCTCTAATTCTACTGGACACCCTGTGAGCTGGTATCACGAACTGTAGGGCCTCCCGAGTACATGAGAGCGTAAGAGAGTTTAATGTGGCGTCTCTGCAGTCAGCATCTGGAGCCACGCTGCTTTGTGCTTGTTGTTCCCTAAGGAAAGCAGAAAAACTACTCCTACAGCCAGGAGATGAAGCTATTGTAAAGCAAAACAATTATGTGACAGGGCGAGCCCTACAGCACCTGGAACCTGCCAAGACACATTTTATGTGTTGTGGTTGTTTTCCTTGGTTGAAATGCTGCTTCAGTGGTTTTCCACCTTTCTTCCCACCAGCTTACAACAACGAGGAGCAGCTGACTGCACAGAGTTCAGTTACACTCATACAAATTAAATGCATTCTTTGGAACAGTGTGTTTATTTCTATTTAAGATATTAGTCATCTAATTAGCATTTAGTGATGGAAAGTATCCGGTTGCTGAGAAGGACAACATGCTGCAACAGCCCAAAAGAGTTTCTTTAGAAACCAGTAGAGACCTACAGGCCTGGAGCACTTCCATTGTGAAGACTTGTTAGGCAAAGATATGGCTGGATATGTTGGTACATGGGGCAACCAGCCTAAATAGTTATGAACTGCTTTGACATAAAAAATAAAACAAATACACACTACGTATTTACGTAAATGCATGGATTTACTACTTTTTTGCGTTGCCCCTTTCAAAGAACTCCTTATTGTCAGACAACAGGAAGAACAAGATCAAACCCAGAAGATACATTTTGGTTGTACTGACTCTGTACAAAAGAAGAGGCGAGGAGAACGTGTATATTAAACTTTATTATGAGACATCAGAGACAATGTCTGTGTCCAAAATCACCCAATATTCACAATATAGTACACTAGGGAAATCGCTGTTTGTAGTGCTGCCTGAATTATGAGTGGAAATAATTTATCCTACTGAAGGATTTCTCATTAGTGTGCTCAATGGCACAATAAAAATACCACAGTCGGGTACGGCAGCTTGCTGGATTCGGATAAAGATGTCATTGCTGTCATCCATCTGCAGTTTTCCTTTGCACTGCAGTGCATGATGGTATATATTGCTAGGGTTACAGCCCTGTACATAACTTTTTAAAATGTATGTGGGATACAATGAGTCCACTATAAGGGAGAAGGGAATAGTGAATGAGTATGTGATTATGGACACCGCCATACGATGAAGTGGTCCCCAGTTGTGTAAATAACAAAGCTTTTGATGTAACTTTTCCCGTAATAATTATGCTTTTATAAAATAGAGACAAACAGAGATGTGAAGTTGAAACCTGACAACCTCAACTCCCACCATCACCCATTGTCACATGAAAAAAAAAGAAGAATAAACCCTTGTGAGTCCTCAATGAAGTCCTCACAGGCTAACAGCACACTTCATTACCCAGAGGACCACGAGAGCATGAGCACACTCAAATTAAGATGACTCACGTATGTGGTGAATATTTTTGACATCAACATAATTATTGACCAAGTCCTCCCCTGTCCACTACTAATGATGTACACACACACACACAAACCAACACAACCTTACTTCTGTTAATCAATGTCCACATGTTCATGATCCTGCAACGTGGATACAGAACTTTGAGTCATCTGCTTGTGCTTGCCAGTTGAGCCATTGGGCTGTCCAATACCAAGTGACCTAAAAAAGTACTGAGTCATCACTTTGTGTGTGTGTGTGTGTGTGTGTGTGTGTGGTTGTGTGTGTGTGTGTGTGTGTGTGTGTGTGTGTGTGTGTGTGTGCCCATTGTGTCATCCCAGTCTGTATTGTGATCCCAGAGGCTAACTGGAAGTTTGGCATTATCATTTATGATGAGCTTGGAGGGCTCAGCTAAATGGGGGGTGTTGTGATTAGCTGAGTGTGTGTGTGTGTGTGTGTGTGTGTGTGTGTGTGTGCGTGTGTGTGTGTGTGTGTGTGTGTGTGTGTGTGTGTGTGAGAGAGAGAGAGAGAGAGAGAGAGAGAGAGAGAGAGAGAGAGAGAGAGAGAGTCCTCCTGGTTACTGAAAGTCTCTCATCTCCATATAAATGACCTGTGGGAAAAAGGGATGCTTTCTATTTAAATATGAATGTTTATGGATGTGTATTGTTCTATTCTTGGATTGAGCCAACAACATCATATCCAATAATCCACAAAAACAAAATTCTCATCAAAGACTTCCAAAATGGCTTTCTTTCTTTCTTTCTTTCTTTCTTTCTTTCTTTCTTTCTTTCTTTCTTTCTTTCTTTCTGTGTGTGTGTGTGTGTGTGTGTGTGTGTGTGTGTGTGTGTGTGTGTGTGTGCGTGTGTGTGTTTTCATTTGGAGCTTATACTGTATCTTGTTTTTAAAAAACCTTTATCAGGGTTTATCTGGCTTTCTTTCTTAACTCTTTCTTTATTTCTAATATTTGATCATGTTTACTCTTGTTATTGTTGTTGAGTCCTTCAACAAACACAAAATCAATGCTTTTTACTGGTTGTTTCTTTATGAAGCACTTTGGGCTGCATGCTTGTATGAAAGGTGTTAATTAAATAAAGTTAGGTTGAGTTAATAAAGCCATGCTAACAAAACATGCTCGACAGAACAGGTTACTGGTGCCTGGTGCACGTTTACATTGCTAATGTCTTTTCTTTTTCTTTTTCTTTTGCCTTTGTGTTGCTTCTTGTCTTTCCCACCTACAGTACATACCAACCAGGCCTCCACCCTCTTGCTCTAAAAAAGTTTTCTAACTATAGACAAGAAAAGACCAAGAAGAAGACACAAACTTTGGAAAGGAAAACACAGACTCAGTATTTTGATTATATAACAGATAAAAAATGTTTTTTTCTTAAAGCAGAAACAGAAGTTTTAAACTTAATTATAAACTAAATGATGACTGCAAAATGTTCAGTCTTTAGAATTACTCAAATCGGCCTAAGATTTATAACCTGTAGGCCTGGCTTTCGCAACATTTTGTCAACGTGCAATTAAGTACTGTACAGACAAAGCTTTAGATTCACCGTGTATATCTACCCATGCAACTTTCCCCTTTTTTTATTTCTGGAGGGCTTTCTTCTTGTTAGCACTCAGCTTAAAACCACAGAATCGTGTTACTAGATTGCCAAACAGGTCGGCTCACTCTTTTTTGTTGCTGCAACTGTTAGTTAAATCCCATTAAGTAAAGGTATGTTTCAAACAAGCGACAACCTTCAGGGCTGAGAAATGAAGCTGAGGCTGAAGTGCTTAAGTTCCTTGACTGTCCACAAGAGGCTGGCCCCAAATGTGAGTCAATAACCATTTAAGCCCCAGCATGTTAAAATGCTCTACTTTAAAGAAGAATGAACAGGCTGACCAAGAAGTCTGGGCTCAGTCTTTTTCTCTGAGTATCTAGTGTTATTTTAATGATATTTTAAGACTAATTAGCTATCTGTGTCTGTGCTGACATTAGCATTTTAGCTTGTTCGGTCTTTGTCAAACATTAATATATTTTTGGTGGCTCGTATTTGGAAGTCAAGATAGTTGTTGCCTTTTCCATGCAGAGAAGAACATGGGCTTTATTTATGAGAAGTTTAAGAAGCATTGTCGAAAAACTACCCAGCTGTTTTGGGAAAATAATGCAAAACAGCTGCACTGAAACAGACAGGTTAGGTTAGTATCTTGAATGTTTTTCTTTGGAGATTTAATGTTACCATGTCTCTCACTCTATATCTGTCTTTCCATCTTTCCCTGCCTCTGGCTTTATTCAGTTTTTCTGTTCCTCCACATTTTTTCTCAGTCACTCCAGATGAGGAGGGATTTTTTTGTTTCTATCTTCTTCTCTATCTTCTTCTCTATCTCCCGGCTTTCTGCATCTCAATCACTGCTTGTCCTCCAAGGCATGCTCCTTGTGTGATTTGAGCGTGTGTGTGCATTTGACAAGTGTCTGACTCACTCTAAATCTGGGTGTGTGACCCAGAAAACTTTGCATAAAGCATATTTCATCACGTCTATATATGAATATATTAATAATGTTTTTTTTCCGGACCCTCTTGTATAGGAGAGACGGTACTGTAAAATCAGCTTATTATATACATAACATATTGTGATTGCTGGCATCCATCTATAAACAAGTGTTGCTGGTTTTTGTTTCTTTAAAGGTGGTGTGTCACATTGCTTCCTCCTTAATATCAATATTTTATTTCTGAAAATGCTGCTTGGGATTCACAGAAATATTAACACATTTTTGAAACACTCTTATTCACTCTCTTGCTAGGTGACAAGACTTATACCCCTCTTATGTATGCACCAATAATATGAAGCGCTACAGCAGAAAGTTAGCTTATTCTAGCATAGCATAAACACTTGAAGCTAGGGACCCTGTTGTCATTGCTCTGTGGAAAAAGCAAGTGTATGCCAGACAAAAACTGCCACAATTTATCGATTTTGGGGGATTATTTTTTAGCTGTGAGCAAATTGTCTTGCAGCCTTCAGTGATTGCAGGTAGTCAAGAAAAAGTCCAGCGCAAAACGCCCTCTGTAGGCTACAACTGAAAAAAAAATCACTTTTTTTTATAGTTAGTTTTTCGTCAGGTAGGCTACATCAGATAAGGTAAAAACTGTGAATTAAGGATTCTTACAGATTATTGTTGGTGGTTTATAGTACTTTGAGACAGAGCTTGTGCTAGCTGTTTTCAGTCTTTGCACCAAGCTAAGCTAAGCTAAGTAGTAGCTTAATGTTTGTTGTACAGGCATTAGGTGGGAATCAATTTCGTCATCCAACTCGCGGTGAAAACAAGAATGTGCCGTATTTCCCAAAATTTGAATCTGTTTCTTTATATACAAATTATTCCCTTTTTCAGTTGTCTAACTCGAGGTAAATATCCCAGAAAGACACCAATTTTGGACATTTTTGTAACTGAGGTGTTTCATTATTTTGTCCCGCTCCTTTATAACATAGTAATCACATTCTCACAAATGATTGTCTTTGTTTGCTAAAAGAAGATTGAAATGCATACTAGTTCTTAAATATTTACAGACAAGTAATCATACAACATCCGAGTGTACATCTGAGAGCTAGCATCTGGCATAAAAAGAATCGGGTGTGCCAGTAACGTGTGTTTACACAACAACACGTATCTACAGTCAAAAGACCTCTCTCTACTTTGTATTTCTCTTGGTACCTGATATGCAAATTCATCTGAGTTGATCTGCCACGGGAAGTACGACATCAGCTTTTACAGAACACAACAAAAAAGTGACATGTACACTTCTTTTATTGTGAAAATCAACTGCAAACACCTCAGCTGCTGATTGTCCAGAAACTCGTACATACTCGTCTGTTTTCAGGGGTAATTTTGTGCTCAATGTCTGAATATGAGATCATTTCCAATAAACAAAAGTCTCCTGGGATCAACAGGGATCTAATATTTACAATTGGAAATTTGTTCACAAATCATAACCGCCTGATATGGATTACAGCTGATATTTGCAGAACTGCAACGTGCTGTGAAAGATGACTTAAGCTTCCAAACCCACAGAGACATTGTGGGAGTATAGAGTACCTCGGCCTGTTCTCTGTTACCACTTTGATAGACCTGAAGCTGCAAGACATGAGCTGAGATAAATCATGTTTAGCACATCTTTTCTTCAACTGCTCTGTAGATGTCAACTTTGACTATCTCAGTCTGCAGGCAGGCCAGCCTTTCACAGCTAGTAGGAGCTGCCATCCAAGATTCATAATCTATATTTTATAAGGAAAAAAAAAATCAACTCAATCCTGGTTTGTATTTTTATTTTAATACATCTTAGGCAGAGATTTGGAAACTCATCCAAACAAAATGAACATGAGCATTTACATAGCCGAACAGCGATGTAGGATTCACTGCAGGGACATGAAGCGGGTTTAGAAATAAAGACACAAACATTCAGCAAGTGCACAAATTCCAGTCTCCTATTATTTTCCCCAATTAAAGACTGCTGTTTTTTGGGTCTATCACTTAAAGTTTTTGATACCAGTAATTAGATTATTTGTCCCTATAATTGCTCTTGGCACATTTCCTCTTCTTTCAGAAAAACTCAAGGGCACCATCTTGTATACTGTTGCTCTAAACTGCAGGGTCTGTTTTTGTCTTCAGAATAATAAGTCTGTCGTGCTGGGTGTTTATTGAGCTCATCTTCACAGATAACTCATGTTTTGTGTAAGCACAGTTGCTCTGACTTTGTCTTCCAGACAAAAAGCATTTTGAATGTAAATGGGATTTGGGGTAAACAAACGATAAATCAATAAACTGACTGTTTTAAATGTAAAACACATAATAGAAGGATACAGTACAACCAAAAATGAATGTTTGGGGGAAGTAAAATAAACCCACAACATAAAAGTCTGCATCAACAGCTTTTATAATCTTTTGCACTCACAGAAATGTGAGAGGAAAGTAAATATCTGGTACACCAAGCTGGATGAGACTGTTTGTGAGGTTAGTAGTTTTCATTGTTCAGTATCACAGAACATACAGTATCACTGTGATTGCAGCTTGTGTACATTTCAACGTTCAAAAACTCTCAAACTGCATTCATCAAACATGTTTAATACTCTTAAAAATGCTCTTTTAATGCCCACAGCACATGGCACCAACCTTTGGACATGTTAGACGAGTTTAACACTGTTTATCTAGAAAGCAGCTGCTTTTCTTTTAACTTGATCCAAAATACATGTGCAGTGGATTTAGTTAAATGCAGGCCAATGAAAGCCAACAAGCAACAACACACTGAAAGATTTCCATTGGGAGACACTATAGAAAGATGGCAGCTCAAAAAATCACAATCCAAAGTCATATACAAAGAAAAGATAAAAAATGTGCTCCATATGAAAAAAGATTGATTCAGAGAGCCAAAAAATTGCAAATAAGGCAAAATATCCACCTTATAATGTCAAACATTTCACTTTTCTTTTACCGTCTTCTTTAGCTGTTTTGGTTACGTTTTTGATCGGTAACGAGTTCCTTTTCCCGTAGTTTATGTCATAACCTTCGATCTCCGGGAAGTTCCTTATTATATTGAAAAATTCAGGTTTGTATTCAAACAGGAAGTAAATTACCCACAGTCTTAAGACAGTACAAATATTCAAAATAAAAGCAAACAAACAAAAACTGTTTTAATGCAGAATATTGGAATTTTAAACATGCAATTAAAAATGGGATTAATAACAATTAGCTATTGAAATTCTGCGATTACCCACGATTCAAATTTGTAATTGTTTGACAGCCCTAAAAACAATATACCTCTTGGTTGCGCAGTATTTATTGGGAAATAAAAAGGAAGTGTACGAGGGGTTGGGTTGGATAAATGGGCTAAGCAAACACAAAACCTTGGACCAGAGGACAAGTGTTTATGTACTCTGAGTAAACCAAAACATTTCTGTCTATTGTCATGTAACTTAGGTTACATCAAATTTGTAACGTTAATAATTTGCTAAATGTTAATTATTTTTAAACATTCAAACTATTTCACCAAGATTACCAGTGTCCCATCTGCAAATTAACCAAACCTTATTGAGTTACTTTTCATTGTATTTATTTTTACATAGTTACGTTTGTATGTTATGGTACAGAGAACACAGAATTTACAAACCTTACATACTGTAAGTACAAAAAAACAAACATTAATCTTTCCCAAAGAAATTGTTCCTTAACTTAACCAAGAATATTTACGACTTAAAGCAAAAATATGTAACTTTTCCACCTTGAAAAAGTCTTTCCAAAGATCGATTTAACAGCATCACAACTTTCAACGAAGAAGAACGCGTCCCGCCCATGTCTGCCGCGCAGCCAGATCACTTGTTTACTGCAGTAACCTTGGCAGGGGGCCGAGGTCATGTAGTTCACACACAAGCCTGCAGCTAAAAATGAAGCCATTAAGCCCGTCTCTGTACTGTTTGATACAATGGCTAAGAGACAGATGTAGACTGACGGAAGAAGAGAATTTAGAGTGACCAAGCAGAAGGCCGAGTGTACATCCCTGTAGATATTATTCTTAACAGAGTGCAATGTTACGTGAGGCTGTATTGTTATCTGTGACATCATTGTCTCATGTTTAGCAGCTTTACAAGGTGCAGAAAGTCATCTAACCCAAGCAAACAGAATGAAGACGTTTGCAGAGTCACATTGCGCAAAATCCAGTAAAATATCTGTACCTTGTCAGTCGACATCGTTGTTTGGCTTCACTCAACGTCTTTGCACCATCTGCTTGTAAACAAATGCCCGTTGGGGTAGGTGTAACAGCACCGTTTCTTACAACAGTGTAGTTACACTCAGAGACCTTCAGTGGGCGCCAAAGCGCACCAAACCAGTAGATTGTAGATTTACAGTAAATTGCAAACAGTTTAACAACATGTACCATATATTGTGTATTGTTTTAGGAATCAATGATGATCCACCTTTTCTGTTGTTTATGAGAATGTGATAAAATGTATAAAATACATTAGGGTGAGGTTGAAAAAAGCGGCAAGAAATATCAGAGAAAAACCCGTTCATTCTCCATGTAATCATTTCGGAGAGGCAGCTATCTCTAAAATAAAGGCATAAAAAGCCCAATAAGTAAATCTTAAAATAAGCACACATTTCAAAAGTTTCAGATGCAGTAATATGACTAAGGCTCTGTGTCAACCAACGCCATTTCTTTGCACTGGCAGCGCCCATTTACTAAACAAAGCCGATGCAGTTCAGTGTTTTCAGCGCTGTGTACTATCCACAAAAACACCCTCAGTATCAGCCGTTCTTTTTTTCTCACAGTTGAAAACACTTTGATGAGAGCAAATATTTAGCATCCAGAGCAATGTAAAACAAACCTTAGGGTCACTACTGAGGGAAGCTGAAGTGCAGTGAGTCAACTTTAGTAACCGACAGAAAGCGCCGGTGAAAAGCACACTGAAATAAAGGTTGTGGATGCTGCCAGCACACACACACAAAAACACTGTTAATGGACAAAGGCCCCATCGCTCATCTGAAAAAAAATCTTAAAGGCAAACTAATGAGACAGGCGGGAGAGGGGGCAATATCAATCTTTACTAAAACCTCTGCAAGAGGTAACCCTAAGGTGAAAGTCTGTGCTGTGTGAGCAGAAAAGATATTTTAAGTGTTATTTTTGGCATTTTTTTTACAGTACATTTACTGGATACTGAGGATTATGTATTTTTAATAACAATTTGTATGCTTAATTCCCCATTTCTTTGGCTTAATGTATTGCAATGACATAAAAAATTAATGCCGAGATGGACAGATGCAATCAAACTAGCTCGTGCTCTTGCGTCCCTGTGTGGGAGTGCTGGTGCTGCTCGTCTTGCTCTGTACTGGAAACTTGCTCATCTTGTCCTTAAGGTCCTTGAGGCTGTACAGCCTGCTGAAAGTCAAGCTAAATGGACCCCGCCCATCTACCTTGTGGTTTGCTAAAAGTGTCTGGTTCTGGGAAGGAGGACTGAGCTGCGGCTGTGAGTTTGAGTGCGTGTGCAGAAGAGGGGACTGAGGTTTCTGTCCGTCTGCCAAAGGCTGTGGAGAAATTAGGCTCTGATTGCTGCGGGAAACTTTGGTGTGCCTTCGCTCAGCAGCAGACCCGGCAGCATCTGCTGTATCTGGAGGAGGTGGTCTCATCAGTGACTTTTTAGGAGAGGAGGCGTTATCCAAGACCTGAAAACTACCATGCTGCAACGTGCTTTCTGCCTTGTTCTGCAGAGAGCTTCCCAAGGGATGAGGCCCCAAATACTGGCCCGAGAGGGGTTGAGGGGATCTGGTTGGTCGGGAAGGGGAGGAAGCTCCGTTATCTTGCTGCTGTTCCTCTGGAGATTTGGAAGATGTATTCACAAGCTAGGGAAAAGAAAAGAGAGGAGAAGAGACCTGTATCAGAACAAATGCATAAAGAGGTATCAACACGTGAAGAGGGTTTGTTGCAACACTAAAGCGCACACAAAGTTCCCATATCATATTCCATCAGTGTTCTTGCAACTTATCTACAAAGCAGTTTAAAACTTTCACACTGTCAAAGACAGTGCCTAGTGCCATAAAAGCGTTGTGAGGTACTTTAGTGCAAAAGTGTGATCTGCTCTTTTGTCTCTCTTATCAATATTACATGACAGAGCTGAATGAAAACACGCCAACACCACCTCACTGACTTCATCAGACGGCTGTTAAGATAAAAAGCGCAGACTCAGGTCGACGGTAGGCGAGTCAAACTACGCCAATAGATGTGAAGCGATCAATCTTTAATTGATTCATTAATATTGAATCAGTGTCGACGGGAGAGGGCGCTTCATTAAAAGAATGTCACTTTAATCCACCAACAGTCTCCTTGTTCAATAATGAACGAGTGTCGTGTGTTGAAACTTAGTGACGCTCTGCTGGTGCACCACACTCGACTGTCTGAAACATACAAGGACAGAAAGGATAGCGTGGCTACCGTACTGAATACACGAGAAATGATTTCAACACAAGGATAGACAGACAGACAGACAGACAGACAGACAGACAGACAGACAGACAGACAGACAGACAGACAGACAGACAGACAGACAGACAGACAGACAGACAGACAGACAGACAGACAGACAGACAGACAAAACAATGTAATGCTAGATTGCTTGAGTGAGTGATTGATTGGTTAATTGATTGTTAAGATATACTCGTTAACAAATACAGGAACACATTTGAACATTAGCATACCTGCTCTTACATAAGAAAAAAAAAACCTTTTGCTGAAGTTAAATGATTTTGTTTCCTGGATGTCTCGTAACTTGTATGTGTTCCTTCATTGTTTTTCCGAGTAGAATTAGAGACAAACAAATGAACCTTGTTAAATGTGTGACAGTCAGAGAGCACGTGAGTAAATTAAGGCTGAAACACCTGAGTGAGGCGTCATGATGTCAGCAGCTGAAACTTGGCTCATTTGATTTCGTACCATCCACCTGCTCACTGTGTGTTTGCCGCTCAGCATGCTGAAGTCATTTGTGTTGAGAAGTGATGAAAGAAACTCAAGTATGACTCAAAAAGGTAATGACTATTTCTGCACTTCAGGATGATGAAAACATGATTGAAATGATATTCATGAGTTGAATAACAAAACAATGATACCACTCTCATGTCTGAACATTTCATTTGTGTTAAGCACCAACACAGGGAACATGGGCAAGAACAGCTCTGTCTGAATCATGTGTTAGATCCACACACACACACAAAATCAAATCAAGTTTGTGGACATGTTTTTGGTTGGGGCAATCACTTCTCTCAAGTGTTCACTAGCCTGGCCCAAGAAGTAGTTAGCCACCTTAAACCAGGCTACCTTTTCCCCTCTGCTGCCTTAGTGCTAAGCTAAGTTAGCTGGCTGTTAGTGGTGGGTTCATGCTCAGTCTGTGTGTAGCCTACAGAACAATATAAAACATGCATGGCCTTATCTTTCTTCTCATCACTGCAAAAAAAAGTCACTGTAATTCCCAAAATGTCATCATATTTCTCAAAGCTTGGATCTTAGACTTCTGTGAAACTAAAGCCGTTGCCAAAGGAATAAGAAGTTGACCCTCCAGGCCTGAGTTTGATGCAGCACATGCTCATGGGATGAAGAAGAAATCCACCTGACTTAACAGATAGATAAGAACCGTTTGAGATGATGTCAAGGCTGCAGGGATTGTTTGGGTTCCAACATTACTGTTAACAAGCTAATGTCAAATAACAGATTGTCCACCTGAAATACTGTGTCATTTCTCTTGTATCATTGCCAGTGAAGCCTCTATACTACCATGATTAAAATGCCCATATCAAACAAACAAACAAAGAAAAAGAAAACTTTGAATTAAAAGAAAAAGAAGACATGAAAATCAATAAGATGTTATTTGCACAGGACAATAATTTGCAATGGATTTTGACTTTACAAATAAGAGACACGAGGAATTATGATCACTGAAAACCTCCAGAAGTGAAATAAATGACTAGAGGTCCACAGGTAATACTAGTACTATTAGTATTATTAAACTATGTTATTACAGCCCAAGGTGAAGGACGATTGGGAAACCAGAGTAACTACTTACCACTTGATGCTCAGTTCATTTCTCTATATTTAAAAAATGTAACTGGTTGTAGTTGTCTTAGGAAGTAGGATCTCTCTGACTACAACAGTTAATCAAAGAAACACCCAATAGGAAGGAAATCCCTGTTCTCTGCATTTAATTCAGCTTAACATCCTTAATCACATTTCATGAAATATAGATGTTAAGATGAGCCGCACGTCCCCTCAAAAAGTGGATAAACTGTGCTTACCCTTCACGCCACCGGTGTATGCTGAACAGAATACTGTGAAGTGGTTAGAAAATTAAAAAGTACAAAATGATTTTGGTTAGATTAACCTGCACGGTGGCGTTTTAAAAACATGTTTTTGTTTGAGGATGAGAATGATTGAAGCCGTTGACATGGGTTGACCTACTTATCATACCTTCTTCCCCTCGGTCTCTCTGGTCGTCTGGGGCTTTTCTGTCCTCGCCACAACGCTGGGTCCTAATGGCTTCTTCTCTTTGTCTGGTACCTCTCTCTCAGTGCACACTGTCTTTGGTATAGAGTCACCTGTGGACAATCGCTTTGGCTTCACTCCATCATTGGTTCCTGGAGTCCCTCCTCCATTGACCGGTCTCTCCACTGCTGATTGGTTTAACACCTTGTTTTTCTTAGTAGCTTGGGTTGGGGCCTCCTTGTTTTTATCTACCGTCTCTTTTGACTCTTTAACCTTGCTGCCTGTCCTCTCTCTCCCAGGAGAGTCTCCCTCCGCCCCTCTCTTCTTTCCAAAATCTTTAATCCCATTTTCATTATTTGCACTTACTTCCTCCTCCTTTTTCACTGCCTTCTCAAGTGAAGAAGAAGAAGAAGAAGAAGAAGAGACTTTAGCAGGCCTGGATAAACTCTGTGTTTCACTACTTAAGGTTTTCGCATTATGTTTTCTGTTACCATTTGTGGCATTAGGAGAATGTGTCTGTGTGAAGCTAGCATGATCCTCAGTCATACTGTGGTTGGGATTTGCTGCTCGGTCAAAATCAGGCTCAAGAAGACAAGGAGTGCCAAAACAGTCATAGTAATCCTCTGAGGTGCTGGAGAGATTGGAGTCCTCAATTGCAGAAACATAACCGTCACTTACTTCTGGGGTAGGCGTTCGAAAGTCTGGTGTGTACGAACGTGGATCTGGCGTGTGCGTTCGTGAGTCCGGGGTGGGTGTGCGCGAATGCATTCCATCTGGAGTTGGAGTGCGAGAAAGAGCTTTGAGCCATCGTAACTCCCCATCAGGTGTCAGTGAGCGCAAGTCTGGCGTGTGTGTGTCAGAGAGCTGTAAGTGAAAGGGTTTTTCGGGCGTGTGTTTGCCTTCAAGTGCTTTAGTGGTGCTGTGTGTGTTATGTGTTGTGTTTGTTGACTCTACAGTTTCAAGTACACCTATATCCTGTGGCACCGACTCACTCTGCGATGTTTTTTGAAGTTCAGGTGATTTTTCACTATTTGTTTTGCAGTTTGTTACATTTTTACTGTTTTTATTTGGGGCTTCAGCTAACTCAGGGCAGGTTGTTGTTTTCTCTAAAGCTTTGCTCTCTATTAGTTCTTTGTCTATCTGCCGGGTTAATTTGCCATTTATTGTTGTTAATCTCTTGGGTTCAGGCAAATTTGGAACTATTTCTTGAGCATTCACACTTTCAACCCTTGATTCCTCAGTAGTTAAATGATCTGGCCTAAGCACCAGGGTGGTTCCAGGGTCTACTTTCTCATTTTTTCTGGAAGTCCCGCCCTCTTTTTGCTGAGAATCGTCTTTCATTTTTACTGTGCTTTCTGTATCTCTTTGTGTTACTGTAATGCTTCCACCGTTTTGTAAATCTGGGACAATCTCAGGTTGTTTTTCTGGAGATGTTTCCAACTCAGTTACTACAGCAGACTCATTTTGGACCATTAGCGACCCTGTGCTGGACTCGGGCTTCTTTGCAATGCTGCACTCCAGCAGCTTCTTACCATCACTGGTGATGCCATCTTTTATAAGTAGCTGGATAGTCCGAGGTTTAGGGATGGGAGGAGCTGAGGTTGGAGGCAAAGATGAGGCTTCTGAGGAAGATGGAATGGGCAGAGTAGGAGTTGCAGAAGAAGAGGTGAGAGGAGGAACAGAAGAAGAGGCATTGTCACTATTTTCAGAAAGGGTTGAGACAGTGGACGAGATAACTTGCCTGTTGGCAGTGGGAGTCCGGTTGTTAGGAGGTATTGCAGAGGAATTTTGTGACTGTATGTGAACAGCCTGTGTGTGTGACACTGAATGTGGCTGCACATTCTGTTTTTGTGTATGTTGTTCTTTGTTTAAGCCCATGTGTAAGGTCTGTGTGCTGTTCATCTGTGTTTCTGTTTTAGTGTTTGATCCAGGGAGGGAGTCAGGTTCAGCACTTTTGTTGACAACAGTTGTAGTGGTGTCTGTGGGCCTCCGAGGGACACAACTGGATTGTTCAGCACTTGATTGGAGAGGTGTGTGTGCATTAAGTTGAGGTGCAGTGTTTTGTACTGCTTTTTTGTTAGTGGTTGCTTTTGCACCAAGTTTTTTGTCAATGTTAAGATTCATTGTTTTGTCTTTGTTGGATTCACACTTTGGTCCAGATGCAGGGGAGTTCTGCTTAGCTGTCTCTGGTTTACTTTTGGTTTCAACAGGCCCTGAATTGACTGAAGCTCTGTCCACCTGCGACTCCTTAGCTTTGGTAATATCTTGTGCTGGTTGGAGTTTATTCATTTCTTTACGTTTACCAGGAAGCTGTCGGAGCGTGGCAACCTCTGGAAGAGTTTCCTCTGGCATGCTGAATGGACTACTGAACCTGATCGCTTGGCTAGTCATCTCAGATCTCTGTAGCTGGGCCTGATTTGGATTGCTGGCATCCCGAACGTTAATGTACCCAATTACGTCTTTGGGTGGGTCAGGATCTGGCCAGGTTGGCAGGTATGCCATCATGCACACTTTCTCCAGATTGGCAAGTCCAGGGTGGAGAGGAGGAGCTTCTTGCAAAGCTTCTTTAATTGACCTCCTCCTTCCCCTCTTGTTTATTGCCTTGTTTTCTGTTTTTGGGGTTTCTTGGGGGCTGTTTTTGCGAGCAGGGTTGCCAAGGTTAACAAGGGCATATTTTGGGTTGTGCAGTTTCCTGGTAACCTCAGCAGAAGGAGGGGGCGCTGAGACCGGCTCTGGGATGGGTTCAGGCTCAGGTTCAGGTTCTGTAGCAACCTGCTGGAGGTTGACGAAGCTGGAGGTCGAGTAGAGGATGCGATAAAGTCTATCAAAGGCTTCCACTGCCTGGCCTGTAACCATAGTGATGAGGTTTTTGTCAAGCCGTGATGACGTCCAAGTGAAACTACAGAAAACAAAAGGAAAGATAACTTAAGTACATTAAGGCATTACAGAACAAAAACCTCTTTACTGAAAATATAAGTGAATTAAACAAACAGACCAACTGGCAACTATGTGAAAATGGTATTTTTCGACCTGAGTTCTATTTTCATGTTATTGTATGTTAATAGATGCTTCAATAGAAAGCTTCAGCCAGCCGGCTCTTATGGCTACAATGTAATCCTTTGGGGCGACAACAGAAAAGCAAGTTAAGTCAATTGAAGGTGCTTTTTTTTGCAACTGACAGGCAGACATTATGTTGTACATGAAACTGTACAACAGATTATGTTTCAAAAAGTGTGACATCACAGAAAGGATCTCTATGTTTGACCAGAGTCTCACTTAAATATAGAGTGGATAGTAAGGCCCCGTGTCAACCTAGCGTTTTTTCCGGGCAGAGAAGACATGCGCTGTCGTCCGTCCTGTCTCTATGACAACAGTCTGTTGACACTGCTTCTGCTGAGAATGCTTTGCAATCGCAAAAACTTGAAAAAAAGACGCTGGCGCTCAGAAAAAAACGCTAGGTGGTCACAGGGCCTAAACAAGTGAATCGTGAAGTGTATTTAAGAAACTTTGTAAAAACTGGTAGCAAAATTGATTGCAAAAGTCATGGCTGAATAAAACAGATAACAACTATCTATGCTAACTGTATTCCAACAAAACAAACTCTGCTCTCAAACTCTCTGACCCACACGGTTCCATCCTCCTTAGCAAAGCTCCCTAGATGTCCATGACAATGAGATTTCAAAGCCAAACTCCCTCATGAGTTAAAATCGACTTTCCGATCGAATACTGTACTGATGTTTTTAAAGACTTTAAATAACAAGCTGAACCTGTCTGTTGCAAAAACAAACACTCAGTGTTTTTAACTTCCTCTCCTGGAATTGCCCCAAAGGATTATATTGCTGCTGATATACCATGTCGTCGCTATCAGCTGAAGATATCTGCTCGAGCTATTTTAAAACTGCTTGAACATACTAGTCATTTACATACCAAAAAATGGCCCGAGGGTAAAAAAACAAACAGGTATTCCCTTATAAGCACAGAGTAAAAAGTAAATGTGTTTTATTGTACACTGTTACCTAGGTACTGCACAGTACATTGTACATGTGTTAATATATTGTCGATGGATACATTTACAATAACCTGTTAGTCTAGTGTGTAGTGTGTAGAGAATGCTACTGAACACTAATAGACACCGTGCATTCTTTATTCACATCAAAGACAGGTGGAGCACACAGAGATTATCTGTTTCTTTCCCAGACACTCTCTTTATCTCTTTCTCACACTCACCAACAAAACACTCATACACACATAGAAAGTAAAGTGCTCTGACCTGTACGACCCAGACACAGCTTTGTCTCCATCGACGAACATGAATCTGTGTCCCATTTGCCCTCTGACCTTTGTAGAGGACCGAGAGTAGAATTCTGCTCCATCTGTGCAGCGTACACGGAGGTGCTGTAACAGAGACAAAGTTAGATATTAAACCTTTCCAAAACCTTATCTTATCATTTGAGACCCTCTATACAAGACTGTGCAACAATGACAGCAGCTTCACCTTGTTTTCAGCTTGTATTTCGACTCAAAACACATGACATATCACCAACAAATATTCCTAGCATCTAGTCTCAAGCATGTAAAACAACAAAATACCTAACTACCTGTGTAGTGTGTGTTTTACCAGTACCAGTCACTAACTGCTGTAATGTCTTGTAAAATAGTTAGATTACACATTTTAACAATAACTTCTGTAAAGGACATGTTAGACAGTTTCCAAGGTGGACCTAAAGTAAATTTTCTTTAACCACAATTACATTTGTCATGCACTCAACCTAATGATAACATTTTAAATAAAAAGTCTTTAACTATAACTCAGAACTGCTCACTAGCTGTATGAATTTAGCCACAAACAGACAATTCTAGCAGTTATGTACCATTAGCCCCTCTTAATCTAGCTGCATATTGCTTCACGTTTTTAAGACTGCTGCGCTATTATACATACCACATCCAATTTAAGTACAGTAATTACATCTTGCCAAACAAACATAATGTTCATCACTGCATTCTGATTTAATCTCCGTCTTGTCTCAACTTGTCTGAAGTCAGTGCTGTTAGATTATCTAGGTGGATGTAAATGATCTGTTTTGCTCCTGTCAGTAAAAAAATATACTCTTTGCTTTGCATTCAATAAAATAAGGTGTACCCCAGGGGTCTACCCTCGCTCCACTTGAGATGTTTGTTTCAATGCAGAGCAGAAATAAATAGGATGGTTTTGTTGTTTGGTGCAGTCAGGAAAGGTGACTATTTAAGAAATACTTTAATTGACATTATACTATATTATATGTTACGTTTAATATTTAGCGTGTATGATCATTTTTGTTGCATCAGGCTAATTCAAATGCTGTCACCTAGACAGACAAAATATGTGTGACTTTACAGCAGTGCTAACATTTAACTAACATTCATGATAATAAAATGGTGGTACAGTTTATGATGTTATAGTAATAAAAGAGTGTAATCACGTTTCTGATAAGAGATACAAGATGATTACAACAAGATGGTGTCGCGGCTGCAACGGCTTCCTATTTATATTTGCACATTATTTTTATGTAAATACTTGCTGCTGTTTTTATCGTGCACTACGACGAGCCTACTGCAACGAAATTTCGTTCTGATCTGCACTGTAAGGTACAATTTGAATGACAATAAAGAAAGTCTAAGATTACACTTAAAAAGGTACCCAAGGCTAATCATTGTCCCTATCAAGTGTTTTTCAGATCTCCTATTCTGACTCACTTCTCTTTTTTCATCCCTTATTTCTTTCGGACAGCCATCACCATTATCTGTTCTTAATAAAAAAACACTGCATCCCAATTTGGCTTGCTTCTCTTAAGTTGCTACAGATGAGTATAGTAGAGACTTGGGTTTTCATGATACCAGAATTTTGAACTTTGATACAGTACTGTAATCAAATCGAAAGATATCAATATCTGTTTCATTACAGCAGCAACAAAAATAGAAGTCAAAATACTGGGTCAATTATTGTAGTTGCTACATCTTGCAGTTGGCTTAATGTTGTGTAGACATAATGTACAAGTAAATCTTTAGAATCTCAATTTTTTTAATTACTGAACGATACTATCTGTTAGAGAAAACTCAGTGTATAAAAAGGTATTTATTTAAATTTAAATTTCCTCTGTGTTTCACTGTTATTCACAGTTACTTATCTTTCATATTAAAAAAGCTACATAAACTCATGACTGCATATCCCACATTGTAATAAGGTAAACATTAAAAGAAGTGAAGTGTCTTTCTTCCAATCCCTAGCATAAAACTAATGCAAGCACTGGCAAGATCTCATTCTTTACAACACAAGGCTTAAAGCTTGTTTAAACAGGCACTACAATTACAACACAGGAAAAACCCTTAGAGCTCCTTTGATAAAATTGCAAAAAATAAAGAGGTAAGTTTGGATACAGCCAGAAAATGGTTTAACCAGTTGTCGTGATGCTGGAGATTATTCCTGGCGTGGCTTGTCTCATTGTAGAAACACTTGTTTTCCTTCTGCCTTTGGTCCCACCCTTAACTTTCTCTGTCTCTCAGTACATTCCTTTGGCTAACTGATTAGATAAAATCAGCTAATGCATTTCTGTGTGCATCTCTAAACTGTGGATGGTGCATACTTGAGCTGAATTTTATTTGAGCATTCAACCACCGAACAAGCTGAGGCACTGTGTAGAAATCCCCCAGGAGAACTGAAGTGAAGGAAGAATCTGTCATCTTTATGCCTACGCACTTATCTCGCAGCTCATCTGCTACTCCTCCCATCTTGTCTGCCTCCACCTACCTACTCCCTCTTGTCACTAACAGTAAAAATTCAAGCTGTCACACCTGTCTTCCTGTCTTCCAGCCTGTCATCCTCTCATTCGGCAGCCTAGGCTCATCTAACCGACAGACTCATCACTTTGGGAGACCTTCGTTCACTGCTTGTCACTCTTCTTGGTTACAAATGCCACTTGTACAGACTCTCCCCCAGGCTATCAAATTTTCTTGGATAGTACGTGATAACCACAGTGATGGGCTTATGTTAAAATTGATGTTCAAGGATACAAAACTACATAACACGAATGAATATTTCCCTTAGCAGAATGTTAGTATGTCACTTTTGGGTTCAAATAAGAATGGCTTTATGTGCATTTGGGCAGGTGTACCATGCCAGACAGAACCAGACTGACACACACTAGGTTTATATTGTACAAAAAAGGAAACCATTTAAGGGAAGCTGAAACTCGTGCTCATTTTTGTAATCACACTGCCATTGGGCTATCAAATAATTGACAGAATCAAAGACAACTTGTGGCTAATAGCACTGTTTGGCTGTTATCCTATAGGCAGATTTGCACTTAGATTTGGGACCAGAAGACAGGATTTAGACATCCATATAAACTTGAGAAAAAAACAACAAAATGCTAGATATTTCAAAAAGCAAGCAGTTGTCCTATGAATACACCAGGCTGGAACAGAGACAGCTTTTCAGCTGAGCTAAAACATCTCCTTTAGTCATCCCTTATGTGTGTCAGTCATATGCCTGTGTTTACAAAGCACAAACTGCCACATGAGATTGTGACATTTTCTGCAGTTTTGCATATAATCTAGCTACAGATGGTACTGAGAGTCTGTCAAGCTGCTCTTACATTTCAGTTTCACTCTAGCCCCTCCAAGGCATAAAAACCTACCAGAGATGAGTGAGTGTGAATTTGTCTTTTCTATAAATATTTATACTCCGTTTCATCTGTCCATCTCTTAAAACAGCTTCCTACATCTTCATCTACATACCAAATGATTATCTAAACCATTCTATATGTCAACAGTAAATATCACTGAACAATATTTGTTAAGCTCATTTGCACCCTTTGTAAAAAAAAGAAAAAAAGTCCAACACTGCTTCTACTACTGGATTGTAAGTGATCTTCCTCGAGAAAAAAAGGGGAAAGAGGAGCAACAGAGCAGCTTTGATGTAAGCAGCTAAAAACCGACTACAAATTGAACTACCGATATCCTTCCCTCCAGGATTTCGTGAACTTTTTGGGGGATGATTGAGACCTAAAATGCCTGATTTTGCAGATGCATTTGAAAAAAAAATATAGATGCATATAACGCATAGATCCCAATGTTTTGATAATTTGTTTATATTATTGCTTGAGAAATAAATGCTCTTCCGGGGGGTTTAAAAGGTAATGCACAGAATCTTAAAGTAAATGCATTGTTTTCTTCAACTGCAGTACAACTTTAGCATGTAGCATCCCAAAGATATTGTAGATTGGGAAATTGGGTACAAATGGAGGGTACTCCAATGGTTTACATGACATCACCAACTAAGGGAGACTGTATCTTAAATATCAAAGACAAAAAAAAAAAAGTATGATGTGACATACAACACAGTGAAGGAAATATGATGATTTGTCAAATTGTTAAGAAACTTGCATTGATGTAAGCTTCCACAGGGTGCATTATAATTGGTTCAATTTGTGGAAATTGTTGTGATCACGACGGGACCGACTGTTAGACCACAAGATGCTAAAATCATCATGTTTGGCAGCTGGGTCGAAAGATTTATCTTCCTAGAATACAATTTACCAAAGATTGCATTTCCCTGGAACTTACTTTCACATGCCTCTACATGACCAAAGGAGGTTTTATAACTCGTGTTTTTTTAGGTAACCTGCCAATTATGGAATACAACACTGAAGGTAGACACAACGATGTAAAAGACTCTTCTGTGGTACAGTGCCAGCTGGAAGGGTTTTAGGGTTGTGAGTGGGTGTGTATTGGGTGTGTGTGAAAGAGACAAAGTGAGAGACAGCATGTGAATTCACTTATCCATGCATGATGAAAGTCTCCTGACTTGGATTGCGTGTTTTCTTTCAAATGCGACTTCATACTTTATTTTTTAATTCTAGCACCCTGCAGATGCCTCTCAACTTCAAAATGAAGAATTGGTTATCAATTCTGCGAAGAACATCTGTTATTTCCCTGAACTGACATGAAATGTTGGGTATAATTCTCACAGGAATGACTTTAATGTTCAAACCTCAGGTCACGTTTTATCCCATTTTGTAAGAGAAACTTACAAAGCTCTTAAGAAAATTACCACATACAGACTGTAACTGAGCACATTCTGACTCACAAGGTGCATACTGCTCGATTACGCCTTGCTTTTTGATACCTGACTACTTGATTGATCAAATGGGTGTTACTGGCTCACCTTGAGGTGTCCCGCATGCATGTTAGCCCTCTGACACATCGACAGGAAATGAGGTAGAGATGAACGTTCCAACAGGATGTAGACAGACACCTTTTTCTTAAAACCAGCATCTAGCAAATCTCGGAAGATGTCGACATCAGTGAAGACATCCATCACCACTGCGATTACCTGAATAGAAACACATAAAAACGTACTTCACATACAGGAAACAGGAAACACATACACTCATGCACCAAGGCACACATACAAAGCATACATTTGAATACGTTAAATAACACATACACCGACTTAATGCAGCGGGAACACGCCTCAGGCTTATTTCACTGTGCGTGTACTTGAGAACATGACACATTGTTTCAGGGCGAAACAAATAAGATTTAAGTTGCTCAACAGGTTTTAGTAAATTATGATCAAACATGTTTTCCTGTAAAACAAATTAATAAATCATGGGAAGTTATGCATGTTCTCTGTAAGCTTCTTTTTTAACACCCACTGTTATTATAATTGTCCTGTTGCAAGCTCAAAATGCCCACAGGACTTTTTAAAGTCATAACACATCTGCAGCTATAAAACCTGTCATAAAATGATACCTTCAGATGAGTCAGCGGCATAAACAGAAAGAAACGCCACTCACACACCATGGCAATAATGTACACTCATGCAAATGTTCAACACACACGTTGCAGGAGCAGTTTAACACAGCCGTTCTCTTCCTTGATAAAGCAGCTTAATCAATTTGCACTTTACTCTTGATAGTCTGTTTCGGCTGGCAGTGTGTACTCTGACCTTTAAGTGTGAGGGAGATGTGGCCTGTCAGTGTTAACATTATGTCAGCATTTGAGTGAATCCTACGAAGGGTGACAGCAGGGACATTAAAAGAGAAGCAAGGGGCCGAATCCTTAACATTCAGGGGGGCCTTGCACCATTTAAGAAACCGGCCTTTTTGAATTAGCCTAATGACGCACAAGCAACATGGGATGACAGGTCGGATATAAAAAAAAATAACTTTGGCCTACCATTCGACCAAAGGCCTTATCCGTAATTTTGTATCTCATTTACATTTATTTTTAATATGTGACTGTGAATCTTGTATGGTAGATGAAATGTAGGACGAGTCAGCTAGCCTACATTTAAAAATAAAATAAAACATACGACATCAGTTTGAAGTTAGCCCGACATACCTTTTGCGCCTGCGCAATCATTTTCCTGACAATCTCTTTGATGTGCGCCTGACCCTCCAGCGGTGGCTGCGAATACACGGTGGTGCGCGTGACGCCCCGGTAAGATTCAGTGTCCGGCCATCCCAGGTCCATCTGCGGGATGGACATGTCCGATAACTCGGGCCAGTAGTGCAGCGACAGCGGGAGGTCATCCTCCTCAGCATTCTCCAGGAAGAGCTCAGAGTCCGGGTCATATGGCTCCGCCGACCCGACGAGTGTTTCCAGCTCCGGGTCTGAGAGGAAACCCCGTAGGCCGCGAGCTTCCAAGCACTTAAAAAACCCCTCGCGACCATTCCGGAGGAGAGCTTCTAGAGCGAGCCGCTGGTTTTCGCAGTAGAGGAACTCCGGTTTAGACTCGTGCGTCCGCAGGTTCACGTGGTTATCGTCCAGGCATTGTATCTGGGACAGAGCCATGTCTCGAGCTCAAAACACTAAACACACTGAAACTTTTTTAAACGCCAACAAGTCTCGCGGGACGGTTCCTCTCCTAACCTCCTCCAGACTTTGGGTAAAGACAGCAGCTTTGAATTCCTCCTCTGTGGCTTAAACAGCTGAGCAGTTTATCTCCGGACTTTTACACAGAACCTCATGCATTCCCCATCTCAGGTCAGCCTTGTAATTCCTTTGACCGGCCATGGTGCACAACGCTCAGCCATTGTCATTCAAGTTACAGACTGAAGGAAAATACCTGACCTGCGAGAGGGAGAGAGTGAGTGACATCCTTCCAGCCGCTGGCACCGCCCGACAGGTGTGAACCTGGCAGGCAAAACACACACCCACTTAGGATAAAGAAACATCTACACCTTTGTCACGTGATCTGTAGGGCTTCTCAGCTGTGAGTGTGGGTGAATAAGAAGTTTATGTGTTTGAGTTTTACGGGTTAAATAAGGTCAATCAAAAGGCTAATCCCTCCCTTTTCTAAACCCCAATAAATCATGAGCTTGCCAGGTCCACTTAATCATTAGCTGGCAGTTTTACTTGTTCAGTCATGTTTCTTTAGGCTCCTGCCAGCATGGGAGAGCCCTCAAACTGTTTTGAAAAGATCAAAATTAAGCACATAATGACTTTATAGAAAGGCAAAAACCAGATTGATGGATTAGGATGGGATTCATTTGATTTAAAAACCCATTAGCTCGAGAAAACACAGTATTTTCTTTCGTTTTCTTAAGATAACATTCAGAAAATATGTTTTCTCAATTCAAAACTACATCTTCACCTAACTTGCATTGCATGTCCTTTGAAAGGTTTTAGTTTGATATCCTATCATATCTTTTCAAGGCAAGAGCTAAAACTTGAAAAGGCCTCACAATAGAAGGCTTCAAAACAAGTTTTTACAAGGATGTCAGCCAAATGAAAGACATCATTTAATAACATTATACAGTAAATGCTTTAAATTACTTCAAAGTGCTGAACAAGGACTTGACTACACCTGATCATCAGAAGAGTCACATGATGCCGCCCTGTGTAATCTTTGCAATTGTGTTGGTGTGTTTGTATGCATGCACATTAAGTAATGATAATCTCAGGATGTTTGGTCTAACTAAAAGAAAGCAAAGTGGAAAGGACAGAGGTGAGATCTTACAGTAGGTGTCTGTAGAAGATAGAATGATACTTTTGGTAAAATAAAGTCAAAGTTTAACGTTTACACACACTGACTTGCCATGCATATACACGTGTCAATTTCTAATCCAAAAAATTAAAATACACATCTTCATTTTGTTTAAAAGAAACATCACTAAAAAATAAACAATGCTGCCAAAAAGACCCTTCTTTGGACCTATGGACGATTAAACACAGTGAAGTGTCCTAACGTGTGTATTTTCAGTAGAGAAGATGTGATACAATTCACACGTGTGCCTTAAAAATGTAAAAAATGCTTGGCACTGCCTTCTATGATGCCTTAGAGAAAACTTAATGCAGTGTTTTAATGTGCCATTGGGGAAAACTTCAGTGCACTCTAGGTTGCACTTAATGTAAAGAACTTATGATAAAGTGTCCTTTAAAAGACCCATTCAATCGTAGAGATTCGAGAACATGATACATTATCGCAGAGAGTGAAGAAAAGTCAAGCAAAGCACTAATTTGTGCATTTAAACCAGACGTTAAGCAATGCATTGTCCTCTAGATTGCCCTTCCAGTGGAGAAAATCTATTGAAGATTGGAAATTAAGTTTAAACAGAAAAAAAACAAGATGCAGTGCTCTCTCGGTTGCCCATCCAATGGAGGCAACTCATTACACTTTCCTTGATGGTGCCCTCCCAGTGCAGCAACCATTACATAGTGTGGTTTAAGCTGCTCTAAAAGTTAGGAAATGTGTTGCCATCTCTATGCCTATAAATGGCCAAATAAATAATACCACCCTGTGTAGTACAGTAGTATTAGTTCAACCTAACATTCGGTCCAGCTGATAGGCTTGTCCTGGGCCAGGCCTGTAAATAACGAATCAACGAAAACATAAAGTTATGACAAACAAACTGGCCACCATGAAAAGTAGATTTTTGTGGATAAAACAAAAACCTCGAAGCCTACAAAGAATGATAATTTAATAATGTCCCAAATTAGTAAAAGCAGAAAAGAGCAGAGATTTTTACATTCAGGAGATAAGACATTGAAGAATCAAAACCACTCCAGAGTTTTGTTCCAACCCCTTGCTGCTGCATGCTGCAGTCTGTTCTTATCCACTTTCCAGTTCATCTCAAACAACCCTAAAGAAACTATTTTTATAATAAGTCTTTCAGACTTTTTCACCATGAATGCATCATGACCTTCCGGGTGTTGGGGCCTTCTTCATTGTCCATACCCTTGCCCCTCATACAGCGAGAGTCATACGCTGCCTTTGATTCTGAACTCAGGCACTAGAACTAACCATGAAAGGCATGGACGCACTGACTTGAAAGATTTCCTACAAATCTAAGAGGAGTGTGTTCAGATTGACAACGACACTGCATCAAAAATGGAGCCGCCGTATCTTTTTGGGCCACTGCACTGGCACAGCAGGGGTCCTGGCACCGTCCGTTCTCTGTGTCTGTCATTGCTGATCACGCATTTAGTGAATCACTGGGTGAATCACTAGCTGGCATATTTGCTGACTGCCTATAACATCTTTTGATTTACTGGCATGCTTATTGGCAGAATCAGAATAATGATCTGATAATCAGCGGTTTTACGAGTCATATGCAGGCTGATTGTTTTTTTGTCCTCTTTTGACTGTAACAGCCAGAGGCAGTCAGACAGCCAAACTGGTTCAGCTGTTTCTTGTATATGCTTTTGATGCGGGGAAAATCATTGATGTCACAGCTCGAACACCTTCCCCGGTGACTTGCTCTTTTACTCACACTCTCGTCTGAGCAGGTGATTCCTCACCCTGCCCTTTCCTCAGGCATAAATACTCCTAACTTCTTTTACATTTTGCACGCAATCGTTTTTATTTTTTTATAATAATAATAATTTATAATTTCTATCCTGTCCATTAAAGCTATAAAACGATCACTTATTCAGACTTACATACAATAACATAGCACTAAAGGGGGGAGCACTAGCCTAAACAGGCCTCTCACCCTGGCTCTGCTTCTCTGTCCTCTTTCTCACAATTTCCTACAGACTCATCTTTCTGTAATATTGGCACCTGAAATAGTTAGGTTTTTGTTTGTTAGTCAGTTTGGCTTTTTTACATAAGAATTAATACTGAGTGCTCATCCTTCTTATTAGGGCACAACTCAGTAAGGGCTACAATACTATATGTTTTTTTTAAATAATGTAGTCACACAGTGCCAGTTAAATGTTGCATCTAAGCTGTAATGCAGCCACCCACCACTAGTAGGGGCTGTAGCTCCAGTTAATGTGTTGCTCTCCCCGCTCTATTGCCACAATGGACCGATGGCATCTCGTAGGAGAAGCTGTTTAAGGTTAAACTGGCATATAACCACTCGACTGGAGCATGTGGATGTTAACCTGCAAGGAGGACTGAAGTGTGGTAGGACTAGCACTGCTAACATAAGCCACATTGACATCGTTATGAAACGGATTCAAGCCTCTACGTAGGCCAGTGAAGCCATTTTGTGAAATTCCTGGTTTCATATTGAGGGGCTGTTGTGTGATTAGCAGAATAGCGCACTCTGCAGACTAATCCTGGGATTACTCACACATATGTTTACTAAACTGAAACTTTACCCATGTTTAGTATGGGCACCCAGCATTTGCATAAGCCAGCATTGGAGCTGTAGCCCTCCCCTGGCAGCCCTGCAGTGTCCTGACCCCCGGAAGGCTTCAAGAGAGCAGGCCAATCAGAACAAAGTGGGCAATATTTTCACATTAATCTTTTCTGTGATTGGTAATGGTTTTTTTAATGATTTTTAAAAATGTCCATTTTAATGTTTCTTTATCTATTTGTCTTGATGCTTTTGATGTCTTGTGTGAAGCACTTTGAATTCTCTTGTTGCTGCTAAATGTGCTATATAAATAAACTTGACATGACTGAAAACATCAAAGGTGCAAATTAGTATAACATGGGATCTTTAACTAGGCTACAAGCAATACAGCTTTGGACAGTGTTAAGCTTTGATAAATAAGTTGTGCTCAATTTTTGACAGTTTTTTTTAGGTGCTAGCATACGACACAAATATGGCATGTGTAACTTTGTATCTCACACACACACACACACACACACACACACACACACACACACACACACACACACACACGCACGCACACACACACACACACACACACATACAAGGCTTTTATTCCTCTTTTTTTCTTATACAGCGCCTGCACTTCAAAGTGACTCAGCAGTTTTAAAACAGCACTTTTGAAGAAAACAGCAGTGCTATTTCTGGTACCCCTTGAACGTCTTTCTTCTGTTCTCCTGCTGGATGTTTTGGAAGTTTATTGACTGACTGTCATTGGCAGGCCAGAGGTGACTCTGTCAGGAAGAATGAAAGAAAGTGGTGCGTTAAGAGAAATAAGAGGAGACAATAGAGTGAAAGAAAACAGAGCACAAGTGATTCAGTCCAAGAGAATCATAGATAGTAAGAGTGCTTCATTTCAGACATCACACCCTGGTGAGAAGAAGAAGAGCTGCATTCCTCTCATAGCCCCAGCCGACTGTCATCCATAATGGCATACCTGTGTCTGTGTCTGTGTGTCACAACCAGTAAAAGGGCCGTTTAACTAAACACACACAAACACTCTCAGACGTAATACTTCTTGTTAAAAGCAGGAACTACAAAACTGTGAGATCACTATTGGCACAAACAACAGATGATTAGGTATTTCACAAACTAATTACCACATGAGTATTTTAACACAGTGTGAAGGCCAGCAAATAAATACCCATCTCAGCAAGATAGAGAATTGACAGAAGCTGCAACTAACAATCCTTAACTTGTTAGTTGATAAATGACTTTATCAATTAATTGATCACCAATGTAATTGTTAATGTTTTCTCTATCATTTAAAAAGTTGATAAAACATTGTTTAAAATAATCATGTCAGCACTTACTCATCTTACTTCATCAAAGTGATCATCATGATATAGGGATTCTGTGATAATTGAAATATTGCAAGACATTTCTATATTTGATACATGACGATATATGAAGAACAGAAAAATATCAAATGCCCCTAAAAAGGTAAAGTGTAATCAGGAACTTATTCACTGAAATTTGGTGTCAGTTTCACCATTTTATAATGCTTCATCTCTTACCTTCTTTTCACCGCTGCCCTCTTCTTCTTTTATCCCGCTGGCCTCTTCTTCATTGGCTAATTAACTTCCATTCACGTAACCCTAATTCATGTCATAAGCGTCAAGAACCTCTCCCGGAGTTCTTTCCTGAACATTTTCCCTTATTAGGGTGCTAACCAGAACAGAGTCAGGACGTTCCATGGGATACATCAAGAGCCCACAGAGGGGATTCTGGCAAGAATTCATTTATATTCTAAGGGATTCATAGAAGCAGTCCAGGAGTCTATACTGAGAACATAATCCAACAGTTTCATTGGGAATCCTCTAAGGACATTTTTATCAATGACCCACTTATATTTCAAGGATTTATCTAAAACCAATCTAGGACTTCGTACTGAAAAGAGATTCAAAGAACTAATCTTGGAGTATACTGTATACTGAAAACACTTCTGAGGGCTTCATCCAGAAGCCATAAAGGGCGTATTAAAAACAGGCGGATTCTTAATAAGCAATTTATGGGACTTTCCCCATAGAACATCCTGTCTTTGTTTTAAACAAGAGGCCAAAAATGAAATTATTGATTATGAATTTTACATTGTATATTGTATCCGCCGTTACCTAGCGATCAAACATAGCACTCATATCCCAACATGCCTTGTGTCAGACTGTTGTCTTTTTAGTACTGTTTCAATAGTTTGTTACGATATGGGGGATGTTTATAACTTTTCTTGACTCCAATAGTATTCATCTTCAGTGTATTATGTGTGCAACATTGAATTAAAATATCAACCTAAAGCAATCAATGCCAGAACAATGAATTGGACTTAAGTTTAAGTTAGCTAGCTAACTATAGCTTGCGTTCATGCTGATGAAATGTTACTGCTGACAAAATACAAAGTGGGTATGTTTATTGGCTAGCTTGCCAAACGACTTAGGATGCATATATCACAGATCCATCTAGCTTATGTATTTGGAACAATGCTGATTTTAAACAATAAAAGATGTTACTGTAGAAGCAGAGGTGTATGAAGAACCCGATATCTGTTCATCACGTTCATGTCAGTTATTATGACCAATCACTGTTTGTCCAGGCAGCAGGTTGCAGACTGTAATTAACTTTAATGGCATCGCTGTCATCAGAATAATAATAAAAATCCTTTTATTAGAATTCCAGTGTCTCCTTACGTTTAACCTCATATAACCCATCATCATGTCACTGTTTGTAGAAGAAGAATTTGTGTAAGCAGCATTATTCTGACAACATTTCAATATATAGAATTACAGAAATTTCATGAACACTAATGTGCATTGTCAAAGTTGAAAGAGGTAAATGTCTCACTTTATTTAAATGACTTGTCATTACAGGTTGAGGAAGACCGGTCCAAGTTCTTTATCACATAAAATGTGTTTTTCTTAAACAATCGGTTACATCAGAAACAAAATCTTTTTACAATGTTAACTTTTTCTTGAATTATATGTATTGAAAGATTACCCATTATTAAGAATAAATACATTGAAACAAACAAATAACCCATATATTGAGTTTAGGGTAATACATTTTAAGCTGTGTATTAAAAGAAAGCATTATCTGGGGCCGGTAAGTGCTCAACAAACTGGTCACTTCAACAAAGAAATCCCCTTAACTGGTCCTAATGGTCCACACAGTAGGGCTGTACAAACTCACTCACACCAACAAACTCACGTACGCATGCATCCCCTTCCCAGTTAACCCCTTCCCAACATACACATGGATAAAGTTTGCAGGTTAAGATCCACTTAAACACTCAGACCCCTCAGCATACACACATTTAAATATTAAGCCCAGCCAGAGATTAATCTGTTGTTTCAGTTACCACAACACAATAACGCTGTGTCTTTCATCGGATCTCCATGTTGGGATGACAGGAATATCCTGAAACCCCAACTCATCTGCAACAGAGAAAACTTTTCCTCCCTCCGCAACCTCCCAAAGTTTTTTCCCCTTATCAGGCAGGTATGTTTTGCTTGTATTTAGCTGAACCAAAACTGAAAAGCTGTACAAGAAAAAAGAACATTCCTGGGATTATGTTTAGCTGTGCCTGTATGTGTGAGCTGTCCACAGTGTCTAGGTCCATATGTGAACTTTTTTTTTGTTGTTGGAGAAGTGGAGCAGTGGGATGAGGTTGAAGCATTTGATTAGCCTGAAGTAGCTGATTGGGCAGAGCTCGGGCTTGACAGGAGTAATCACAGGGCAATTCTTGCAGGAGGAGTCAGAAACAAACCAATCTTTTTGGTTGCAAGCCATCCATTTTTCTGCCCCCCAACAAAGTATGGTCAAGTGTGGGGAAGACGATAGGTGTGAGGGGCGAGGTTAAGACGGCTAATTGATGAACCTTGGAAATGGTCAGGTCACTGGCAGTGATAAATGGGCTGGACGTACTCTGGGGGAAAGTGGCCCACATGTCCATGACAACGGCCCCTCCAGCGCTGTGAGTCTGAGCAGTCCATTAGTTCGATGACATCACCGCGCAGGAAGCGTAGCTGGGAGGGGTGGTGTGGTGTGAAGTCGAAGAGAGCGTGGGCATGATGGGGGCGCTGTGGAGGAGGGAGACAGTAGTGGAAAAATTAGCTTATAAACTTTTTAAAGACTGTCTTAAAATGAAAAAGTGATATAAATTAAAGAAAATAGTAGAAAAATTATAAAATATTTCATCTGTTTTTTTTCCATTAAGATTTGTTATTGGGAGGACAGAACAGTGGATAGAGTGGGAAATTGGGAATAGAGAGTCAGGAATGTGGGAAAGGCGCAGAGATCATTGTCAACCCTGGCAGCCTCCTTTGAGGAGCCAGCCTCTCCGTTCATGGGGCACATGACCTAACTGCCACTCATTACTTTTTTATTTATTTATGTGGTAGCTACTTTAAGCTTTAAGGAATAATTTGGAATAACAGGCTTATTTTCTCTCTTTCTAAGAGCTGGGTGAAAAGAGTTTGTCTGTTTGCTAATATGCAGCCAGTGAGCTTATCACAAGGACTGAAAATAGAGGGAAGCTGCAAATTTCCCTGGTTTAGTTAGCTTATGTAAATGTTGTTAAAGTTGAATCCAAAATGCAGCAGGACTTGGTTGAAGTTTGTTAAGAAGTCTCCTCTTTTATCCAAAGGGTCCTACAGTTCTGAAGAAAGTTAAGTTTGCTGTTCCAGTCTCTTCAAAGCTAAGCTAAGCAGCAGTCGATAGATGTTTCATTTTTACAGTAGGCCTAAAGACATTAGAGTTGTATTGATCTTCCTGGACAACTTTGCGCAAGAGAAAAGTGCTAAATATGTCGCTAAAACTAGCAGTCAGTTAGCTGATCACAAAGACTGATGATGATTTCATGATTGTGCTATAGCTTCGGCCAAGGTCAAGCTGATTGTTTTCATATGCGCTAAAACCAGGCTAACAACCTACTCCTATATTGACATTAACGTCATGAAATATTAAAGACTTGACAGATGACTCAATCTTCCCCATACACTCAACTAGAAAAGTGCATTCTCTTAAATGTTACCCAAGTAACATTGTATTTAGCTTAATTTCTATCAGTTTAAGGACTGCAAGTTGTTCTGCTGAGTTGCTAAAAATTCCCCTTCATATATACTGAAAAATGAATGGTGGTTAATGTGGTTCTTTATCTCAGCTGAGCAGAAGCAACATGATACAGTTGGTGAATTTTTTTAATTAAATGGCGTTTCTTTGAAGCCTTGAACCTTTTTGGCTTTGTTAAATGATCTACTTCAGGAGGAGGAGAAAATGCTTTGTATGATTTATGATTTGAATTTTGGGGAAAAAAAGAACAGCAAGATCCTTTTGAAAACATACTTGTTGGAGGTCTCATTTGAATAAAACAATCTTTTTTTTTCTTTTCTTTTCCATGAAGGTAAGTGCGAAGATTGATACCATGCTTCAATGTTGAACTGAAGTTAGCTGTCACTTAGCTTAGCTTAACTAGAGTGACAGTAGAGCATTAACAAGCAACCTTAGTGTTAAGATTCCAAAATCTGCGTGCTAGCATCTTAAATGTTTGCTAACTAACACACGTCGTAACTTTTAACACTTGATTTAAATATGTACAACATTCAAAGTGTAAAAAAAGTGTAATTTGTTGTTTTATGAGGCATTAATTGACAAATTATTTTAGAGCATGCTAGCTATTGCCTTCTATTCACATTCTGTCTGAGCTAGCTGAGCTAACTGACATTAGCTTTCTGCATGAAAACAAATTCACAAAAAATGATATTCATTTAGGTTGTACAGCTTCAGAGAGCTTACATGACTGAAGCTTTCTTAATGCGCAGTGAAGTTTGAACATGTGCCATACTGACAGAAAACAGGCCATGACAGGCACATAGAGTTATTGAGGTGAACAGGTTGACTCAGCAGACAGACTAGACGAACTGGTAGACAGATAAAGATGTGACAGCTGGTTCACATTTTCACATGACGCCTTTGAGGCTACAGCTGGCATTTGGATATGGTGTCTACTGATGTGTAATCATGAAATGTGACGTCAATACTCTGCTCTGATTACATTTATTTTTACTATCCTGAGAAACGGGACATGACTTTATTGAATCTTTCATTTCAATGTGTCCTCATACCGTGTACTTGGTTTATGGCCATCTTATTTTGCTGCTGTGCTTTGTCATTTCATAATCTGTTTGACAGGATGTGCATTCAGAAAAGTGTCTACTCACTTCTTGTTCTCATTGGCTTTGTTGATTATTTGGCTATATTGAAGCACAGCAACTTTAAACCATGATTTGTTGTAGTTAAGAGAAAGAAAAAGTACGACACTGAGAGACAAATAGACAGAGAGGTGTGATCAGTCCAGAATAATGTGTGAGATAAGAATGAACATCTCTACACACCTGCTAAAACAACACTCTGTTAAATCCTGATATTTCTAGTCAAGGTGCTTTTAATTCAAGTGTCAGATGCTGCACTTTCTCTGCCTGACTGTGTTCTTCTTTGAGTTAACAAAAGTAATGTTTTTCTTTCCTCCTGATAGCCGACCTGCTCTGATGTCTGTTGAATCGGGAAAATAAAAGTAGTTTAGGAGTAAAGGCAGCTACTTTAAGGAGAGCGTCTTCTAACCTTTTAGCTGTCAGTTGTTCCTTGCCGCAGAGAAAAGTGGACGTGATATTAACTGGGAGGGACAGGAGAGACTAGAAGGAATATAAATACTGAGATTTTCATGTGTGTGTGTAAGCATAGGTGTTGCAATTCTGGGTTGTATTGCAGTAAACTGTTTTGTTTATCGACCTTGTTTCAAAATGATGGTATCCAGGCAGAGGCAGGTACACACACAAACATACAGACACTAACCAGGATGAAGTAACAAAGAAACAATTTATCAATCTTAATCTGTTAAATCCTCCATTGAATTATCTTCTATTCTTCCCCTAATCTAGTCTAGACCTGTTGTTAGTTGTGAGTTGTGCAGCGTGTTTGGGTGTAATCCAGTACAGACTCCTGTTTGCTTGGGTTTCTTTTAAGGTTTCATATGCAATTCTGCTTTTTGTGCAAATCTGTTTGTGTGTGTGAACAGATACATAAATGACATATAATGCATCTTATTTCAGGGACTGCATCTCTCAGAGAGTGCATTTAAAGACCTATTGTGTCACAGCGTCCCAATTTCGAAGGCTCCTTTAAATGCGTCCCACTTTTCTGGACCATGAAGGATCCATTCAGTGCACTATTTCTGGCCATACATACATGTTAATACAAAACTGGCCTTGAACATTATCTTAGAATCTGTTAAATGAAGTTGGTTATGTTAGCTAGTTCCGGTGCTGCTTTTGAGGTTGCTCAGCAACAGGAGCGGTGTTCAGTAACAAAAGGGTAAAGGCAGGAAAAGCCAATGACGAAATCGTCTGATTTCAGGTAAACCTGAGCAGTTAACGCAGGCTACGAAGACTCTTTCCTTCATTTACTGCACAACTGTGGCGCTAAATGATGTCATCAGAGCATTATGTTAGCGCCTGTCTTGAGACGTATTTTGGCTTCACTTTTCTAAAACGCCAGAAGGTGGAGACACATCATCCATCTTTTACAGTCAGTGGTGTGTGACAGCAATGAGAATTGCTGTTCATTTTTACATGCCAGCTTGTGAGGAGCAACGGTTCGGAAGGAGAAATATGGCCTGCCTGCGTCCACTGCACTTGACTGCCTTGTGATCATCGTCCTCTCCAGTGCCCGCTCAGATCCGAAGCAAGCACTGACAGGGGGACAAATTACTCAGCTTTGCACTGTATTTTTCTCAGCACAAACTCATACACAGGGCATTTAAGGCAAAAGAAATGCCTCTGACACTGTCTCTGTTTGGACTAAAAAATGAAAAGATGTCCCAAGTGGTCAAAGTTCTGCACAAACAGGCTTTGTGTTTGAAGAGAAAACTATAGGACAAGACGACCTTGGGGCTATATTGGAGAGAGACAAAAAAACCCTGAATTATTTCCCATCCTGCCACGGTGAGATAAGAAGTGATCTAGGGCCATGTAATGAACTGCTATGGAATTAGTTTGGAATGGAAGGATAACACCTAAAGCACTGCATCAAGATGAACTAAATCAGATTTTTCCAGTCCTCGAAAGATTATTTTATATCTGTAAAACTGACCCAAAAACAAAACTGTGATCATGTTGCGTGTCTGACCCAGTGAGGGAAAGTCCAACAAATAGTAGAACAGTAAGCAATCTTCTTAAGGCAATATATTCATTGCTCTATAACCCTGTTTTCATGAATTCATTTTATAATCTACACGCCTTTAGGGAGCATGGCAAGAACTTGTTAAGCCGGAGTTCCAAGCAGAATGAGGACCCTATTGTATCTGACAGGATTATAATTAGGACCCGAGCCAAAAAGTATAGCCTTAAGACCTTTATGATGCTGTACTGTGTACAGGTTTTGGTAGAAGGCGTGTCCTATAGATGGCGTGATGGATTTTCAAGTCTCGCTATGAATCAGGATGTTGTTTTTTCAGTGGCTTCAGATGCTTGAAAACTCATGAAACACACACCAGAAAAGGTTTACATTGATATTGAGGGTTTAGGAATTGGTATGGTAAAAAATGTCATGGCGCTTCCTCCATAATTTCAACAAAGCAGCACCTAGAGTGCTTTTTACCAAGATAAATGAAGTTTGGCAGGCACATAATATCCAAGCAGAAACCTCTGGTGCTGAAAAACGACTTCCACTCCAATACAGAAGTGTAAATAAACTGCAGTTTCTCTAGTGTCCTTTTGAGACTGGCTCCAAATGCCAAGGAATCCTAATAAGGACCCAGGTTAAAATGCCTATTTGTACAGCAACAACAAAACATGTTTATTTCTTGTAGTAAAATCATTTTTGGTCTCTATGGCTAATTTATTTTAAAAACTGAACTGGGGTGAGTTTTATCTTTCCATTTTGATTCATGAAAGCCAGCAGTTTAACATTTAGGCATAATTAGGTATAAGCAGGGGTGAGACTGATTTGTCTGAAAGGTGGGCATGTTGTAGCTGTTTTCCTGCAGGCTATAATGGCCTGCCTCAACTCCACCTTTTTGCCTCTTACTAGATGGATCGTCAAAATGTCCAATAGGGCAACCGCCATCTTTTGGCTTCATAGCGCCTCTTCAGAAACCAATGAGTGAAGTCACTGAGACTACATCCATGTTTTATACAGTCTATGGGAACATCCAAAGTCTCTCGGGCCATTACTGCATTTCAACAAGTCCACCATTATAAAGTAAAAGTAAAATTATACATTAAAGTCCATTTTGTACATTTACACTACTTAAAACTTGCCCCTTAGGTTTTTCCTGAGGAACACGGGGGGGGGGGGGGGGGGGGGGGGGGGGTCTTTAAAGAGGCAGGACAAGACGTACAAAGGACGCCATCACATTCACCATGTGATGTTAACAACTTATCCAAGATGGTGAACGAAGCAACAGAGTCCAACACTTAACATACTAAGACCCTCAAAATGTCACATTCTGAAGCCAACAAGACGTTGTGGAACTGGGTTGATGTAGCAACACAGTGTTCCCCTTAAAACAGGAAGTTGTTTTTCGAGAGGCTTAGCATACTCAAACATAAATGAAACTTGGAACACCCATCCAAAGTAGGGATTACAGATTTTTTATGGGGTTTTGAAGCAGGCGTGGTAAAATGGCTCAGTTTATATGAAATTTGGCAGGAATATGTATCGTGTCCAGAAGACCTAAAAAAAAATCCCTCAGAGCCATATTCCAAACTTAATAGCCCACCATTTTGAAATTTCAGTTGATTTTCAGTCTTTTTCAGGGAGGACTTTCTGACATACTCTTGCTAGGACGTTCTGCATACAATTTGAACATCAGACAGAGCTTACCTTAAGAATGACTAGTTCTTTAGTTTTTTGTTACCCCCCTCAAAGAGTCCAAACTCTTCGATGTTATCATTTCTATGAAGTGAACCCCTAATAGAGAATGGACCATGTTTTACTGTTGATGGTGTATAGACATATTCAGTGGGGCACAATCATTGGATGTTGGAGCTCTGTTTAAGACCCGCGGACACTAGACAAGCTGACTGTGATTTTATTTAAAATGACAGTCTGAAAGCCTGTTTGGATCAGGCTAAATTTAGAGTGTCGAATGTGTTTGGGGCAGGATGAAGTTTTATTATCTCCTCTCTTTGTACTCTTTGTTGTGCTGCCTGGTTAAAGATGAAGACAAACACTGAAGTAACATTCAGAAGAAAAGCCTTAGTTGTTTTAATTAAACGCATTATTTTAGATCTGTCTTTTGTTATAAACACTTTACATCATGGGAACAAGGATAGTTTAGCTAATTGATACCGATTAAAAGTTGTGGCACAATGGAATAGAACATCCTTACAAATGAAGAGCAGGTTTTTCCTTTTTGGCAGGCGTTGTGTTTGGTAAATATTTGAGTGCTTGCGTGTTGCTCAATCCTTGTCTAGTTGTATTGTTCAAATTGTATTTTTAACCCACTTGAGAATATCATTAAAACCGTTGCAGAATAAACAAGGCCACAGAGATTAAGGTATGACTTAGCTTCAATGACCTGATTTGTAGTGACAGATGTTATTTTAAAAGGCTAGAGAGTCATATAGGTAAACACAGCACCTTTAGCATGCATGACTCCCTCAGCTATCGGGCATGTTGTGGTGCAGCAGTATCTGAAGGCCATCACAGAGCAACTTCTTCACCTCCATTACAGGGACAGTCACAGTGTCTATGTAACCAGAAATACTTAGAAACGCTCCATTTAAAGAATATGTAATTAAAGAAATAGTTGGTAATACCTTGATATGGCAACTTTTCCTGCTTCTTTTTATTTTGATTTTTCCAGTTAAACTGAAAGGTTTTCACGTTTTCAATTGTGAACACTGGTATTCTGTTTTTTCGGTGGTTTTGTAAAACCTTTGATAAGTCTTTTGGGTGTTTTTATTTACAAAAAATTAACAAAAAAACTTGCAGCAGCTAATTTTGAAATCAAAACATAAATCCCCAGCTTCGTAGAAACGATCTACTTTTATATTCAAAGTTTCCTTGGTGTTATTGATTGTCTAATTCCAATTCCAGTTAAGTTCAATCACAGACCCTTGGACTGTGGTTTGAGACTCCAAGGACCAAACATCTGTATTTGACAACATTACCGTTTCTGTGACTGACTATATATATGTGTGGTAGTAAAGTGTTGTATAACATATGATGTTCTCTGTCTTCATTCTCTCTCTCTCAATTCCATTCAGTATTTTCTGCTCTATTTCTCTCCTTCACTCAGCTCAGCCATTCTTTGGCAGGTGGCCGCCCACCCTGATCCTATTAGAGAAATGTTATTCTTGCTGCTGTCACCAAGTGCCTGCCAAAAGCAGATTTGCTGGATATCTTTAAATATTATTACAAATGCCTGCTTTACAGTGCACTGAGATAACTTCTGTTGTGATTTGGCACTATATTAAAGCACTTGACTTGACTTACTCTAATTTCAGATGCAGGCGTTTGAGAAACAGTTAGTGTAGCTAAGTGAGTAATATTCCTTGTTTACGAGGAACGACAGCCATTACAAATATTCAATAAAAACATGAAAGGCACCAAGGCTTTCTAATTCCTGTACAGTCATTGGAAAAAAGAACACATTGACAAAATTGGTTCATCTTCACATCAAAAATGAAATAGGGAGAATAATGGAGTAAAAAAGAGAAGAGAAATGAACTAGGCTATAAATTATTTAACAATCCTAAATCTGTTTTTGAAAGCAATTGCCTTTGTTGACTTTCACAGGTTTTACTTTGATCCAGCTTTCAGAACTCAAAGTCGACCCATGAATCTTGTGACAGACGTAGAAAACTTCATTTGACAGAATGACAGCTATGAATTGGTATTTATTCCATAATTATTGTAATTATGCTTCTATTAAGCCAAGTACATGCCAGCTGCGTCGCTGTGGAGAGCAGAATATGGGCTAATGTATGATTTCTATAGTATGAAAAGCTCAGAGTCCTGCTGTTGTTTTCAAATGTTAGCTGAGGTTCAGATTGTGGCAGTATTTAGGCCATACCTGTTTTTTTTTTTAATGTCCCACGGGATGACTGTTGTTATCTCCAGTTTAACTACCATCAGAACACCCTGAAGCTAAATTCCTAACTTACACCTGCTCCTGCTGCATTTTCTCAGATGTTGTATATACGCTGCAACATCCCCAGTGAATTACAACACGCACAAAAGTGAATTAGTTAGAAGCTGCTTTGTGGAACAAAAACCTATATTTAGGACCAGAATCTGTCATCCTCATCTGAAAGTCTTCTGCTCCACCAGGCAAAACACTGCAGCAGTCAAAGCGCCTCTGAAGAAATGAAGACGGTGAGAGGAATCAGCTCTTTGTTTTAGAGAAATAAACCCATGAGTTAGAAAATGAAGTTTTAGAAAGGAAAGTTGCTGAACAGCTACATTTTTCTGACTGTCACGCCACTTGAATCCATTATAAATGCGCAGGCGTATAAAGAGAGAGTTAATGTGAAGGTCTAGTTTTATGGAGGTTAAGCTTGCACATCATAAAGATCAATAAATGTGGATCATCTTCAAAGAAGAAAAGATTCAGACAGGCTTTTGTACTCCACACATTCTCAACCAGTTCTTTTTTGTATCAAGAAACTTGTTCCCTTTCGGTTTCTTCTTTTATACAGACAATGTTAATGACTGCAATGATGTCTAAAGACTTGAAGCAAACAAAGATAAAGGCGAGCAATCCTTCCAGATAAAAATATCTTCTTGAAATAACAAAAGAAAAACTATTCTTGATCGACAAACACAGGAAGATGTACTGTACGTGTAATGTGTGTGATATTTCCTGCCTTATTGAAGTCACATTCAAAGCTCTCACTCACTGGCCAGTCAACTTCCCATAAAGTGCTTGAATGTTGTTTTCTTTTTGTTTTTTGTTCTTGTGAAGCCAAAGACAATTTCCCACATTGGGGACACATCAAGTTCTATCCCATTCTAACCCCGTAGTGCTGAGTAGTATTGTGGCATTAGTACTATATGTACTGTAGTACTATCTTCTTCCCAACATAATTCATTAGCATAAAGTGCAATGAGCTGACAGGGAAGTTCAGGGATGTACTGTATGCCCAAAAAACCCCAGTGAGCTTAAAAATGTAGTTGAACAATAGAACCAATCAGCTGAATCTAAGACAGGTTTTTGTTGCTGCTTTGGGCTAATCATTCATGAATCAGGATGTTTAAATGTTTACCAACCCGGTCAAACAACTGTAGTACTTTTTTGTTGTTGTTGATTTCGGGTGACCTTGGCAGACAAACCAATATGTCGCCTCGTTAGTCATTTCTGTCGAAACATTTCATTCTGCTTTATTTTAAGTGTAAAATGTTCCACTCACTGTGAAAGAAAAGAAAGGCTGTTTTGGCAGAGGGCTGTATTGAAAATAACCATAAAGGATTAATCCATCTTATTCCTGAGGGTTTTATCTGCTTTTGCTAGTCATGAAGATCCATCAGTATTAATTTCAGTCTGTGTCATAACCAGCTTAAGATTAAGCTCTAAAATAGACACACATTTCAAATGAAACACACACCTTTAATTTGAAATTTTCCTCCTTTGCCCAGACAGAAAAAGATGATTTTCTTCTTGTCTTGCTTATATCGATAGTGTACATTCTTGACATTATCCAAATGAATTTGAAACAGTTATAATTAGAGGAGAGCTGAAGTATGAAGGACAAGAACTGGTCACTCACAGCATAGACTAAGATACATCATTAATGAGTAACGTGACCTTAATGTGACATGTCACATCCTGTTAATTGTGGCTTGGGTACGCTTGGGAGCCGAAACTGAGCTAAGTGCAATAAACTCATGGCAATAACTTTAGAGCAAATATAGAATGTGACTCCATCATTACTGGGGACATTTTAAAAATTCATTGGTCAAGAGAATCAGAGTGAGTTCATTAAACGCTGATGTTGTTACGAATCTCTCTTGGGGATATATAAGAAATGGACGACACTATAAAATAACGTACGCCTGCCAAACGCTAGAAGATGAAGAAGAAAGACTCAAGTTTGACAACCTGTCAACTCTAAAGATACCTGTTTACAATGTCTACTGCTTTCTGTTTGGTGCATGAACAACACGTGTACAGTGCTGGTTGTTCAGACTGCTCACATCATGCACTTCACTATTTGCAAGAGCCAAGTCTAAGATCAATGGTCATTTCATTTGAACATAATCTGAAAATTACTGATTTTATGAACAGAATGGAAATCCATAATGATTATCTCAATAAGTTGTATGGTGTTACGCCGAGGACCCAACGCTGAGTTGTAGCATCCGAGTACACCGCGTTCTGCCTCCACCTCCACCTACGCTACTGGAGCTGTTTCTGAAGTGCAGCGGAGGGCAGTCGGATTTGCAAGTTCAGAAGATCACAAGAGAACTACAAGATAAGGCGATAATGGAGAGAACAACATATAAACAACAGGTTACTTTGCCTTCCCGGGGTTGATTTGATGTTCATTTGGCGCCAATTTTGACATAATCTCAATAAAGTAATGGGGTATTTGATCGGGAATTTATTCCTGGTGTCTTATTTTGAAATTGACTAGGTCTCACTTCCTGTCTGGCTAGATCTGCATTGTTCAACTTGACGCATGCTGGACTCGCCTCCGTCGAAAAAATAGACTCGGCGTGTATTTTGAGCAGAGCGGAGTGGTACCTCTGGTACGCGCCACAGACAGGCTGCGGTGTGTGCAATCAAAACACAAGCAATGACTTGAGAGGGTGCAATCAGCTTCAGAGTGCATGGTGTAGATGGAGCATGGCACACGTTTTTATACATAATACATTTTAGTAAGGATTGTATCTCAACTACAACTTTATTCTCCAATAAAGGGTAAAGAGTCTGACTGTATCTGACTATATGTATGAAAAGAACAAGAGTAAAGGACGGCATTGGCCTGGAAATACTTAATCTCTCATCTAAATAATTGGTCGCTAAAACAGGAGCTTCTTATTGGTCATTGCTCCCAATGGCTTTTTTAAGTTCTGAGGATAGCCAATAGGTATTGAGATTGACAGCCCACAGACTCTGAGACACAATAGGAAATGCTACAAACATTTTTAAATATTGAAACTCATATTCTCACGATGTTGGATTTCTGATCTGATACATGGCATCTTTTTTCTCATCCTACGCTCACTTCTAATGCTCTCAATGATTGTGGCAGCTCGCTAAGTTTTGTAAGACTTATGGTTCTTTACTCTCAGGTGCCAGGTTTTAGATGTGCATAAGATGTGTTGGATATGAGCACTCTGCTGGTGTTACAGAAGTGATATGAACATGTCATGTCAGAATGGCTGTAGATCAAATCGCTCTGTGGGCGTCCGGGTTCGCCTGCAGGCTTAGCTTGCCTGCCACTCCCAGGAATAGTTAACATGCTATGTGATCCTGCAGGCATAATAGATTCACAATTGCAGGAACAACAGCTTCTCCCCAGGTGACACCATCATGGGAACTGCCTTTCATTTCTCTCACCAAACTTGACTGAAAGTTCTGAGAAGACACGGAAATTTGAGAAACGCCTTTGGATAACTGACAAAAGCTGTCCTTCCACAGAATGATCCTTCACCTAAAGGGTTGTTTTATTAAAGATATTTCCTAACTTACTTGTAGCATGTGATGCCAATTTCATCCAACAAAAAAGACCCTAAAAGAAGGATTAGCTAGAAGATAGAGGGGAAATCCTAAACCAGGCTCATCATCGTTTGAGCAATTAAGAAAAATGTACTTGGAACAACGCATTGAGAACTGGTCTGTTCAAACTTGATATTTAACGACCTAATCATGACTGATGTAAATAGTTGGGTGCCTACTCCCTCTGGCCCGGTGCCTGCGGGATGACTGATTAAGTTCAGCTCCACACCAGCAGCGGTCCTCTGATCTTTCGTTACAAGACGCACCTTGACGTCAAACCCTGCCGCTACAGTCACAGGGCTCGCCGTTTCATAAACATATGGAGTGTTTCCATAACTGTCAGCTCCATTAAAAAACTGCCTTTGCCTCCAAGTCACAGACAAATGAATTATGAACACATGGACGGCTGGTTGTTTGAAAAAACAAACAGGTTTGACAACGAATACAATATTTATTTATTTTTACAAAATGCCTGTTTTTGTGAAGCCTCATCCGATACAGAAGTAAATCTGTGATGGCTTAAAAAAGGTAACCCACAAAGATGACAACAAGAACAGATGTGCTGCATAATACATTTTGCCACATACAGAATCTGCCTTGGGTTTATGTAATTTCTTGGAAAGTAAGACACAAAAAAAACAGAGAATTACTTTATGATCCTCTGTAGACGGTAGAACTGCAACTCTTCTGAAAATTGAAACAGTAGAAACTTTTTTTTTTTTTTTTTTTCTCGAATTAAAAACTACAGAATATTTTCAGACTCATTTTGAGCCTTTCCCAAACTTTAAGGATTCTGGTGCTATGTTAGTGATACTCTTACGTTATACAGATCACGACACAACCATGCCCTCTCCTAGAATAACAGCCAAGCCTGTCTTATATGGATGGCCCTTAAGAAAAACACATCATTGGCACATTGTAGAGCAGTAATTATCTGGAAATCTCCTACCTCTTCACCTTCATCTGCCTGGCTAAAGGATCTTATGATTCTCTTAAGCCTTTAGAAAAATGAAATAGAGGATATAATGAGCGTTTTAATGAGACATGTCAACCTTTCATTTACTTTTAAAATGTGTGAGTCCTACCTTCTGAACCAGTTGGGTCCATTATGCCTTTCCCCTATCTGACTACTGATACACTTCCGCAGTTCTCAGTTTTTCTGGAAGTCTGTTGCGCTGTAGAGGTGTATTGGGTTCTTTTGAATTTTGGCTTTTTCTTATGTTTCTTGTCTTTTTTGGGCTTGTTTGTTGGTTTGTTTTAAAATGTTTTGATGAATATGTAAAATAGATTTACGGGATTTCTTAAGCTTTTATGCTACTGAATAAATATACTCGATAAAATATGACCAAAAAAAAAACTATGGAACATTTCATTGGGAAAAATTTAAGAAAAGTCTAAGAAAAAATACACATTTTGCTTCTCAGGGAAAGACAGTAATCCTTTTGTACTGTGATCTCAGCTTTTCTATGCCATCATGTATGACGTATAGACACTTTACACACTTTCATAGTAGAAAATCTGGTTGCTTTTCTCTCACTGTCTATAAATACACTATTTGTGTGTTCTCCTTTTGTTGCCTCAGTTAAAAAATAGGCCTATAGGCATACAGTCGAAATTAAAGACAGAAAGAAAAGGATACAAACAGACATACAAACAAACCATGGGTCATATGCTCACCCTGGCGAAGTGCTCGGGGTCTCTCAGAAAGACGGTCCTCTCCTTAGCAATGCTGTTGCTATGGTAGAACTCCACGAGCTCGTTCAGAGAGGAGAAGAGCTCGTCCCACACGTAGTACTGACTGCAGCGATCCTGCAGCACCTTAAAATGCTGAACATGGTCCCCATAACTGCAAAATGAACAGAGGCAGATGTTTAAAACCTTTTCTCATTGGTGGAAAGATTTATTTATCTCATTTCACGAGGTATAAGGCTGCCAACAGATGCTGAAAAACTTTCACAACATTGGAGACGAACAGATAGAAGGACATAATAAGGTCCTTCATGAGTCCTGTCATACAGAGTTTTAGTCTTTGCATCACAATTTGCCTTTTTGTGAAGTAGCTTTGGGTCGAGACCAACAGTCTTGGCCTTTAGTCCTCTGAGACGGCCTTTTAATTCAACAGCTGTCAGCTGTTGGGGCTGGCATGCATTCAGTGCCGCCCTCTTCATTTGTCTCTTTAAAGAGTTACCACTTATTTCATTTTATTTTCATGCTAATAAAAGGATTTTTTCAAACATTTAAACCGAGAATATATTTTTTAAAAGGCTAAAGAAAATAAAGCAGACAAAGGAATACAAGAGCAGGCAAAACACTTTAAAAATGATGTTCTTTTATGAAGAGAGAATCAAGAAAGCACAAAGTACGACATTTTAAGAAGATATTGGATGGGGAACAGATGGCTTAGTGGTTAGGTCTCGCCCCATGTACGGAAGGCAAAAGTCCTCCAAGGTTCAAGTCTTATCTAAAAGTATAACTATTGGGTTTGAGGCAACAACTACAGTGGAGATTTTTTTAAAGATTTGTTTTTGGGCTTTTTGTGCCATTATAGGAGAGAGGACAGTGGATAGAGTCAGAAATCAGGGAGAGAGAGTGAGTGGGGAATGACGTGTAGGAAAGGAGCCACAGGTCGGATTTGTACCCGGGCCACCCGCTTGGAGGACCATGGCCTCCATACATGGGGCGCTCGTACTAACCACTGTTCCACCAGCGCCCAGTGGAGACTTTTTTATTTGTGTATTGGAGTTGAGACAGGCAGACATGACATTTGCATTGGCTGCTTTCAGAAAAATAATACAACTAAGTCATATTTAAAAAAACAACATATTTTTAGATTTTGTCTTGTAACTCGTAAAAAAAATTACACACATTTGTGCTTTATCTGTGACAGTATGAGATCTCACATTTTAATGAAAACAGTGTCAGAACACTGAAGCATTCAAATCATCGAGTGTAGCTGAGAAATCACAAGATCCAGCCGATGGCACAAACAATAATAAGCCACAGTGTTGGAGTTCCTGCCTTGTTATGATGATTCAAAGAGTTTGGGCCTGTATTTGTTGGCGATCATACCTGCTCCTCTTGTCCAGCTCCTCGCTTGTTGCTAAGAGACTTGCCAGCTTTATCTTTAGAAACCTGGACATCTCCCCGTGATCGTACTGTTATGTAACTGCATGTAATATGCAGCGGAAATCAATGCAACTCCCCCATGTTTCTTAACACTAGATAAGTAGTATTAGACCTATTTTGATAACTGGTAGAATTGTGATATTACTATAACATCCTTCCTCCAGCGTAAAAGCAATATATATGATATAGAATTTGTGCTTTAGGCTAACAAAACTCCTCCTTTATGTACTCAGACTGGCACCCCTCCAACCTCAGAAGGTAAATGAGCATCAGCTTGTTTCAGCCAGAGTTTTTTTTTTTTCAGACGCAGAGCTCTCTGAACAAGCCGGGCTAGCTCCCTGATGACAGGATGGCATTCAGCTACACCTCCACTGCTCCACCCTGCCCTTGTTACTCTGCCGTCTCTGTTTCACCCTACGTGTCCTCATTTCTCCCTCATCACTCTGAGTGATGCTCCCAAATCTGTTTTTTTTTATATATGAAACTGTATTAAAGTGTTTAAAAAAACAGAGGATGCTTTAAGATAAAAAGGGGATGAAAATGTTACCTTTTTGACTTCAAGTTTTTGAGCATTTAATTATTTCTTACTGTCATTTTTAGTTTTGTTTTGTCTTTTTAGTTTTAGTTTTGTTTGTTATCTGACTTCTAGCTTTTCTTTGCCAACCATAACCTCTGCTTGCACTTTACCTGATCTCTTGATTAAAGCCTATCCCTCTGTGGACTTACTCACCCAAATTTAAAAAAGAAGAAGTCCATGAATGATCCCTATCAGCCCCCAAGAACGTCCCTAGAGGTCTGATGCCATTTGCTGCACCCTACTGGTGGGGTAAAGATACTGCAACCTTCTGTGCAGCTGTTTGAGTTAGAAAGAGCCTAATCCGAATGGCCAAAGTCCTCTCTAAAAAGTGACGTTGATGCAAAAAAAAGGAAAAAGTTTGATCCTGGGAAAAGAGAATTCAGTGGTGGAGGGTTACAAAAATGGGATGTATACAGGGCAAGCATAGAATGAAACACATCATGAACTTAGAGGCACTTTTTGGGTTAGGGTTAGAGTTTTGGTTTGTTTTTGGCTATATTTTGAAATCAAAATCCCTACCAAGCAAAGCTTTAAATGACCCATTGTCAGGAATTTAACATTTTTATCAAGAGTAAGTTGGGCCTTTTTTCCATATCCATTTTATCCAGTTGTTTATCAAACTATTGTCATTTAACAGGGACTATACAAACAGCATGCAGCCACACACAAAAACTCTGATGTTAAGATCCGTTGATGTTTTTCCCAACACATCTCTTTAACATGATTTGAGACATCAGAGACACGTTGATGTGAAATATAACATCTTGAATTTTGCAAATCATTTCCATGCCTCATGTCAGCAGAGGCGCCTCCAGCTGTGACAGTCAGAACAATCGCAACCAAAAATATCTCTGCCTCATCTTTATACAGTTTACCAGAATCTCTTTAAATATTTATGGAGCAACACTTAAACCATAACATCACTTCTTCACTCTCAATTTGTCCTCCAGTGCAAAACTCTGCTCCCTCGTCTGAAACAGCAGGACAGTCACACACAAACAAAACAAAATTTGACACAAAGTGTAGGCTACTTGCAAGAAAACTACCAAAAAAAAGGTTATAATGAAACACACAAACTACCACCCAGGAATGATGCTGCCATCTTTACTGCATCACACTGAACACTGTGACATGACATTATCAAGCAGATTCATCAAACTTTTTTGAAAAGAGCGATACCAAAGGCCAGCTAGCTAGCAGCGAACTGCAAGCTAAAGCATACTTTAGCCTGAGGCAGTCGACACAGCACATTAGAGAAACAGCTTATTTTCAGCCAGAGACTGACCATATTACCACAGCCTGTTCAGACACTTCTCTCCTTCCCTGTCCGCCTCACAATCTTCAATATGAGGCAACACAATGTCTCAATCCCAGCATTAGCAGCAATTAGCATCCTCAATGCTGGAATTAGCAGCCTTCGATTGACCTGAAGGAGATCATCCACCTTCCACGGTAACGCCGGGAATCAACAAGATCGAATAATCAGCTGAATAGCACAGACTTCTTATACAGAACTTGTAGTAACTCCTAGACAAAAAAAATATGTTTATGCTGTCCCACACATTCAACACCTCTAAAACATCCTAATCTAATCGCATAACATGCGTCTGTTTTTCCTTTTTTTACACTAGCAGCAAAAACAGAGATTCAAACATGAGGGAAAAAGAGAAGAAGAAAGAGCAGATGTAATGTTGCAGCTAGAACCCTACTAATGTCTTGTCAACATTTTTTTTAAACAGTTTCCAAGAGACATAAGTGTGCATAATACAGACAGCATCTGTCTCAACACACACACACACACACACACACACACACACACACACACACACACACACACACACACACACACACACACACACACACACACACACACACAAAAACAAAGCATGCTCTCCAAGTGCCCTCTCATCTCCTTGATCCAGTGTAATTAAGGCCCAAAGCAAAAGAGAGAGATTATTTTCTTTTTCAAGGTAAAAGGAAACCAGAGAGGGAGGGAGAGAGAGTGAGATTACGAGAGAATGAGTGAGAAAGATTGAAATAGCAAATAAATAAATAGAATGCAGAGAGAGAGAGTGAGATACTGTAGATGAGGAGGGGAGTTATTTTTAGAAGTTATACTCCGCGCCAGCACAATTCAAGCAGCGTGAAGGTCATCCGTCCATCTTTCTCTCGACTTTCTCCATCAATCTATTCTCACTTTCTTTTTCTATCCTTCTCTCATCCTACCAACTCCACCCCCCCTTCTCTAATCTGCTGCTCAGTCTACAAACTGCTGCAGATGTCTGGATCACTTCACGCAGCCACACGACACCTCGAGCTGTCAATTTAACTCAGTAACTGTGTGCGTGTCACAGAGTTATTAGGATGTGTGTCAGCCCATGTGCATGCTGCAAATAACAGAATACATCAGACTTAACACACATGCAGACTACTGTGTGTGTGTGTGTTGGTGTGTTCCAATGCTCTTAAGGGTTGTTTCACATGAGTCACAGGCTGCAGCATAGTGGCTATGAGAGAGTGTACGTGTGTGATTTCGCTTCAACCAAGCATGACAGGGAGTGGGTGAGTGAGTGAGTGAGAGGTTCAGCTCCTCCTGCAGCATCAATCAAGCAGCTCCATCACCTGTTTCTGTTTCGATAGATGGATGAGGAAGCAGAGAGTAAGAAAGTTAAAGTGTTTAAGTGTGTGTGTTTGTGGAGGGGTGCAGAGAGAAAGCTGGAATAGAGTTGAGAATGATAAAAGATGTTTGGAGGCAATTTGGTCAAAGTTTGTTGATGGTTCAATTAGTCTTTCAGACAGAAAAAATATAGGTATGAGAGAGGGTCTAATGGAGTTTATTTGCAAGGCTGTTATAAAGGAAACAACTATTTAGGCCTTAACAAACACTATTAATCGGACAAAGCATAAATAAGACTCTTGCTTCACCTTCCTCAGTTTTACCTCAACTTTAATACTTAACATTTTTTCACATGTTTAAGCCGCACGCAAGATGAGTACAGTGGTATGATTTCATGAGGCGAAGCATATAGCCGCATATTTTAACTGCAATCAAAGAAATCCTGTAATAAATATAGATTTGAGTGGTTATATAAGAGTTTCTATGAGCTGGAGATGCCTAGAGGGATGAAAAAGTCTAATCCATTTATTAAAATCTCAACAGGCAGAGCTAATGTAATCTAGCTTTGTGTCAGAATAAGAAACTCTTCAGCTAGTCTAAACCTACAGAGCTAATTGACTGAGAAGCAAAGAGCCACTAATGGGTTTGAAGCACTTTTACAGCTTTCTTGTATTTTGTACCTTACCTACCTAATAGATTGTATCCAGAGACTAGCTAAACCTACAACTGCAGTAAGCTAGATGGCTGGTTAAAGAATTTGTTTATTTTATATTATTTTGTAATGTAGCTTGCCATAGGCCTACATGACTTTTGTATTCAGACTAGCTCAACCTCGCTTAACCTGCTAGCTCAGCAAGCTAGTTGGCTATAGTTTTAGCATTTTTACATTTGACAATATTTTGTAATGTAGCTTGCCATACATGCCTTTTGTATGCAGACTAGCTAAACTTAGCTTAACCTGCTAATTCAGTAAGCTAATTAGCTAGCTTAAGCATTTGTACATTTGACAATATTTGATCATGTCGAACCAAAAATTGCGCTTTTAATAAATTCTTGAGGGAATAGTTTGAAATTTTAAGTTTTTGCATTCTTGTGAGATGAAAAGCTGTGGGAATAGACAATATGGCCCACCCCTCTACAGTGTGTGCCGATAAAGACATTAAAAGATTCAGAGCAAAATCTTCCTTTGAACCAGGTTGTAAACATTATTTTTGATGTAAAAATGGGCATTTCAACATGGCTGTTAATGGGACTTTAAGGGCTTTTGCGCAGCCAGCCTCAAGCAGACACTCAGGGTACTGCTTTTTTTTGGTACTCTTTCACATTGGCTTCAACACCTGAGGTTGCCGCTGACTGGAAGCAGCCAGCCTGTCAGTGTCCAAGCATAGCAGAATTTAGCTCAACATCTCCAAAGCCCAAATATGTATTTTACCATCAGTGTTGTATTTTCTTGGTGGTTTGATATAGTAACACATTAAATAAAATCACATGCTAAACTTTAAGGAGGCACAACTTTTATACCTTTGTAAGCACAATGCCAGCTGTTCCAACACTTCCATTCTTTGTGCTAAGCTAAGCTAACCTACTGCTGAAAGTAGCCTTCATTAATCAAGTGTGATATTCTTATCCAATTCATGCCATGAAAGTAAATAAGCACATTCCCCAAATGACTCAGAATTTATTTTGTCTTAGTTTGTGCCATGTTACATAGACTCAAACTTAAGTTACAGACAAGGCCCTCGGGCTGCACAACAAAACACATTTATGATTTAATGACAGACTATTGCTTTTTGTTTACTGAGGCTTTTTTTACAAAACCACAGAGACAGAGAAAATGGTGGAGTAAGCATAGAATAAAGTAAGAAAAAAATAACAAAAACAAAAACACTGGGAAGAAAAAGGACGAGACTCTCTTGAGGGTTTAATCCCTGCAGGGCTACTGGTCTTATTTCAGCTCCACTGTCAATATGTAGAAAAGAAAAGATAAAAATAAGGTTAGAGCTTAAGCTTTTCTTCTTCAGTCGCTTTAATCTGCTTTCTTCAAGTTTCTATCTTTCTTTGTATTTTCAACCTCTCTCTTGTCTTTTGTATTTATAGCTCTGTCTCTTTCAAGTCATTCTTTATTGACTCTTGGTCACTGCATATTGATGCATTTATATAATACTTTATGGTACATTGGGCTGTGGTGTAAGCAATTGAGAGACCCAACTGCAAAATAGACCAAAGATGACCAATGCACTTTCATTTTGTTTCAAAGTAAGATTATGTAGCTGAAAAAATAAGCATTGGTCAAAGTTTGCACTTGCCTTTATGTCTTCTCTTTGGCGTTATGACACAGATTAGAGACTAATGATAACAGAGGAAGCTACATTAAAACCCTGATTCAGCAATTGCTGCGTGAGCTTTTTGCCACTGGAAGATTGAGTCAGTGATGGCTGAGATCTTGTCAAAAAAAGATGGTTTCCAAAATTGAAATGGCACAATTGACAAATGGCTCGGTCTGTTTAAGAAGGCACATGCAGGACAGTTTAGTTAGCAGATTTACAAAGTACAACATGAAACCAGAAAACATTCAATTCCTTTTTTAAGTTCTTCTTGTTGTTCATACTGCAAGCACCTGAGCTCCGTTTTCCCCTTTTGTAGTAGGAAGCATTGCATATTTAGTCTTTCCACAGTCAAGAGGGCCTTTTTAATGGGTTTTTGGCTGAAAATGTTGACTTACAGACACAAGTATGGTGCTGGACTAAGGCAAACATACTGTAGCAATGACCTAATAGATTTTCATTATGTGAAACACTCTGCAAGCACATGAACACTGCAATCGTTTACATGTGTCACTTTGTGTAAATTGGTTCCCTCATTGTTTTTAATGGAATGTATATGCACACGTAAGTCAAAGAGACATTTCTGCCATTTGCATGCAAAAAGTAATCAAAGTATTTTCTTTTCTATTCCATTCTAAACAGCAGAAAAGCTCAGAAAACAAATGCAACACAACAACACTGCATATCAAGACCTGTAGGGGGCGACAGATGAGACAAGATTTTGTTGAAAAGTACTTTGGGGAGAAAATAATGTGCAGAGAAGAATTTGGAGGCCTAGAGCATCACTTTTGTGTTGACTGGATTTGCATGTTTTCAAAGAAAAAATATACCTATCCATTGTTTGCGCATTTTTTTCAGTTGTTTTTCATGCCTTTTTTGTTTTTTTGCAGCACATGTTTAATCTCGTAGAGCATTTCAATTGGATTTATTTTGGATTTTTGTACCAGTTGTAGAATTTGCATTGTTTCTTATTTTGCAGCCGTTGCAGTTTTCTTTATGGAAATATTGAAGGCAGGTATGATGTGTTAGGACATGGCAAGACTCTTAATTTTTTAACATTAAAGAGGACATATTATACCCATTTTCCACCTTTTCAAACAGTCCCCTGTGGTCTAAATGAAACATCTGTGCTTTGCTTTGGTCAAAATATAACATGAATCAAGCACCAGAGGAGGTTTGAGACCCTGTATAAACCAGCTCTCTCAGAACGCTCCGTTTTGGTGTGTGTGTCTCTTTAAATGCAATGAGCCCCCCATGAGTTTTCCCAGTAGACATCACTGTAGCGAGAATAAAAATACACTATTTTGTCAAGGACATGCCTGAACAAGTTTGAATGCACAGGCGTTTTTAGACTACCACACAGAAAAAACGCACAAGCCCACAAAATTGTCACCCAACATTAGTGTTTAGACAAACCAAATAGTTAAATCAAACTGTAAAAGCCAAAAAAACGTTTTTTTTTGTACTACACAAACCATCACCTTATCACGGCAGTAAGAGCACTTTAAAATGAAACAATAGTGAAGTGTTTGTGCGTGCCTGCAATTGTCTATGTGACTAAGCTGACCACCATATTGTTAAAAAAATGTTTCAAAGTACGAAGAAGATACAGCTGCGGTGAAACAACCACAGGGAGACATCCAGCAATCAAACAGAAAGTAATTAAAATAGTGCATGCTACAGACAGAATATGTAGTCGGTAGTGGTTCAGGATGCAAGGTAACTCATTAAAGGTGAGAAACACAATGGAAATATTGTAGTTCTCTGTTGTATCCAGTTGCCCATGATTTACATGTTGTGCTTTTGCTTCAGAGACTGATGTCCCATCTATCATTTGATGACTCACAATAAGAGGATGCATGGATGTTACACTCAGCCGTCATTCTTATGTGTAGGTGGACGTCCTGATATCACAAGAGATAGTGGGAGCCTACAGTATGTACAAGGAAGTGAGGTTTTCTATTTAAGAAACAGCGAGAGTTATGTTCCTTCTCAGCCAGAGATTGAAAAATGGCCCAACGAGAAAATAAAATCAGACCAAGAAAACAACACGCAGCCTGTTTCTTTTTCTAACTGGATCAACATGCAGCAGACTGAGAAAACGTCTTCCCCTGTGGGTGAATCCACTGCTGAGTCAAAGAGGATTGTGGAAGCCTAGCAAAGCAAAATGGATTCCTCATCTCTCTCTATAAAAAGTCCTTGTTGGCATCACTTTGCTCCACTTTCCAAAAATAAGCTACTAAATAACCCATCGGGATGGTTTCTCTGGCATAGACTCAGGTTCCAGGCCGCATATTCTTTCATGACGACCTTTCTAAAGCATTCTGAACATGAACTGTGCTAAAAGTCCTCCTCCATTATGGCCGAGGCAAAGAAATCTCTTACTCTGACAAAGAAACGCTTGACTGATTTTCAAATGAAGATTGATCACGTTAAAGGGCCCAAGTAAGAACCAAAATTGAGAGCACCGAGGTCACGTCCTTGTTATTTTTTTCTGGAGGTTTAAGAACTATGCATTCTACACTGCTGTAGATTGTATATGCAATTGCCAGTATTTACATTCAATTGCTGCTAACTACCTGATTCTCTGAAGAAAAAATGCATCGTCAGATCTTGGTATGGGGGTTTTACAGCCATTACCACATTAATTCAAAAAAGCCTCGCTTACGTTTTACTGATTCATTTGCATTTGAAAAACCAAAAAGGCCACTTTCTTTTCAATAAAACCTTTTTTTTTTTTTCAATTTCATTTCCTGGCGGTAATAAATTCTGAAATATGCAACATAAGAAAAAAACAAGGTTGAAATATTTCATTTTTACTGTTCATGAGACATGACTTCAAATAACTGACAAATTTTCTTACTACGAACGTCTTATATTTGACACTCACTGCATACTGATACTTTCATGGCAGAATAAAATTATCAGCTTAAATTTCCCATCTGTTGCTGGTAACTTAACACAATTTCAAAAACAGCAAACAAAAGTTTCCTTTTTGCCTCCATTCATGAAAGAAAAGTGGATCAAAATTTCACAGGCTGACGTCAAAGCTGGACTCAGCTGAGCAAGGGCTGAAGTTTTCACAGTTACTGCTGTCAGAACGTCTCCTCTGACAGGAGAGTTGTTGCCACACACGCCCACACAGACACGCACACACACAAACACCTGACCCAATTTTCAAGCTGCAACAAACCGTCCAGCAAACACAGCTAGATAAGCGCCATCAGACAGCCAAAAAAAACAAAAACAAGTAGCATCAAAATCCACCCTGTCGCCAAACCTGTTTTATGCATAGAACCTCCCTTTTCCTTTTTGCATCTTCATTCCCAAATTCACCTTATTCTCACTGAGCCCATTTTCCTCTGATCTGCTAAAATGCTGTTCTTACTTCTATGTTCCAGGTTCTATCAAGCAGAATTACACTAGAAGGAGTGATCTTCTACTGCGTTTAAGAATGACTGTGGTTTAATAGGCATGAAGCAGCAGGCTAATAAGATAATCAGTGTGGCGATATGCGGCATAACAGCACAACCTCGAGTGTTATTCATTTTGTTTACAAAGCTCTAAAAGTGGATTATAACAAAAACGCAATAAATAAAAACAGAAAGTTAATGTAGGTTATTTAATTGTTCATTTGGCTCCACTCATCCTTCATCTTCTACTTTGTTTGTGTCAACACATTTCAGTTGACACATTTATGTACACTTTTATGTATGTATTCAAAAAACACATATTTCTGGTCCGCGAGCTACATGGTTAAGCTAGCACCATGCTGTACCCCCATTAGGCTGTAGCCTATACAGTATAGAATTGAAAAACAATGCACATACATTTACTGTATAGTTATTATTATATATTATTTGAGAACATATAAAATGTATTACAGTATGGTTAGTGTTAACTGTATGCTGCATGTATGCTGGCTGGCGAGTCGCATGACTGAATAGTAGTAGTACGACAGGCTCCCGTATCATACGAGGGAAGAAAAGCAAATCTTGTAGGCCTACACATCCGAGCATTTCTAGCATATACAAATTGCATTCCAGAACATACTACATACTTCATGGGACATCAATAGTAGAAATTGTTTGCGGTTTCGGACACCATTTTAACGCTTTTTGATTTATCAGTAACAACAACGAGGTAAAAAAAATGGTGTAACCTAATATTTCAAGGTTAAACAGTTATAAGCTACAACAGCCTCATCACTAAAGCTTATATTAGCATTGAACAAGCTTCTATAGCTAGTATGTCACAAAATCTATAACCTTAGCTCTCAACCAGCTCCTATAACTTCTATTTCATGCAAGCTAACCTTAGCTTTCAACCAGCTCCTAGCTAACTTCTGTCACACAAACTTACCTTAGCAGTCAACCAGCTACAAACTAAAAAAATATGGTTAGCAAACACAGTACTGATAGGTAGCCACCCTGAAATGAAGCTTGTAATTTATGCCTTCCCTATCGTATTGTAACACTGCCAAACAGGATTGTTAGCCAAGAGGAAGTTGAATGCTAACATTAGCTGTTGTGTAGAGGTAGCGAGATGGATCAAATATGTGGCTTTAAATAAAAATATGGCCATCTCACTCTCTAGATTTCAACATCCACTGTCCTTTCAGTGGCTGAACAATCAAGAAGCTCTGAAATTATAGAGATTTTTAAAATTCCCTATGTTAGGCTATAGCCTACGACTTGCAAAAAAGAGCACAACAGTCCACCATTATAACCGCATTTGAGTTTATAACCCTGAGCATGATGTAGAAGGAAAATGTCCGCCATGTGAATATTGTCTAAGCAGACACCATATATTTCCTTTTCTGCTTCCAAAGGCTTCTTAGCCACCTGGAGAGAGATATCATGCTCAGACATTGTCTCATCCAACCACAATATCAACTTAACCCCTTAAGCCAACCCCTAGTTCCAGGTCTGACTCCAACCCTCCACCTCCAAGAGCCTCACATCCCCTGTGGGAGCTCAACACCAAAGCCTCAGCTGCATCCCTGACCGTCACCCCAACCGTTCTGGCCCCTTCAGCAGCTCCAGATGCTGTGGTGTGCCAGACAGGATTAGCTCACATCCGGCCAAAGGGGTTGCAGATCTTTCCTCCACCCCACACCTTATCCTCTAACCCTCCTCCTCCTCTGCCTGCTCCTCTGATCGCCTGCCACCCACATAAACACATACTCAGAATTTTATAAAGAATCAAACAAGGGACAAAACTGTTCCATGTGCAGGGATGTGTGCCCTTGTGCATATATGTTTACATAAGTCTGCTAATTGAATTAGATTGCGTTAGAAGAGATGTAATGAAACTTTTATGATCCCTGTGGAGAAAGAGGCTCTGGCAGTAATTAGAGAGTACTAGGTGAACAGGAATGGAATTTAAAAAAAAGAATACGTAGGTCAAAGTGATATATAGTTAATATCATAAAATAAAAAATGTCCAAAATGGATCAAATGTGCAATTTGACTTTGGTCTTGAATGACTCATCTCCTACCTGACAGACATTGAGAACTCTCCAGGGGCACTCTCGCTCTCTCGGACCAGAAAAGCACCACACTCCCTGTGTCTGAGTCGACTCTCTGCCACGCCGCGCGATATACGCCCTGCAAACCAGCTGGAAGAAGACAAGAAAAGAGAAGAAAAGAGTGTGATCACTGGTGTTACTATTTTATGAAGCTGTGTTCCTCTGGGGTCTGTGAACTTGTGAAAATAATCTGTTTGGATATCTAACAACTTCTGATGTTTTATTTTTAGTGTAAATGATCAGAATATTAAAGTTCAGATCAATGCTGACAAAAAGATAAAGGGAGGTGGAGGGTGAGAAGCAAAACAGAGTAAAATTAGCACATTTGTGGTGTTATTTTTAAAAACGTTGCTAAATATAAGAAAAAAACAGTCCCAAAGTGCTAGATTTCAGTTGTCAGCTGTCGAGCGGAGGCATTAGTGACATTTTTCATACCTTTTGTCTTTTTGATACTATTATTAGTCGGGCAGTTTGTAACATACAAAGGTAGCTAAATCAGATTCTGCGGTCATGAATTTGTGCTCTGTAGCATTTAATAACCCAACTAAGAAAACCTCAATGTGGTTATATGTCTCAATTCGTGAGGGTCTGACTTCTGGGTTTTTATTTCATTGTTTGCAAGGTCGCTGGCAAGGGCAAATATGCGGTCAAAATGGTTTTCAAAAGGGATGCATGCTGCATGGTCATACAAAATGCTAATTTTAAAACACTAAAATACTCCTAAACAAATATAAAAAGTATATATGCTGCAACTGGCAAAACATTCTTCAAAAAGCAAAATCAGTTTTATTTACAGAAAACATCCTGCATAGGGAACAGTGATCTGCAAAAAGACTAACTGTTACGTTCCCCCAAGTAAACAAAATCTGAATGACAGAGGTCACAAGTTTCACTGCACTTTTTACAAAAAGGTACCACATATATGGGCCTTGGGTTTCCTTAAGGTGGAAGAAGAACATAGCACTTCATTCTCTCAAAATGACAGACAAACATAAAATTGCAGTCCAAACAAAAGATAAGTGGGAGTTAAAGAGGGGTAGTGGAAGGAGTCACAAAATGGCCAAAAGAAAAAGTATATTTTCAAAACACAAACAACTGAGAGCTTCATTCAAAAACAAAAGCAAAGAAAGCCAACTGATGATGTTGACTCTCTGGATACACAATCAACTAAGCAAAGGAACTTCTACCTCCCTATATAGCCTCCCAGCCCAGCTGATTGTCATCAGCCACAGGTGCAGTCAATAGATCCTGACGAGCAAGGAAACCCGTGACCAAGGCCTAGACCATACGGAGACGGGTATTTTTTAAAGTGAGGTTTTCCTCCTCGAAAAACGCAAAACTCAAAACTCAAAATGCACCGTTATGGCTGTCATGAGCATGCCAAGTCAAAAACGATGTCCTTGACATCTGCAATGACAATTTCATTTTACAAAGGGGAGTTTCTGAAAATCTTCGCTATGGAAGAACTTTTACAAAAGGTGCGTTTTCAGTGACCTAAAACGGCGTCTGCCTGTGTACAGTACGAATGTCAAAAAACCCCTCAATTTTCAAAAATACAAGCCTACATGTGGACTATGCCCTAGTTTCCTTGGGAATCTCTCCATAACATAACTCAAATCTTTTCAGAAATTGCGCTACACAAAAAGTGCTGCAAATGAGAAAATGCACTTCAGAATGCTCACTTCACTGCAGAAGGCCAAAACAACCAGCTAAAATAAAATGGGCTGCAAATGATAAAAAAGCTTCGCAGAAAGCCAGAACAAGCTTAGTTAACAGAAAACTCATTGCTTATGAAAAAAACACTCACATGCACATATTCCACTAGAGAACACAAGCTAAACAAGATAGCTCAAACAACAAGGTGCATCGGTGTTCATTAATGAGCCTGGGCTGCTATAATAGCCGCGTTGTTATTTTAGTGTTTGTCTCAAGAAAAATAAATGAAAACCCTGCTGGTGTATGACCATCTGATGGAGATCCAGGATGTACCAGCAGCTTCACAATAAACATGCACGCAGACAAACACACATAGCTGTATCATGGGTGATTACATAAGGCAGCGAGTGAGTGTGTGTGTGTGTCCCTTTGGGTAAGGCAGCCTTATGCCGGAGTGCAGATGTCCAAAGCGGAGCAGAAAACGCCCCCAAGCTGCACACGCTCACTGATGAGCTGTTTAGATAGACCAGTGATGGATGTGTGAAATTTATGCATCTGCTTTTACAGAAGAAGATGAACTGTACACGTGTTTGAATTTGTGTGTCTAAATGTTGCTGTGTGTGTACTCACGCATGGGGCCTCAGGTTGATGTAGTTTTTGGGCACAAAGCCTTTCCTGTTGTGGAGCTCAGCTGTGTACCAGTTAGGATCATCCTCCATGTTGGTGATCTAGAAGTGAACAGACACACACATAAACACACACGAATGAAATATTGCCCATAATGATGTTGACGCAGGCTATTACTATCGGGTGAAAGGCCACCATCATTTTCTCTCTCGCTCCCTGTATATCAATCTTTTCGCCTGGACTCTCTTCTTCTTCTATTATCCGCTACACTGGCTCTCATTCATCTTTGTGTGAACCGGGGCCCTCGACTCGCCCATCGGCAAGTTCAAAATGCCACACAAAGCCCCTCATGATTAAACACACACAAACCCACACCCACACACACACACACACACACACACACACACACACACACACGCACACACACACACACACACACACACACACACACACACACACACACACACACACACACACACACACCAAGGGCCAGACAAGTGCTCATGTAATATTCTTCAGTCTTTCCTGCGTATCCTCTCATTTCTCTGTGGTTCTCATATTGGCATGTCAATGTGATATTTTCAGCTGTTGTTTTTGCAGCATTTTTCAGCTGCTATGTTTTATCATTTAACAAACAATAAATCATGTACACCTGAAACATATTCCGCCAGTGTAAGGACTAATGTAAAAAGCTCCTGCAGCGATGTTGCCCATCTGCCAAAAAAAAAAGTTGTCCTGCACCCTCTTCGCCTTTGGGAACTTCATTTCATGCACCATGTATTTTAATGGTTACACTGTGCACATTTGTACGAGTATTGCAAAATGTGTCGCAGGCTATGCAAAGATTTACTGTTCAGAGTATCAATCATTGTTCAGTAACAAAGTTAAATAACTAACCTTCAAATAAGTTGGTGGTTTCAGAGTCAGACGGAACTTTTGTCTGGGTAAGAAGAAAATAGTCTAACACCAAACCCCTGTGTTTTTTAAGGTGGTTTAAGACAACACTTTGACTTTTTAATTGGATATTTTCTCTTGTTTTAACTCATTTATTCAATTAACAGCTGGAGGTGTTTTTCTGAAAATAGGTGTTTCACTTCATATACCTTTATTTTCACATTATTATAACAGGCTAATTTAGCATGTAATAACACGAAAATGATTTGTCTCGTTTTGAGTAATCACAGCACGTCTTCCCTATTGAGTGGCAGTAAAATGTTTGATAAATTCATCACTGATTATATGACCCTTGGGCTTATTTTTCCCCCCGACAATGACATAAATCTTAAAGGCAGTTAGTTTTCCTTCTCGTTTTCCATTTCTCATGACACTCACATTTTGATTTAGCCTTTTTTCAAAATTCCTTATATTCTAAAGGGGACATATTTTGAAAAATCCACTTTTACAGTGTTTTTTGAACATTTATTTGGGTAACCTGAGTGTCTACCGACCCACAAAATGTGAAATAAACCCATCCAGTCCTTTGTTTGTGGTCTGCATAAGTCTGACAACACAGAGAAAAATGCTCCGTCTCAAATTTGCTCTCCTTGTGACGTTACAGTGGGATTCTGGTAAAAAAAAAATACCCTCCCCTCCGCTGTTATCTCCACCCATGGACTCCACCTCCAGCCTAGAGCAAAACTTTTGCGCAGGTCCGCCATTTTTATCCTTGCTAGCGAAGGAGTGATGTCTACCAGGAAAACTCAGGGGGGGCTCATTGCATTTAAAGAGACGCACACACCAAAACAGAGCGTTCTGAGAGAGCTGGTTTATACAGGGTCACAAACCTCCTATGGTGCTTGTTCATGTTATATTTTGACCAAAGCACAGCACAGATGTTTCATTTAGACCACAGGGGATTTTTCCGCCTTTTTTTTAAAGGCGGAAAAATGGGTATAATATGTCCTCTTTAAATAAAATTAAGACAAATTAGTTCTTAATCTTTTGGTTAGGTCCTTTATCATGGAAAAAACATCCTTGTTGTGTTGACATTGCTCCTTTGGAAATAAAACAGCCTACAATGTCAGTTGAATGATGAATAACGTCTTTCTTTTCTCATCTGGTGTACTGACGTTGTGTATATTTAGCATGTTTATCCACAGGCACCCCCGCTGATTCAGCTGTGTTTGACTCAGCTTCTTAACAATTACATAATGACTCTTAAATTAATAATCAGGCTGTAAGCATGAATACCAAAGTGGGAAATCAAGGAAAAACACAAAACTTCTGACATCTGCATTATTCTCTTACTCTGCACCTTGATGCAACTGATAAAAAGAAAGTGACAATAACACTGAGAAGACACAAAGAAAAAGAAGCTCTTTTCAGAAGGGAAATTTTCCCCCAAACTACTCAAAAATATTTCATTCATCGTATTATTTCCCAACAACAAAGATTGGAATGAATTAAACAGCTCAAGAGATTGCTGGTTGTGGGATCGTGCCCAAAAAATACACTACAAAAATAGTGGCCTTCTCATTTCAGCTGCCACCGGGGACGGAGGACTCTGTCACACAACCCAAATCCAAGATGAATCCAAAACCGTCACATTAGTGTTTGTGTTTGGGGAACAAAAGACTTGTGTGTTTCCCCAACTCCCGTTTCAGAGTCCCTTGTGTCAGAATTGGCTGTGTTGTCTAACAGCTTTACACAGAATGTTAGAAGCTTTTTTTAAACTACGACGCTATGTTTATCGCTTCATTATGGGTCTACTCTACTAAGCCTTAGTGATGCTTTTCCAAATGGCTACAGCACAACAGGAAAAAAATAAACCGAATTCCCCAAAATAAAAATCCATTTAACATCGATGCACAGCAGCATCAAGAGATAAACATTTGAAAATAGAAGCATTTGAGCTAGAAAGTTGTGTTTCAAGATAAGAAACTGGCACTACGTTAGCAGCGGAATCGTAGTAAGAGGAAAATATCTGACAGAAAATGTGGACTCTTTTATAATGATGGACATTTTGCATGATGCTGTACGAGTTTTGATGACTTTGTAAGGCTCAGGCCATCTGGTGCTGCAAGCAGAAGTGAACACATTTCAAGAATGATTTAAAGTGCTGTTTGACCAAAGTCTGGACAAGAACTGTTTAGCTGAGACAACACAGACGTTGATCCCAGTGGGAGGAAAGACAAAGTGTTGCATAAGCTAAACAGTATTCACAAATGTGGCCATAATGCATGAGATTACTTTAATACTTGATCTAGTCATCAACATAAGTACATTACTTTGTGATAACTTAGCCATATTTAGGAGGTTTTTTTTTGTCATTTACAGGTGGGTTAAAATGACCACAAAGTCCTCAAATCACATTTTAAAAAGTGATACTCGCACTCTAAAATATTGCAGAGGAAATGGAATCATGTTTATTTATTGTCATAATGTCCTGACACAGCAGCAAAAGTAAATGGCACCTCATTCTGTCTGCGTCACACACTGACACTCTGCTCCAGATAAATGTCTTTACAGACAGCAGAAATGAGAAGCTGCTTTATTCATGTGTTGTATAATATTGTAACAGAGTTGTCTGAGGTGAATAATAAACCAGCTTACAGGCGAAATTAAAGGTAAAATTCACCTTCACATTAATATGGCCGTAGACTTAATCAAATGTCACAGGTCATTTTGTGATGAGGTCGTACCCTCAACCTGACCCACCTTCATTACCGGATTCTACATTTTCCAGCATACCTTTCAAAAAGCAGAGAGAGAAAAAGGTGCAAAGTAGTGTGTTATAGCAGCCAGAGCTATATGAAAATGAAAGCAAGAAATTGTTTCAGATCAGGAAACCAAGGATACAGCAGCCCTTCACATAAAAAGTTATTTTGCAGTAGGCTAGGTCTCTGGACTCATGAAGCAAAACTGAGTGAAAATATTGATCTCACTGTGTCTTCTGCCATGAGTTTCTCTGTGCACTGTTTTAAAATTACAGTGCATTATTGTAAGTCGAGAGAGAGAGAGAGAGAGAGAGAGAGAGAGAGAGAGAGAGAAGCTGTTTCTCTTCATTTCTGAGGTTTACTGCTCATATCCTTCATTACAATTTTCTGCTACAATAATCTCCAGCTGTGCAAGAAGTTTCTTAACACTTCATTTGTCCTGTTAGGAAAAAAAAAGCTGTCGTTAAATTTTTTTTATCATCCTATATAGAATTGTTAGCAAGTGGGGAAAAAATATGCATGTTAGCTGTTTTTTTGCCAAGTCATGTGGCTAAATAGTACGCTGTAGCAGGCAGATGGTTAAACTCAAATGCGTGGGGACTGTTAACCATCAGTTTTAACATGCCATTGTGCAATTTTAACTGATTATGTGCACACACAAACATTTGGAGTAAAAGCAGAAAAAATCCTGGATGTTATTTGTCCTAGTCAAGAAGTAGCCTAAGCAACTAAGTTTTACACAAATGTTAAAGTTAAAAAACAAATCTGGCCATTACATGTTAACAAGTGAATTTGACTTGGACTGGTATGTGACGTTTGTCATCTTCTTGAAAAAGCCATGCTAGCTGTTTTCCCCCCTGTTTTAAGTCTTTATACTCAGCTATGCTAGCTGTTAGCTGCTCACTGGCATACATGAATTGCATTTTTAATCTTCACAACATCATAAAAAGGAAACAAATGTTTTCCACAAAATGTCAAACTTTTCATTTTTAAACCAATTTAAGTTAACCAGTGGCCTTTTTACAAGTGACAATATGTGGGAGTTCTTAGCTTTGGACATACAGTAATGCCAGGCTAGCTGTTTTGATTCTTTATGCTAAGCTTGGGCAAGCTGGTCGCTGCCACCTGGTACATAACCAGCATACACACATGTAAGAGATATCAATCTTCACATTAGTAAAAAAAATAACAAAAGAATAAAAAATGTAAAAGTGTACCTTAAATTATCTATTCTACATATAAAATTGGAGAAAACAGCTTAGGAGCTTTAGCTTTGTTAGCTTAATTAAGACATTCCTGTGCAGACAATTACTTTCTCAATCAAGAAAAATGTCTTAATATTTCTATTACTTAGAAGTCTGAGCGGTCCACAGACAGGTTTCCTTCACTGCTTCTTCTATATAGTCAGCAACAGCCAGAAACACATTCAAACAGAATGTCAAGAGCAATAGCACAAAAGTTATAATTGTCATAATTATCACAGGGGAGGCCAAGCGAGAAGTACGGTTCCATGAGTGAGTAGCACATGCTGTATATATAGCTGTATAAATAGATAGATGTAAAGCTGTATAGATAGATAGATAGATAGATAGATAGATAGATAGATAGATAGATAGATAGATAGATAGATAGATAGATAGATAGATAGATAGATAGATAGATAGATAGATAGATAGATAGATAGATAGATAGATAGATAGATAGATAGAAAGAAAGAAAACATTTAAGTACATTTTTTTCTTACCTTGAGCATTTCTCCCTTGTTGAAACTGAGTTCATCGCCCTCTGTGGCACGAAACGTATAAAGTGCCACTGCTTCCATGCCGAAACCTCCAACACACGCTCACTCTCACACACACACTCGCACACATACACTCTGGGACCCCCAATAATGCCCCAAGAAACAGGGGGCCTGGGGGACAAGAAGTGGAAGAAATGTAAAAAAAAAAAACACAACCCCAAAAGGAACAGGTAAAGTAGGAGGATGCAATGAAATTACAGACAGTGGAGAAGAAGAGGAACAGGAGAGGAGAGGTCTCGTCTGTCTGCTGAGTCTGAGAGCGCACAAGAGAGTCAGAGCAGAGGATGAGAAAGAGAGAGAGCGCTCAGCGAGGGGAAAAACACGACTGGCTGCTGCTCAGCAACACACTACCATGAGTAACGCTCAGATTGAGAGAGAGAGAGAGAGAGAGAGAGAGAGAGTAGAGGCTGAGGAGTGGGAGGCACTTCCTGTGTATGTATATTTGTCTCACAGTTTGTGTGGCTTCTGTGGCTTTTGTTTTGTCTTAATGTGTTTCTTAAAGCATTTGCTCGTGTGTGTGTGGTTCGTATTTCTGACAATTCTACGAACCAGCTTCAGTTTCCGCCGACCTAGTCCAGTGTGAGTTCATGTTTCCTGTCCGTCTAACATCACATGTAAAACTTGTGGTGGTGGTGGTGGTTCCTTTTGCACCTAGCAAGATCATATATTTCCATTTCAGTCTCCATTTGTTGCGCCAGCAGCAACATCAAGGGCCTGATATCCTTTGTTATACCACCATATCCTCTTTTCATTCATTTGTGTGCATTTCAAACAGCACAGTTTTCGAGTTTTTTTTGTTACATTCAAGATTTAAAGGCATCAATCTATTAAATGTTCTTTCTTTGTATAGAGCAACAATTTATCCCATGTTACTTAACATGCAGAGCAGGTCAAGGAAAAGTGTCCTTTTAACAGGCAGAAACCTCAAGGAGCATCAGAATTATTGTTGGACAGCAATCTATTGGCTGAAAGTGGAGGAGTGAACATCCAGAAAGACAAATGCAGTCTATAGTATGGCATTGCATTGTACCGTACTGTATTGTACAGTATCGTACGGTCTCATACGTTATCGTATGGTATCGTATCCTATTTTACAAATGCCCCTATCAGTGGGAAATTTGCACTGTCTGGCGAGAGGGTGGCATTTCATCTTGGGGCGGGGGGTCCCCTCAGAAGGCAATGCAGTTGAATTTTACAAAGGGGCTTTACTAGGGGGCTGCAGCTCACCCAGGAAATTTGGGGACATTTTCAGGGGTTTTGTGCGTTTATGAAAAGGGCTTTATCGTAACAACGCCAATGATACATATAGCCTAGATTAGCAATAACGAATATAATATTTCAAATACAAGTATTACTGATGATAATTACTTTTGCAACTCGAGTAATGCAAGTCCACAAGAAAGATCCACAGGAACCTGCGAAACCAGAAACTTAGTTAAAGATAGAAAGTTCATAACATGTATGGTTACACTTGAAACAGTGAAATATAGAAGAGGGGACAACCAATCACCACCAAGCTTTGAGTTTGTTCGTGACATTGACATTTTACCAAAACTGTGGCTGTGACTCTGACAGAAACAGTGGGTGGGCAGATCATCCATACCAGTTTATGTAATTCCTTGAGTCTAATCTGTTGTTGTAAAATCAGCCCCTGGAGTAGAGTGTGAGATAATGAGCATGTAGAAAAAGAAAAAATACACACAGGATCGAAGAAAATCCCATTGAAATACATGGTAGGTGTGATAGAAGCTAGAAGGTGTGATTTATGGTTTCTCACTTTTGGGCAGAATTCAACCAAACAGTAATTTGAGTGTGAGATGATGTTTGTTTGTGACACACTGAGTGGTTAAAAGGTGCTATCCTGGAGTTTATAAGTGTGTCTTATTGTGCTTTGTTACCTCCATTTAGACAAACTAACAACAGTGCTGAGGGAGCGTCACATGTTAGTCCCATTCATTGTTCTGGCCTGAGGGTGTACGCTGTACCTCAGGCAAATACTTAGCTAAATCGAGCACAGTGGTTAAAAACCATCCTCTTCAAAAATGTAACAGCTAAACTGATTTTTTAGGAGAAATGCGCAGCAGATTGAGAAAAAGGGGGGTTGACACAAACTCAACTCGCACAATGTCCTTGGAGGCCTGTAAACCAAAAACCTCCCAGCATTAATAAAATATTTTACACCAAAATCCAGTGTCAATGTGTACTATACCTACAGGCCTGGAGGATAGGATGACCATACATCCCTATCTGACCGGGTCCGTCCCGTCTTTAAGCTCTGTGTCCTGAGTCCCCACAAATATTTATAAAACATTAATATGTCCCGGTTTTGAACAGTCCCAGTCGCGGTTTTATCCCACTGAAATACCATGACACCATGATACCATGGTATAGATGTCAATCAATTCCGTTGCCAAGGCTTTAACATTGATAATGCACCACGAGTCAAAGTTCAATACTGACTTGTCTGTACCTGTGTCAATCAATCTTTGGGTTGTGGATGTTGCTTAGCTAGCCTAGCTTATCATACCAACAGGACCAGCTGCGTAATGACCAGCTAACGACAGGTAGGTTAGCTCTCATGCAGAAAAGTAAGTCAGTGTTTTCCAAAGGGCTCCAGGAGACTTACAGCTTCCTTCGGAAAAATTACCAGCCAATGAAAATGTCAATTTTCAGTCGCTAACAGTGGAAATGCAGACATACAAAGCCATATTAAAACGAGCAAACACAAATGGTGTGAAGTAGCGCTGTTGGGATCTACTTCTGTGAGGCAAATGCCGCTGACAACCGTCTTAAACGGGCTGCTCAGGAGGGCAGCTTTACCTACCACCTTGTAGACCAGTGCAGGTCACTGATCTGTGGATAGATGCAATTAAAGTGTCCCGATTTGGAGGTTTGAAAACATGGTCACCCTACTGGAAGACTCTTCTGTTGTGATGATAGGATATGTAGTGTTTATTTTCTATTGTTATTGTTTTGTTTTCTCTTTCCCTATAACTTCACATAACATTATTTGCAGGGAAAATACTATTAAACATTTGTTTTGGCTTTCTGCAGACTTTTTTTTGCAGCGTGTTCTCTGTTTACGCATTTGTTTCGGTCAACTGTAAGTCGAGTGTGTTTAGGGGGGAAAACAAAATGAATCAAGTCCAAAAATGGTTTAGTTATCGTTGTGTTTTTACAAACACAGCACAGCCACTTCTACTGGATACAACATGCTTTATGAAAGACATGGTGACAGCATTCAGCAAAATTGAACTCCTGTTCACCCCTCCTCCCTTTTTTTTTTTTTTTACCATAAATGAGATCAAATCAGAAATTAGGAAACACACAAACTTCAGCTCTTATTTATGACATCTAAATTCTCCAAACTGCTCAAAGAGGGAGCAATCTGTCACGGAATAAAAAAACACTCGCCCTCTTGCCTTGTCAAAATATATCATTAGAATTGTGCAGCTGTCTCTGTCTGGCCAGAATCCTGAGTTATGTGTTTTGATGTATTCGTCTTGAAATCATCCTGCAGAACATTATTACTGATTTAAAACCTTTGCTAGCTGAAAGAAAGGTGGGTGGGGGAATGAGCTTGACTAAATACTGTAGAACAAAACAAAGCAGGAAAGCATGCACGGACAGTGGTTTCAACAGCACAACCTGTCCAGGAAATCCCCGGTCAGCTGGTCACTTGACTCAGCCATGAGAAGCGAGACGGGGGTTTGCGGGAGGAAGAGAGCAGGGCTGGATGTGTGCTCATGGAGGAACTGAAGAGGAAGAGAAGGAGAGGAAGTGGAACTGCCTTTCAGCACAAGGGCCAAACATATAATGTCCTTTACTTTTCACCCTTTAGGAGTAATTATAAGTTCCTATACACAAGAATAATGTAGCTAACACATAACTGTTGTGTTTTCACTTATAAATGCTTAACCATAATGCAAATAAATGTAAAATAAGCATCCGAGGAGAATAAGAGCAAATCATACAAATCTCTGCAGAAAGGCATGCACCTATCTTGTGAAGCTAAATGACTTCATTTCTCTACGCAGATTTGTGCTAATTGGTTGCATCTGTTGGGTTTCTTTACAGCACATCTGAGTCGTCCATGTCCGTGTCCTGTCCGTGTGGGCGATACTTTACTTCTTTCTTTGGGTCTTCTTTTTGTTCAGTTGAATTTTCTGTAGGTGGTTTTGTTCTTTGTCTGCACAGCAGCGATGGTGTTCACTGTACATACCCTTTCCTTCTGTTGAACTCACCCAGCCGGTGCGCTTACATCACATCCTGTGTCCATTTTTGGCACAGACAGCAGAGGATGTTGCTGAAAGTTTTTTAATTTCCAAGTTGTTTTTTTTTAACTTAACAGGGACTTTCTTTTGTGTGCACATTTTTAATTGACTTCCCATTTTCTAAGCCTTCAAAAATTCAGGGGGTTTAAGTCATGGTGCATATGTGTCACACACAAAACAGTCACATCTAGAATGCAAGCTTTTCTGCCTGAGTGAAGCCAACATTTCATGCTGTCGGATGCACTGATGCAGAGGGCATAAAATAGTTGGTGAGCAAATTTGTGTGTGTGTGTGTGTGTGTGTGTGTGTGTGGGTGGGTGTGTGTGTGTGTGTGTGTGTGTGTGTGTGTGTTTGTAAGAATGTCAGCGGAAGCAAGTGGGCTACAACGGAAAAAGGCAGGTGGGCACAAAGTCTTTAAACTTCCTCTCATACAAATTTACAACACAGCCTTTCACCATCTGTTTACTCTGACGGCCCACATTCTCATTAGTCTGTTCTCATGCTGTCCTTTTTTTTCTTCAGTTGCCGTACTTCGAAAAAAATCTGTCATCTCTGTCCGCTGATTCTTTTCCCCTCCCTTTCTGTGTATGACACATTTTCTCTCGTTGTCTGTCATTGCCTTTTTCTCGCTCCTTCTCTTTCTCTTTTTGTAAGGAATTTAACTTTTGAAACATCCACAGCTGCTCTTCCTCTCTACTCTCATGTATTTACAAAACAATAGGAAGAAAATTATACGCATGAAGAAATATAGGCTCAGTGATTTTCTAAAATAAGCTGTTGTAATCCAAATAAGGACCATAAAAACAGGGCCCATTAATTTCAAGGTTTTAAGAACTGATGGAAAACCCATTTAAACTGTTTAAAGTGGCAGGCTCACTGCTGTTTCCACCCTTGAAAAAACATTCTCCACTTAACTAAAAGAACTTTACACACCCGTTGTTAATCTGACATTCTAGTCTTTTTTTTAAGACTAATAATAATTTAACCCTTTCAGCATCAGATAGTCTACAGCAGCCAAAAAGGGCAAACGCACAAAATGTAAGCATCAATTTTAACTTTTTGCAACATCGCCTTAACGACGCTCTGCTGTAAATATACTTTTAAAGTGAATCTGCAATGGCTTAATATTGGTGTTCCAGTGCTATACAAATGAAGTTTAAGGGGATTGTCTACAATTCTGAAAATCACTTATCGGACGCTTTTATCCAGAGTGACGTCCATCAGAGAGTAAGTACAACACAAGCAAGGATCTAGAGAGCAGGAAACAACGTCAGTAAGTGCAACAACCAGCTTTAAAGGTACAATATGTAGAATTCTATTCGATACATTTAATTATAAAAATCAAGAAAACGCCAAGACACTCTTCAACTCCTAAAATGATTTACTTGTGGTGGTATCGTCATGGACACCTGTAAACATTTCATGGAGACTCCCTGAGGAAGGCTTGATACCGAAATGTGGAGTTTGATTTACGGACTACTTGAACATGTCGTGACAATAAAGGCATTTTAATCCTGTAACAAGAGAGACGACTTGGAGTTTTTCCTTGTGTTTTATCAAAAAAAAATTAAAACACCACATTTGGAATTAATTTACAGAAAGGCAGGCTGTGTTCGAATCATTATAGCGCCTTGTAGCTGAGTAACATAAAGACTGTGTATTATTAATGTTTCCTCTGTAACTGTTGGCTCTAATTAGATAAGTTAAGAGTTGTGTGCAAACAGAGCAGCAGACTTTTCCCCAGAGTGTCCCTGAATTATAGATTTCAAAATGCAATTTTGTCTGTTGTACCAGAATCACTTTCAAGAACAGGAATGTTTGTGGTGATTAAAAGGTTTGAGTAAAACTCACAGATATGAGCTCATCGAGTTGGCTTTGAGGGCTTTAAAGTACAAGAACGTGAACTTTAAAACTTCTTCAGGTACTTTTACATCAGCACCCTAATGAGCATAACAGCAGCATGAAAGGATTTAGCTATAAGCCTGCAGGAGTGGCAGATATTAATCATGATTTCTGTCTTTTTCTGTTATCCTGTTGATTTCAGCTCATCCAGACAGGGGTTCTTCTAGTCAACAGGCAAGGCAGGCAACCGCTTGGGCCCCCAGGTCTGACAGAATTTAAACCACAGCAGTGGCTCAAAATGTGCAAAGTTTTTAATGATAGTAGGAAACCCCCCTAAGGTGGCCCCATCTGACAGCACTCACTCTGGTTGTGCTGTCAAGCGTTGCATGCATTATTGCTGTTTAAACCTGAGTTTGTCAATGATTAATTTTTTGTTGGTGTCATGTTTATGACATAATGGTGATGGATGCTATAGTTGGAGGGGCCCCCTGTGAATTCTTGCCTAGGTCCCCAACAGACTCTAGAATCACCACTGCATCAAGAACCACATGCTTCTCTGCAAGCTAAAGGCTGAGTCCTTCCCTCTCTTTTTACCATTACATAACGTTTGGAGCTACTATCAGGCTTCTTCGTACATCTGTAAGTTTCCTTGTGTGAATCTCTTTTTTCACACATTGCTAAAATATATTCAAATGATTGTGACTCACATGTGCTGCTGCCTTTGTAAATCTGATTCACTGAAGAGGGTGCCAGATTCGCTGGTGGGTGACAACCGTTATATAATGCTGATAGAAATTTGTGATAAGGATTTTACATTTTGAGCACCACCAGATTCATTTATTCAAGAGATGGTGTGTTCTCGAAGGCTTCTATTTTTTGGACCATATAGTTTCCCCCCCATCTTAACATAGTTGTGTACAGAAAGCATCTAAAGATTTTCTGCACAGTAAAGGATAGCATTGTTTTTCTCCATTAAAACATGTTTTTTAGGGTGCCGTTCAAGTGGTGAGTTCGCCCCATGTACGGAGTCTAACGTCCTCGAAGCAGGCGGCCCGGGTTCCGACCTGCATGTCATTCTCCACTCTCTTTTGCCTTAATTTCCAACTCTATCCACTGTCCTGTCTCTCCAAAAATTGCCCAAAAAGCCCCAAAATAAATCTTTACGATGAAAACAAGTGTTTCCTCTTAGATCCCAAGACCTTTTCACCATTTTCACATGGTGGCAATTTCTCTCACACTCCGGTCGGATCGGTCAAACGTTATTTTGATGTCGTAATTCTGTGTTTGAGGTTAAAATTGTGTGGAGTCTGAATATCCACTATTTCACTGCTAGCAAAGCATGGCACATTTTATGAGAGGTCTTCAAGGTTAACCTATGCTGAAAATGAATCTACACTAGATGTCACAAATTTGGAAGTTTCACGTTACAGTATCAGTTGCAATTGCCTCCTCTTTAAAAGTCAATCAATCAATCATTCTTTAATCATATAGCGGCAATTCATTAACATTTTTATCTCAAGACACAAGAAAAAGCGTGTAAAGATCTAAATCTTTATGTTACAAAGACCCAATGTTAATCCATCAACAAAAGTGGTTTGCTATTTTTGTTTTTGTTTGTTGTCACACATTGAACTGCCAGTCTATACTTTATGCAGCCAATGTTTAAGATCAATTCTAAAAATCTAGGAATTTGTTAGCAAAGAGGGTGACTGACAGTCACTGACAGTCGAGGGGTCTTGAAAATATTTTCACCTGCCAAAGGGGGGGCCCAGCATAAAAGGTTTCGGAACCACTGGCTTTAGGTAACTTCCCGACTAGTAAGCATTTGTTTGTACTGTAATCGCTTTGGCAACACCAACAAACCTTAAATGATATTTGGATATTTTTGTTACTGCATCAGAGCACTGTGAAGTCCAAGGCAAATTTCCCACTGGGACAATAAAGTTCATCTTATCTTATCTTATAGCATCCAGACAAATTTTAGCTAACAGTAAGCTATTGTTAGGTGGGGGTTGTTTCTGCTGTCTAAATCTAATGATAAAATTGCGAAACAGACTGTGGATTATTTTACGATTTATTTCGGCCGAGGTCAGACAACACTGCAATAGAACACAATCATTGACAATTGCTGTCAATAGTTACTCTTAGATGGTATACAGATGTAAATGATACATTCACAAAGTTACCAAAATGAACAAATTCGTGCTAACAGCTATTAAGTGAATAAATGCTTATGTAACTGTTTTTTTAAAGTTGGTTAATTGGTTATCACCTATGTTCTTTTCATATCAAACATGGAGCTCTGAATTCTCACCTTTCTCTCCACCTGTTTACAGCCACAGCTCTCTGAAGTGCCTGTGGATAAAACTTAGACCTACTAACTTTAACCAGAACTTTTTGATACCCACCCTGTGTTTCTTAGAATCTGTAAATGGAGAAAAGCTTCTGTAAAACCGTGAATGAATTACACCATGAAAACAACTGCCAAACAACTGAAAAAGGCTGCCATGTGAATACGTTGAATAAAGGGCAGTTTTCTTCTGTCCACGTGGATCTGGAGTATTTGTGCAGCAGAACATGTTATACAGTGAGTAGTTAATGTGAATTACTAACACATAAACCTAGGAGGATAATGATTATTGTTGATATGTTCCAATGCAAATGAGACCACCTGGTGTATTATTTCTGCCAAACTCATTGATGTTGTGTAGTAGGACCAGGATTTACCCTGTCTGTTTATTAAACCTAAGGGTCAAGGTGAAGCTAACAGCCCCAAGAGTCTCTAATAGAGTACAAGCAGTGTGAGTCGGGTCAATGAAAGCGGGCAGGAAGTGGTGCTTAATGTTTATTTACTCTAATGACTCTTTAAATCAAGGTTTACCCACTAATGCTAATCACATCTTAATGGACATGACTGCAGGGGCTCAGTTTGAATGACAACTGATGCCTATAAAACCTTATTGCCACAATTAATACAATGTAGAACACTTCTGACATCTAGTGGTGGAATATAAAACTGCAGAGGAAGATGATGGTCTGCAGAAAGAGTCCACAAATTGGACAATTTTCTTATCTTTTAATACTTTCACTGAACATGTGAAATAAGTTGCCCATAATAAAAAAAATACAGTCCACGTTTCTCTAGTGTTTACAGTAGAAACAGTGTGCATACCTTCATGAGAACAGAGGCTGCCATCCAAGGCGCCATCCTGGGTACAGACAATTGCACAAAGACTTAAGACAATCCTGTGCTCACCTTTGGTGTAGTTAAATAAAGAAGCTTTCGTTTGTAATCCTCTTCTGGATCATGTCAGAGGGAAATATGGACTGTTCTATCTTGTTGCTGGAGTTTCAAATGTGGAAACTTTTACAGAAAATTTGATGTCAGCAGATTCCTTAACACAGCCAACTTAATTCATTTTGGAAAAAATGTGATCCTACTGTGAATTTAATTAAGGCTGTGTAAAATATTGTGTTTATTTTAGCATCTTTTGCACTACTAACCACTGCACTATTGTCTTATTCAGGCTTGTACATAAGTTTTGTTTTTGTTAAATATTGGATGCTATACTTATACTATAGTACATAGAGAGCACAGCTTATTAAAGTCAAAGGCCTTGTATCTTGCCGCATGGATGAAATTGGGCAAATATCGCAAAATGTACAAAAGATCCCCCTCTGTTGCATATATCGCTGCATGGACGAAATTGGGCAACTATCGCGAAACCTTTTTAATATTTTTATGAAAAAAGCATGACCTCGGACCTGTTGTCATTTTCATGACGAAACGATGACTGCGGACCTGTCGAAAATATCATGAAAAAAAGTGTTTGAAATTTTCATGAAAAAACGATGACCGCGGACCTGTTGTCATTTTCATGACGAAACGATGACCGCGGACCTGTTGTCATTTTCATGACGAAACGATGACTGCGGACCTGTTGTCATTTTCATGACGAAACGATGACTGCGGACCTGTTGAAAATATCATGAAAAAAATGTCTGAAATTTTCATGAAAAAAACGATGACTGCGGACCTGTTGTCATTTTCTTGAAAACACGATGACCGCGGACCTGTCGAAAATATCATGAAAAAAAGTGTCTGAAATTTTCATGAAAAAAACGATGACCGCGGACCTGTTGTCATTTTCTTGAAAACACGATGACCGCGGACCTGTCGAAAATATCATGAAAAAAAGGGTCTGAAATTTTCATGAAAAAACAATGACCGCGGACCTGTTGTCATCTTCATGACGAAACGATGACCGCGGACCTGTCGAAAACATCATGAAAAAAAGTGTCTGAAATTTTCATGAAAAAACGATGACCCTGTTGTCATTTTCATGAAAAAACTATGACCGCGGACCTGTTGTCATTTTCATGACGAAACGATGACCGCGGAGCTGTCGAAAATATCATGAAAAAAAGTGTCTGAAATTTTCATGAAAAAAACGATGACCGCGGACCTGTTGAAAATATCATGAAAAACAATGACCACGGACCTGTCGAAAATATCATGAAAAAAAGTGTCCGAAATGTTCATGAAAAAACAATGACCGCGGACCTGTTGTCATTTTCATGAAAAAACAATGACCGCGGACCTGTCGAAAATATCATGACGAAACGATGACCGCGACCCTGTTGAAAATATCATGAAAAAAAGTGTCTGAAATTTTCATGAAAAAAACGATGACCGCGGACCTGTCGAAAATATCATGAAAAAAAGTGTCTGAAATTTTCATGAAAAAAACGATGACCGCGGACCTGTTGAAAATATCATGAAAAAAAGTGTTTGAAATTTTCATGAAAAAACAATGACCGCGGACCTGTCGAAAATATAATGACGAAACGATGACTGACGACCTGTTGAAAATATCATGAAAAAAATGTCTGAAATTTTCATGAAAAAAACGATGACTGCGGACCTGTTGTCATTTTCTTGAAAACACGATGACCGCGGACCTGTCGAAAATATCATGAAAAAAAGTGTCTGAAATTTTCATGAAAAAAACGATGACCGCGGACCTGTTGAAAATATCATGAAAAACAATGACCACGGACCTGTCGAAAATATCATGAAAAAAAGTGTCCGAAATGTTCATGAAAAAACAATGACCGCGGACCTGTTGTCATTTTCATGAAAAAACAATGACCGCGGACCTGTCGAAAATATCATGACGAAACGATGACCGCGACCCTGTTGAAAATATCATGAAAAAAAGTGTCTGAAATTTTCATGAAAAAACAATGACCGCGGACCTGTTGTCATTTTCATGAAGAAACGATGACCGCGGACCTGTCGAAAATATCATGAAAAAAAGTGTCTGAAATTTTCATGAAAAAAACGATGACCGCGGACCTGTTGAAAATATCATGAAAAAAAGTGTTTGAAATTTTCATGAAAAAACAATGACCGCGGACCTGTTGTAATTTTCATGAAAAACAATGACCACGGACCTGTCGAAAATATCATGAAAAAAAGTGTCTGAAATGTTCATGAAAAAACAATGACCGCGGACCTGTTGTCATTTTCATGAAAAAACGATGACCGCGGACCTGTCGAAAATATCATGACGAAACGATGACCGCGACCCTGTTGAAAATATCATGAAAAAAAGTGTCCGAAATGTTCATGAAAAAACAATGGCCGCGGACCTGTTGTCATTTACATGAAAAAACGATGACCGCGGACCTGTCGAAAATATCATGAAAAAAAGTGTCTGAAATTTTCATGAAAAAACGATGACCGCGGACCTGTTGTCATTTTCATGAAAAAACGATGACCGCGGACCTGTTGTCATTTTCATGAAAACACGATGACCGCGGACCTGTCGAAAATATCATGAAAAAAAGTGTCCGAAATTTTCATGAAAAAACAATGACCGCGGACCTGTTGTCATTTTCATGACGAAACGATGACCGCGGAGCTGTCGAAAATATCATGAAAAAAAGTGTCCGAAATTTTCATGAAAAAACAATGACCGCGGACCTGTTGTCATTTTCATCAAAAAACGATGACCGCGGACCTGTTGTCATTTTCATGAAAACACGATGACCGCGGACCTGTTGTCATTTTCATGACGAAACGATGACCGCGGAGCTGTCGAAAATATCATGAAAAAAATGTCTGAAATTTTCATGAAAAAAACGATGACCGCGGACCTGTTGTCATTTTCTTGAAAACACGATGACCGCGGACCTGTCGAAAATATCATGAAAAAAAGTGTCTGAAATTTTCATGAAAAAACAATGGCCGCGGACCTGTCGAAAATATCATGACGAAACGATGACTGACGACCTGTTGAAAATATCATGAAAAAAAGTGTCTGAAATTTTCATGAAAAAAACGATGACCGCGGACCTGTTGTCATTTTCATGAAAACACGATGACCGCGGACCTGTCGAAAATATCATGAAAAAAAGGGTCTGAAATTTTCATGAAAAAACAATGACCGTGGACCTGTTGTCATTTTCATGACGAAACGATGACCGCGGACCTGTCGAAAACATCATGAAAAAAAGTGTCTGAAATTTTCATGAAAAAACGATGACCCTGTTGTCATTTTCATGAAAAAATTATGACCGCGGACCTGTTGTCATTTTCATGACGAAACGATGACCGCGGAGCTGTCGAAAATATCATGAAAAAAAGTGTCTGAAATTTTCATGAAAAAAACGATGACCGCGGACCTGTTGAAAATATCATGAAAAAAAGTGTTTGAAATTTTCATGAAAAAACGATGACCGCGGACCTGTCGAAAATATCATGAACAAAAGTGTCCGAAATGTTCATGAAAAAACAATGACCGCGGACCTGTTGTCATTTTCATGAAAAAACGATGACCGCGACCCTGTTGAAAATATCATGAAAAAAGTGTCTGAAATTTTCATGAAAAAACAATGACCGCGGACCTGTTGTCATTTTCATGAAAACACGATGACCGCGGACCTGTCGAAAATATCATGAAAAAAAGTGTCTGAAATTTTCATGAAAAAACGATGACCGCGGACCTGTCGAAAATATCATGACGAAACGATGACCGCGACCCTGTTGAAAATATCATGAAAAAAGTGTCTGAAATTTTCATGAAAAAACAATGACCGCGGACCTGTTGTCATTTTCATGAAAACACGATGACCGCGGACCTGTCGAAAATATCATGAAAAAAAGTGCCTGAAATTTTCATGAAAAAACAATGACCGCGGACCTGTCGAAAATATCATGACGAAACGATGACCGCGACCCTGTTGAAAATATCATGAAAAAAGTGTCTGAAATTTTCATGAAAAAACAATGACCGCGGACCTGTTGTCATTTTCATGAAAAAACGATGACCGCGGACCTGTTGTCATTTTCATGAAAACACGATGACCACGGACCTGTTGAAAATATCATGAAAAAAAGTGTCTGAAATTTTCATGAAAAAAACGATGACCGCGGACCTGTTGTCATTTTCATGACGAAACGATGACCGCGGAGCTGTCGAAAATATCATGAAAAAAAGTGTCTGAAATTTTCATGAAAAAAACGATGACCGCGGACCTGTTGAAAATATCATGAAAAAAAGTGTTTGAAATTTTCATGAAAAAACAATGACCGCGGACCTGTTGTAATTTTCATGAAAAAACAATGACCGCGGACCTGTTGTAATTTTCATGAAAAACAATGACCACGGACCTGTTGTAATTTTCATGAAAAACAATGACCACGGACCTGTTGTAATTTTCATGAAAAACAATGACCACGGACCTGTCGAAAATATCATGAAAAAAAGTGTCCGAAATGTTCATGAAAAAACAATGACCGCGGACCTGTTGTCATTTTCATGACGAAACGATGACCGCGACCCTGTTGAAAATATCATGAAAAAAGTGTGAAATTTTCATGAAAAAACAATGACCGCGGACCTGTTGTCATTTTCATGAAAAACAATGACCACGGACCTGTCGAAAATATCATGAAAAAAAGTGTCTGAAATTTTCATGAAAAAACGATGACCGCGGACCTGTCGAAAATATCATGACGAAACGATGACCGCGACCCTGTCGAAAATATCATGAAAAAAAGTGCCTGAAATTTTCATGAAAAAACAATGACCGCGACCCTGTTGAAAATATCATGACGAAACGATGACCGCGACCCTGTTGAAAATATCATGAAAAAAGTGTCTGAAATTTTCATGAAAAAACAATGACCGCGGACCTGTTGTCATTTTCATGAAAAAACGATGACCGAGGACCTGTTGTCATTTTCATGAAAACACGATGACCACAGACCTGTTGAAAATATCATGAAAAAAAGTGTCTGAAATTTTCATGAAAAAAACGATGACCGCGGACCTGTTGTCATTTTCATGACGAAACGATGACCGCGGAACTGTTGAAAATATCATGAAAAAAAGTGTCTGAAATTTTCATGAAAAAAACGATGACCGCGGACCTGTTGAAAATATCATGAAAAAAAGTGTTTGAAATTTTCATGAAAAAACAATGACCGCGGACCTGTTGTAATTTTCATGAAAAAACAATGACCGCGGACCTGTTGTAATTTTCATGAAAAACAATGACCACGGACCTGTTGTAATTTTCATGAAAAACAATGACCACGGACCTGTTGTAATTTTCATGAAAAAAACGATGACCGCGGACCTGTTGAAAATATCATGAAAAAAAGTGTTTGAAATTTTCATGAAAAAACAATGACCGCGGACCTGTCGAAAATATCATGACGAAACGATGACCGCGACCCTGTTGAAAATATCATGAAAAAAGTGTCTGAAATTTTCATGAAAAAACAATGACCGCGGACCTGTTGTCATTTTCATGAAAAAACGATGACCGCGGACCTGTTGTCATTTTCATGAAAACACGATGACCGCGGACCTGTTGAAAATATCATGAAAAAAAGTGTCTGAAATTTTCATGAAAAAAACGATGACCGCGGACCTGTTGTAATTTTCATGAAAAACAATGACCACGGACCTGTTGTAATTTTCATGAAAAAACAATGACAGCGGACCTGTTGTAATTTTCATGAAAAAACAATGACCGCGGACCTGTTGTAATTTTCATGAAAAACAATGACCACGGACCTGTCGAAAATATCATGAAAAAAAGTGTCCGAAATTTTCATGAAAAAACAATGACCGCGGACCTGTTGTCATTTTCATGACGAAACGATGACCGCGGACCTGTCGAAAATATCATGAAAAAAAGTGTCTGAAATTTTCATGAAAAAACGATGACCGCAGACCTGTTGTCATTTTCATGAAAACACGATGACCGCGGACCTGTTGAAAATATCATGAAAAAAAGTGTCTGAAATTTTCATGAAAAAAACGATGACCGCGGACCTGTTGTCATTTTCATGAAAAACGATGACCGCGGACCTGTTGTAATTTTCATGAAAAAACAATGACAGCGGACCTGTTGTAATTTTCATGAAAAAACAATGACCGCGGACCTGTTGTAATTTTCATGAAAAACAATGACCACGGACCTGTCGAAAATATCATGAAAAAAAGTGTCCGAAATTTTCATGAAAAAACAATGACCGCGGACCTGTTGTCATTTTCATGACGAAACGATGACCGCGGACCTGTCGAAAATATCATGAAAAAAAGTGTCTGAAATTTTCATGAAAAAACAATGACCGCGGACCTGTTGTAATTTTCATGAAAAACAATGACCACGGACCTGTCGAAAATATCATGAAAAAAAGTGTCCGAAATTTTCATGAAAAAACAATGACCGCGGACCTGTTGTCATTTTCATGACGAAACGATGACCGCGGAACTGTTGAAAATATCATGAAAAAAAGTGTCTGAAATTTTCATGAAAAAAACGATGACCGCGGACCTGTTGAAAATATCATGAAAAAAAGTGTTTGAAATTTTCATGAAAAAACAATGACCGCGGACCTGTTGTAATTTTCATGAAAAAACAATGACCGCGGACCTGTTGTAATTTTCATGAAAAACAATGACCACGGACCTGTTGTAATTTTCATGAAAAACAATGACCACGGACCTGTTGTAATTTTCATGAAAAACAATGACCACGGACCTGTCGAAAATATCATGAAAAAAAGTGTCTGAAATTTTCATGAAAAAACGATGACCGCGGACCTGTCGAAAATATCATGACGAAACGATGACCGCGACCCTGTTGAAAATATCATGAAAAAAGTGTCTGAAATTTTCATGAAAAAACAATGACCGCGGACCTGTTGTCATTTTCATGAAAAAACGATGACCGCGGACCTGTTGTCATTTTCATGAAAACACGATGACCACGGACCTGTTGAAAATATCATGAAAAAAAGTGTCTGAAATTTTCATGAAAAAACAATGACCGCGGACCTGTTGTCATTTTCATGAAAAACAATGACCACGGACCTGTTGTAATTTTCATGAAAAAACAATGACAGCGGACCTGTTGTAATTTTCATGAAAAAACAATGACCGCGGACCTGTTGTAATTTTCATGAAAAACAATGACCACGGACCTGTCGAAAATATCATGAAAAAAGTGTCCGAAATTTTCATGAAAAAACAATGACCGCGGACCTGTTGTCATTTTCATGACGAAACGATGACCGCGGACCTGTCGAAAATATCATGAAAAAAAGTGTCTGAAATTTTCATGAAAAAACAATGACCGCGGACCTGTTGTCATTTTCATGAAAACACGATGACCGCGGACCTGTCGAAAATATCATGAAAAAAAGTGTCTGAAATTTTCATGAAAAAACAATGACCGCGGACCTGTTGTCATTTTCATGAAAAAACAATGACCGCGGACCTGTTGAAAATATCATGAAAAAAGTGTCTGAAATTTTCATGAAAAAAACGATGACCGCGGACCTGTTGTCATTTTCATGACGAAACGATGACCGCGGACCTGTCGAAAATATCATGAAAAAAAGTGTCCGAAATTTTCATGAAAAAACAATGACCGCGGACCTGTTGTCATTTTCATGACGAAACGATGACCGCGGACCTGTCGAAAATATCATGAAAAAAAGTGTCTGAAATTTTCATGAAAAAACAATGACCGCGGACCTGTTGTAATTTTCATGAAAAACAATGACCACGGACCTGTCGAAAATATCATGAAAAAAAGTGTCCGAAATTTTCATGAAAAAACAATGACCGCGGACCTGTTGTCATTTTCATGACGAAACGATGACCGCGACCCTGTTGAAAATATCATGAAAAAAGTGTGAAATTTTCATGAAAAAACAATGACCGCGGACCTGTTGTCATTTTCATGAAAAACAATGACCACGGACCTGTCGAAAATATCATGAAAAAAAGTGTCTGAAATTTTCATGAAAAAACGATGACCGCGGACCTGTTGTCATTTTCATGAAAACACGATGACCGCGGACCTGTTGTCATTTTCATGACGAAACGATGACCGCGGAGCTGTCGAAAATATCATGAAAAAAATGTCTGAAATTTTCATGAAAAAAACGATGACCGCGGACCTGTTGTCATTTTCTTGAAAACACGATGACCGCGGACCTGTCGAAAATATCATGAAAAAAAGTGTCTGAAATTTTCATGAAAAAACGATGACCGCGGACCTGTTGAAAATATCATGACGAAACGATGACCGCGACCCTGTTGAAAATATCATGAAAAAAGTGTCTGAAATTTTCATGAAAAAACAATGACCGCGGACCTGTTGTCATTTTCATGAAAACACGATGACCGCGGACCTGTCGAAAATATCATGAAAAAAAGTGCCTGAAATTTTCATGAAAAAACAATGACCGCGGACCTGTCGAAAATATCATGACGAAACGATGACCGCGACCCTGTTGAAAATATCATGAAAAAAGTGTCTGAAATTTTCATGAAAAAACAATGACCGCGGACCTGTTGTCATTTTCATGAAAAAACGATGACCGCGGACCTGTTGTCATTTTCATGAAAACACGATGACCACGGACCTGTTGAAAATATCATGAAAAAAAGTGTCTGAAATTTTCATGAAAAAAACGATGACCGCGGACCTGTTGTCATTTTCATGACGAAACGATGACCGCGGAGCTGTTGAAAATATCATGAAAAAAAGTGTCTGAAATTTTCATGAAAAAAACGATGACCGCGGACCTGTTGAAAATATCATGAAAAAAAGTGTTTGAAATTTTCATGAAAAAACAATGACCGCGGACCTGTTGTAATTTTCATGAAAAAACAATGACCGCGGACCTGTTGTAATTTTCATGAAAAACAATGACCACGGACCTGTTGTAATTTTCATGAAAAACAATGACCACGGACCTGTTGTAATTTTCATGAAAAACAATGACCACGGACCTGTCGAAAATATCATGAAAAAAAGTGTCCGAAATGTTCATGAAAAAACAATGACCGCGGACCTGTTGTCATTTTCATGACGAAACGATGACCGCGACCCTGTTGAAAATATCATGAAAAAAGTGTGAAATTTTCATGAAAAAACAATGACCACGGACCTGTTGTCATTTTCATGAAAAACAATGACCACGGACCTGTCGAAAATATCGTGAAAAAAAGTGTCTGAAATTTTCATGAAAAAACGATGACCGCGGACCTGTCGAAAATATCATGACGAAACGATGACCGCGACCCTGTTGAAAATATCATGAAAAAAGTGTCTGAAATTTTCATGAAAAAACAATGACCGCGGACCTGTTGTCATTTTCATGAAAAAACGATGACCGCGGACCTGTTGTCATTTTCATGAAAACACGATGACCGCGGACCTGTTGAAAATATCATGAAAAAAAGTGTCTGAAATTTTCATGAAAAAAACGATGACCGCGGACCTGTTGTCATTTTCATGACGAAACGATGACCGCGGACCTGTCGAAAATATCATGAACAAAAGTGTCCGAAATGTTCATGAAAAAACAATGACCACGGACCTGTTGTAATTTTCATGAAAAACAATGACCACGGACCTGTTGTCATTTTCATGAAAAAACGATGACCGCGGACCTGTTGTCATTTTCATGAAAACACGATGACCACGGACCTGTTGAAAATATCATGAAAAAAAGTGTCTGAAATTTTCATGAAAAAAACGATGACCGCGGACCTGTTGTCATTTTCATGACGAAACGATGACCGCGGAGCTGTCGAAAATATCATGAAAAAAAGTGTCTGAAATTTTCATGAAAAAAACGATGACCGCGGACCTGTTGAAAATATCATGAAAAAAAGTGTTTGAAATTTTCATGAAAAAACAATGACCGCGGACCTGTTGTAATTTTCATGAAAAAACAATGACCGCGGACCTGTTGTAATTTTCATGAAAAACAATGACCACGGACCTGTTGTAATTTTCATGAAAAACAATGACCACGGACCTGTTGTAATTTTCATGAAAAACAATGACCACGGACCTGTCGAAAATATCATGAAAAAAAGTGTCTGAAATTTTCATGAAAATACGATGACCGCGGACCTGTCGAAAATATCATGACGAAACGATGACCGCGACCCTGTTGAAAATATCATGAAAAAAGTGTCTGAAATTTTCATGAAAAAACAATGACCGCGGACCTGTTGTCATTTTCATGAAAAAACGATGACCGCGGACCTGTTGTCATTTTCATGAAAACACGATGACCGCGGACCTGTTGAAAATATCATGAAAAAAAGTGTCTGAAATTTTCATGAAAAAAACGATGACCGCGGACCTGTTGTCATTTTCATGAAAAACAATGACCACGGACCTGTTGTAATTTTCATGAAAAAACAATGACCGCGGACCTGTTGTAATTTTCATGAAAAAACAATGACCGCGGACCTGTTGTAATTTTCATGAAAAACAATGACCACGGACCTGTCGAAAATATCATGAAAAAAAGTGTCCGAAATTTTCATGAAAAAACAATGACCGCGGACCTGTTGTCATTTTCATGACGAAACGATGACCGCGGACCTGTCGAAAATATCATGAAAAAAAGTGTCTGAAATTTTCATGAAAAAACGATGACCGCGGACCTGTTGTCATTTTCATGAAAATGAAATTTTCATGAAAAAACGATGACCGCGGACCTGTTGAAATTATCATGAAAAAAGTGTTTGAAATTTTCCCAAGAAAAAACAATGACCGCGGACCTGATGTAATTATCATGAAAAAACAATGACCGCGTGACACTGTTGTAATTTTCATGAAAAAACAATGACCACGGACCTGTTGTAATTTTCATGAAAAACAATGACCGCGGACCTGTTGTAATTTTCATGAAAAACAATGACCACGGACCTGTCGAAAATATCATTAAAAAAAGTGTCCGAAATGTTCATGAAAAAACAATGACCGCGGACCTGTTGTCATTTTCATGACGAAACGATGACCGCGACCCTGTTGAAAATATCATGAAAAAAGTGTCTGAAATTTTCATGAAAAAACAATGACCGCGGACCTGTTGTCATTTTCATGAAGAAACGATGACCGCGGACCTGTTGTCATTTTCATGAAAAAACAATGACCGCGGACCTGTTGTCATTTTCATGAAGAAACGATGACCGCGGACCTGTTGTCATTTTCATGACGAAACGATGACCGCGGACCTGTCGAAAATATCATGAAAAAAAGTGTCCGAAATTTTCATGAAAAAACAATGACCGCGGACCTGTTGTAATTTTCATGACGAAACAATGACCACGGACCTGTCGTAAATATCATGAAAAACAATGACCACGGACCTGTCTGAAATTTTCATGAAAAAACAATGACCGCGGACCTGTTGTCATTTTCATGAAAAAACGATGACCGCGGACCTGTTGTCATTTTCATGAAAAAACGATGACCGCGGACCTGTCGAAAATATCATGACGAAACGATGACCGCGACCCTGTTGAAAATATCATGAAAAAAAGTGTCTGAAATTTTCATGAAAAAACAATGACCGCGGACCTGTTGTCATTTTCATGACGAAACGATGACCGCGACCCTGTTGAAAATATCATGAAAAAAGTGTCTGAAATTTTCATGAAAAAACAATGACCGCGGACCTGTTGTCATTTTCATGAAAAAACGATGACCGCGGACCTGTTGTCATTTTCATGAAAACACGATGACCGCGGACCTGTTGAAAATATCATGAAAAAAAGTGTCTGAAATTTTCATGAAAAAAACAATGACCGCGGACCTGTTGTAATTTTCATGAAAAACAATGACCACGGACCTGTTGTAATTTTCATGAAAAAACAATGACCGCGGACCTGTTGTAATTTTCATGAAAAAACAATGACCGCGGACCTGTTGTAATTTTCATGAAAAACAATGACCACGGACCTGTCGAAAATATCATGACGAAACGATGACCGCGACCCTGTTGAAAATATCATGAAAAAAGTGTCTGAAATTTTCATGAAAAAACAATGACCGCGGACCTGTTGTCATTTTCATGAAAACACGATGACCGCGGACCTGTCGAAAATATCATGAAAAAAAGTGCCTGAAATTTTCATGAAAAAACAATGACCGCGGACCTGTCGAAAATATCATGACGAAACGATGACCGCGACCCTGTTGAAAATATCATGAAAAAAGTGTCTGAAATTTTCATGAAAAAACAATGACCGCGGACCTGTTGTCATTTTCATGAAAAAACGATGACCGCGGACCTGTTGTCATTTTCATGACGAAACGATGACCGCGGAGCTGTTGAAAATATCATGAAAAAAAGTGTCTGAAATTTTCATGAAAAAAACGATGACCGCGGACCTGTTGAAAATATCATGAAAAAAAGTGTTTGAAATTTGCATGAAAAAACAATGACCGCGGACCTGTTGTAATTTTCATGAAAAAACAATGACCGCGGACCTGTTGTAATTTTCATGAAAAACAATGACCACGGACCTGTTGTAATTTTCATGAAAAACAATGACCACGGACCTGTTGTAATTTTCATGAAAAACAATGACCACGGACCTGTCGAAAATATCATGAAAAAAAGTGTCCGAAATGTTCATGAAAAAACAATGACCGCGGACCTGTTGTCATTTTCATGACGAAACGATGACCGCGACCCTGTTGAAAATATCATGAAAAAAGTGTGAAATTTTCATGAAAAAACAATGACCGCGGACCTGTTGTCATTTTCATGAAAAACAATGACCACGGACCTGTCGAAAATATCATGAAAAAAAGTGTCTGAAATTTTCATGAAAAAACGATGACCGCGGACCTGTCGAAAATATCATGACGAAACGATGACCGCGACCCTGTTGAAAATATCATGAAAAAAGTGTCTGAAATTTTCATGAAAAAACAATGACCGCGGACCTGTTGTCATTTTCATGAAAAAACGATGACCGCGGACCTGTTGTCATTTTCATGAAAACACGATGACCGCGGACCTGTTGAAAATATCATGAAAAAAAGTGTCTGAAATTTTCATGAAAAAAACGATGACCGCGGACCTGTTGTCATTTTCATGACGAAACGATGACCGCGGACCTGTCGAAAATATCATGAACAAAAGTGTCCGAAATTTTCATGAAAAAACAATGACCGCGGACCTGTTGTAATTTTCATGAAAAACAATGACCACGGACCTGTTGTAATTTTCATGAAAAACAATGACCACGGACCTGTTGTAATTTTCATGAAAAAACAATGACCGCGGACCTGTTGTAATTTTCATGAAAAAACAATGACCGCGGACCTGTTGTAATTTTCATGAAAAACAATGACCACGGACCTGTCGAAAATATCATGAAAAAAAGTGTCCGAAATTTTCATGAAAAAACAATGACCGCGGACCTGTTGTCATTTTCATGACGAAACGATGACCGCGGACCTGTCGAAAATATCATGAAAAAAAGTGTCCGAAATTTTCATGAAAAAACAATGACCGCGGACCTGTTGTCATTTTCATGAAAAACAATGACCACGGACCTGTCGAAAATATCATGAAAAAAAGTGTCTGAAATTTTCATGAAAAAACGATGACCGCGGACCTGTCGAAAATATCATGACGAAACGATGACCGCGACCCTGTTGAAAATATCATGAAAAAAGTGTCTGAAATTTTCATGAAAAAAACAATGACCGCGGACCTGTTGTCATTTTCATGAAAAAACGATGACCGCGGACCTGTTGTCATTTTCATGAAAACACGATGACCACGGACCTGTTGAAAATATCATGAAAAAAAGTGTCTGAAATTTTCATGAAAAAAACGATGACCGCGGACCTGTTGTCATTTTCATGACGAAACGATGACCGCGGACCTGTCGAAAATATCATGAACAAAAGTGTCCGAAATGTTCATGAAAAAACAATGACCGCGGACCTGTTGTAATTTTCATGAAAAACAATGACCACGGACCTGTTGTAATTTTCATGAAAAACAATGACCACGGACCTGTTGTAATTTTCATGAAAAAACAATGACCGCGGACCTGTTGTAATTTTCATGAAAAAACAATGACCGCGGACCTGTTGTAATTTTCATGAAAAACAATGACCACGGACCTGTCGAAAATATCATGAAAAAAAGTGTCCGAAATTTTCATGAAAAAACAATGACCGCGGACCTGTTGTCATTTTCATGACGAAACGATGACCGCGGACCTGTCGAAAATATCATGAAAAAAAGTGTCTGAAATTTTCATGAAAAAACAATGACCGCGGACCTGTTGTCATTTTCATGAAAACACGATGACCACGGACCTGTCGAAAATATCATGAAAAAAAGTGTCCGAAATTTTCATGAAAAAACAATGACCGCGGACCTGTTGTCATTTTCATGACGAAACGATGACCGCGGACCTGTTGAAAATATCATGAAAAAAGTGTCTGAAATTTTCATGAAAAAACAATGACCGCGGACCTGTTGTCATTTTCATGACGAAACGATGACCGCGGACCTGTTGAAAATATCATGAAAAAAAGTGTCCGAAATTTTCATGAAAAAACAATGACCGCGGACCTGTTGTCATTTTCATGACGAAACGATGACCGCGGACCTGTCGAAAATATCATGAAAAAAAGTGTCCGAAATTTTCATGAAAAAACAATGACCGCGGACCTGTTGTCATTTTCATGACGAAACGATGACCGCGAACCTGTCGAAAATATCATGAAAAAAGTGTCTGAAATGTTCATGAAAAAACAATGACCGCGGACCTGTTGTCATTTTCATGACGAAACGATGACCGCGACCCTGTTGAAAATATCATGAAAAAAGTGTCTGAAATTTTCATGAAAAAACAATGACCGCGGACCTGTTGTCATTTTCATGAAAAAACGATGACCGCGGACCTGTTGTCATTTTCATGAAAACACGATGACCGCGGACCTGTTGAAAATATCATGAAAAAAAGTGTCTGAAATTTTCATGAAAAAAACAATGACCGCGGACCTGTTGTAATTTTCATGAAAAACAATGACCACGGACCTGTTGTAATTTTCATGAAAAAACAATGACCGCGGACCTGTTGTCATTTTCATGAAAAAACAATGACCGCGGACCTGTTGTCATTTTCATGAAAAACAATGACCACGGACCTGTCGAAAATATCATGACGAAACGATGACCGCGACCCTGTTGAAAATATCATGAAAAAAGTGTCTGAAATTTTCATGAAAAAACAATGACCGCGGACCTGTTGTCATTTTCATGAAAACACGATGACCACGGACCTGTCGAAAATATCGTGAAAAAAAGTGTCCGAAATTTTCATGAAAAAACAATGACCGCGGACCTGTCGAAAATATCATGACGAAACGATGACCGCGACCCTGTTGAAAATATCATGAAAAAAGTGTCTGAAATTTTCATGAAAAAACAATGACCGCGGACCTGTTGTCATTTTCATGAAAAAACGATGACCGCGGACCTGTTGTCATTTTCATGACGAAACGATGACCGCGGACCTGTTGAAAATATCATGAAAAAAAGTGTCTGAAATTTTCATGAAAAAAACGATGACCGCGGACCTGTTGAAAATATCATGAAAAAAAGTGTTTGAAATTTGCATGAAAAAACAATGACCGTGGACCTGTTGTAATTTTCATGAAAAAACAATGACCGCGGACCTGTTGTAATTTTCATGAAAAACAATGACCACGGACCTGTTGTAATTTTCATGAAAAACAATGACCACGGACCTGTTGTAATTTTCATGAAAAACAATGACCACGGACCTGTCGAAAATATCATGAAAAAAAGTGTCCGAAATGTTCATGAAAAAACAATGACCGCGGACCTGTTGTCATTTTCATGACGAAACGATGACCGCGACCCTGTTGAAAATATCATGAAAAAAGTGTGAAATTTTCATGAAAAAACAATGACCGCGGACCTGTTGTAATTTTCATGAAAAACAATGACCACGGACCTGTCGAAAATATCATGACGAAACGATGACCGCGACCCTGTTGAAAATATCATGAAAAAAGTGTCTGAAATTTTCATGAAAAAACGATGACCGCGGACCTGTCGAAAATATCATGACGAAACGATGACCGCGACCCTGTTGAAAATATCATGAAAAAAGTGTCTGAAATTTTCATGAAAAAACAATGACCGCGGACCTGTTGTCATTTTCATGAAAAAACGATGACCGCGGACCTGTTGTCATTTTCATGAAAACACGATGACCGCGGACCTGTTGAAAATATCATGAAAAAAAGTGTCTGAAATTTTCATGAAAAAAACGATGACCGCGGACCTGTTGTCATTTTCATGACGAAACGATGACCGCGGACCTGTCGAAAATATCATGAACAAAAGTGTCCGAAATGTTCATGAAAAAACAATGACCGCGGACCTGTTGTAATTTTCATGAAAAACAATGACCACGGACCTGTTGTAATTTTCATGAAAAACAATGACCACGGACCTGTTGTAATTTTCATGAAAAAACAATGACAGCGGACCTGTTGTAATTTTCATGAAAAAACAATGACCGCGGACCTGTTGTAATTTTCATGAAAAACAATGACCACGGACCTGTCGAAAATATCATGAAAAAAAAGTGTCCGAAATTTTCATGAAAAAACAATGACCGCGGACCTGTTGTCATTTTCATGACGAAACGATGACCGCGGACCTGTCGAAAATATCATGAAAAAAAGTGTCTGAAATTTTCATGAAAAAACAATGACCGCGGACCTGTTGTCATTTTCATGAAAACACGATGACCACGGACCTGTCGAAAATATCATGAAAAAAAGTGTCTGAAATTTTCATGAAAAAACAATGACCGCGGACCTGTTGTCATTTTCATGACGAAACGATGACCGCGGACCTGTCGAAAATATCATGAAAAAAAGTGTCTGAAAATTTCATGAAAAAACAATGACCGCGGACCTGTTGTCATTTTCATGACGAAACGATGACCGCGGACCTGTCGAAAATATCATGAAAAAAAGTGTCTGAAATTTTCATGAAAAAACAATGACCGCGGACCTGTTGTAATTTTCATGAAAAACAATGACCACGGACCTGTCGAAAATATCATGAAAAAAAGTGTCCGAAATTTTCATGAAAAAACAATGACCGCGGACCTGTTGTCATTTTCATGACGAAACGATGACCGCGGACCTGTTGAAAATATCATGAAAAAAAGTGTCTGAAATTTTCATGAAAAAACAATGACCGCGGACCTGTTGTCATTTTCATGAAAACACGATGACCGCGGACCTGTCGAAAATATCATGAAAAAAAGTGTCTGAAATTTTCATGAAAAAACGATGACCGCGGACCTGTCGAAAATATCATGACGAAACGATGACCGCGACCCTGTTGAAAATATCATGAAAAAAGTGTCTGAAATTTTCATGAAAAAACAATGACCGCGGACCTGTTGTCATTTTCATGAAAACACGATGACCGCGGACCTGTCGAAAATATCATGAAAAAAAGTGTCTGAAATTTTCATGAAAAAACGATGACCGCGGACCTGTTGTCATTTTCATGAAAAAACAATGACCGCGGACCTGTTGTCATTTTCATGAAAAAACAATGACCGCGGACCTGTTGTAATTTTCATGAAAAACAATGACCACGGACCTGTCGAAAATATCATGAAAAAAAGTGTCTGAAATTTTCATGAAAAAACAATGACCGCGGACCTGTCGAAAATATCATGACGAAACGATGACCGCGACCCTGTTGAAAATATCATGAAAAAAGTGTCTGAAATTTTCATGAAAAAACAATGACCGCGGACCTGTTGTCATTTTCATGAAAAAACGATGACCGCGGACCTGTTGTCATTTTCATGAAAACACGATGACCGCGGACCTGTTGAAAATATCATGAAAAAAGTGTCTGAAATTTTCATGAAAAAAACGATGACCGCGGACCTGTTGTCATTTTCATGACGAAACGATGACCGCGGACCTGTCGAAAATATCATGAAAAAAAGTGTCTGAAATTTTCATGAAAAAACAATGACCGCGGACCTGTTGTAATTTTCATGAAAAACAATGACCACGGACCTGTCGAAAATATCATGAAAAAAAGTGTCCGAAATTTTCATGAAAAAACAATGACCGCGGACCTGTTGTCATTTTCATGACGAAACGATGACCGCGGACCTGTCGAAAATATCATGAAAAAAAGTGTCTGAAATTTTCATGAAAAAACGATGACCGCGGACCTGTTGAAAATATCATGACGAAACGATGACCGCGACCCTGTTGAAAATATCATGAAAAAAGTGTCTGAAATTTTCATGAAAAAACAATGACCGCGGACCTGTTGTCATTTTCATGAAAACACGATGACCGCGGACCTGTCGAAAATATCATGAAAAAAAGTGTCTGAAATTTTCATGAAAAAAAGATGACCGCGGACCTGTCGAAAATATCATGACGAAACGATGACCGCGACCCTGTTGAAAATATCATGAAAAAAGTGTCTGAAATTTTCATGAAAAAACAATGACCGCGGACCTGTTGTCATTTTCATGAAAAAACGATGACCGCGGACCTGTCGAAAATATCATGAAAAAAAGTGTCTGAAATGTTCATGAAAAAACAATGACCGCGGACCTGTTGTCATTTTCATGAAAAAACGATGACCGCGGACCTGTTGTCATTTTCATGAAAAAACGATGACCGCGGACCTGTCGAAAATATCATGAAAAAAAGTGTCTGAAATTTTCATGAAAAAACGATGACCGCGGACCTGTCGAAAATATCATGACGAAACGATGACCGCGACCCTGTTGAAAATATCATGAAAAAAATGTCTGAAATTTTCATGAAAAAACGATGACCGCGACCCTGTTGTAATTTTCATGAAAAAACAATGACCGCGGACCTGTTGTAATTTTCATGAAAAACAATGACCACGGACCTGTCGAAAATATCATGAAAAAAAGTGTCTGAAATTTTCATGAAAAAACGATGACCGCGGACCTGTCGAAAATATCATGACGAAACGATGACCGCGACCCTGTTGAAAATATCATGAAAAAAGTGTCTGAAATTTTCATGAAAAAACAATGACCGCGGACCTGTTGAAAATATCATGAAAAAAGTTTCTGAAATTTTCATGAAAAAACAATGACCGCGGACTTGTTGTAATTTTCATGAAAAAACGATGACCGCGACCCTGTTGTAATTTTCATGAAAAAACAATGACCGCGGACCTGTTGTAATTTTCATGAAAAACAATGACCACGGACCTGTCGAAAATGTCATGAAAAAAAGTGTCTGAAATTTTCATGAAAAAACGATGACCGCGGACCTGTCGAAAATATCATGACGAAACGATGACCGCGACCCTGTTGAAAATATCATGAAAAAAATGTCTGAAATTTTCATGAAAAAACGATGACCGCGACCCTGTTGTAATTTTCATGAAAAAACAATGACCGCGGACCTGTTGTAATTTTCATGAAAAACAATGACCACGGACCTGTCGAAAATATCATGAAAAAAAGTGTCTGAAATTTTCATGAAAAAAACGATGACCGCGGACCTGTTGAAAATATCATGACGAAACGATGACCGCGACCCTGTTGAAAATATCATGAAAAAAGTGTCTGAAATTTTCATGAAAAAACAATGACCGCGGACCTGTTGAAAATATCATGAAAAAAATGTCTGAAATTTTCATGAAAAAACAATGACCGCGGACCTGTTGTAATTTTCATGAAAAAACGATGACCGCGACCCTGTTGTAATTTTCATGAAAAAACAATGACCGCGGACCTGTTGTAATTTTCATGAAAAACAATGACCACGGACCTGTCGAAAATATCATGAAAAAAAGTGTCTGAAATTTTCATGAAAAAACGATGACCGCGGACCTGTCGAAAATATCATGACGAAACGATGACCGCGACCCTGTTGAAAATATCATGAAAAAAGTGTCTGAAATTTTCATGAAAAAACAATGACCGCGGACCTGTTGTCATTTTCATGAAAACACGATGACCGCGGACCTGTCGAAAATATCATGAAAAAAAGTGTCTGAAATTTTCATGAAAAAACGATGACCGCGGACCTGTTGAAAATATCATGACGAAACGATGACCGCGACCCTGTTGAAAATATCATGAAAAAAGTGTCTGAAATTTTCATGAAAAAACAATGACCGCGGACCTGTTGTCATTTTCATGAAAAAACGATGACCGCGGACCTGTCGAAAATATCATGAAAAAAAGTGTCTGAAATTTTCATGAAAAAACAATGACCGCGGACCTGTTGTCATTTTCATGAAAAAAACGATGACCGCGGACCTGTTGTCATTTTCATGAAAACACGATGACCGCGGACCTGTTGAAAATATCATGAAAAAAAGTGTCTGAAATTTTCATGAAAAAAACAATGACCGCGGACCTGTTGTAATTTTCATGAAAAAACGATGACCGCGGACCTGTTGTCATTTTCATGACGAAACGATGACCGCGGACCTGTTGAAAATATCATGAAAAAAATGTCTGAAATTTTCATGAAAAAAACAATGACCGCGGACCTGTTGTAATTTTCATGAAAAAACGATGACCGCGACCCTGTTGTAATTTTCATGAGAAAACGATGACCGCGGACCTGTTGTAATTTTCATGAAAAACAATGACCACGGACCTGTCGAAAATATCATGAAAAAAAGTGTCTGAAATTTTCATGAAAAAACGATGACCGCGGACCTGTCGAAAATATCATGACGAAACGATGACCGCGACCCTGTTGAAAATATCATGAAAAAAGTGTCTGAAATTTTCATGAAAAAACAATGACCGCGGACCTGTTGTCATTTTCATGAAAAAACGATGACCGCGGACCTGTTGTCATTTTCATGAAAACACGATGACCGCGGACCTGTTGAAAATATCATGAAAAAAAGTGTCTGAAATTTTCATGAAAAAAACGATGACCGCGGACCTGTTGTCATTTTCATGACGAAACGATGACCGCGGACCTGTTGAAAATATCATGAAAAAAAGTGTTTGAAATTTTCATGAAAAAACAATGACCGCGGACCTGTTGTAATTTTCATGAAAAAACAATGACCGCGGACCTGTTGTAATTTTCATGAAAAACAATGACCACGGACCTGTCGAAAATATCATGAAAAAAAGTGTCCGAAATTTTCATGAAAAAACAATGACCGCGGACCTGTCGAAAATATCATGACGAAACGATGACCGCGACCCTGTTGAAAATATCATGAAAAAAGTGTCTGAAATTTTCATGAAAAAACAATGACCGCGGACCTGTTGAAAATATCATGAAAAAAATGTCTGAAATTTTCATGAAAAAACAATGACCGCGGACTTGTTGTAATTTTCATGAAAAAACGATGACCGCGACCCTGTTGTAATTTTCATGAAAAAACAATGACCGCGGACCTGTTGTAATTTTCATGAAAAACAATGACCACGGACCTGTCGAAAATGTCATGAAAAAAAGTGTCTGAAATTTTCATGAAAAAACGATGACCGCGGACCTGTCGAAAATATCATGACGAAACGATGACCGCGACCCTGTTGAAAATATCATGAAAAAAGTGTCTGAAATTTTCATGAAAAAACGATGACCGCGACCCTGTTGTAATTTTCATGAAAAAACAATGACCGCGGACCTGTTGTAATTTTCATGAAAAACAATGACCACGGACCTGTCGAAAATATCATGAAAAAAAGTGTCTGAAATTTTCATGAAAAAACGATGACCGCGGACCTGTCGAAAATATCATGACGAAACGATGACCGCGACCCTGTTGAAAATATCATGAAAAAAGTGTCTGAAATTTTCATGAAAAAACGATGACCGCGGACCTGTTGAAAATATCATGAAAAAAATGTCTGAAATTTTCATGAAAAAACGATGACCGCGGACCTGTTGTAATTTTCATGAAAAAACGATGACCGCGGCCCTGTTGTAATTTTCATGAAAAAACAATGACCGCGGACCTGTTGTAATTTTCATGAAAAACAATGACCACGGACCTGTCGAAAATATCATGAAAAAAAGTGTCTGAAATTTTCATGAAAAAACGATGACCGCGGACCTGTCGAAAATATCATGACGAAACGATGACCGCGACCCTGTTGAAAATATCATGAAAAAAGTGTCTGAAATTTTCATGAAAAAACAATGACCGCGGACCTGTTGTCATTTTCATGAAAACACGATGACCGCGGACCTGTCGAAAATATCATGAAAAAAAGTGTCTGAAATTTTCATGAAAAAACGATGACCGCGGACCTGTCGAAAATATCATGACGAAACGATGACCGCGACCCTGTTGAAAATATCATGAAAAAAGTGTCTGAAATTTTCATGAAAAAACAATGACCGCGGACCTGTTGTCATTTTCATGAAAACACGATGACCGCGGACCTGTCGAAAATATCATGAAAAAAAGTGTCTGAAATTTTCATGAAAAAACAATGACCGCGGACCTGTTGTCATTTTCATGAAAACACGATGACCGCGGACCTGTTGTCATTTTCATGAAAACACGATGACCACGGACCTGTTGAAAATATCATGAAAAAAAGTGTCTGAAATTTTCATGAAAAAAACAATGACCGCGGACCTGTTGTAATTTTCATGAAAAAACGATGACCGCGGAGCTGTTGTCATTTTCATGACGAAACGATGACCGCGGACCTGTTGAAAATATCATGAAAAAAATGTCTGAAATTTTCATGAAAAAAACAATGACCGCGGACCTGTTGTAATTTTCATGAAAAAACGATGACCGCGACCCTGTTGTAATTTTCATGAGAAAACAATGACCGCGGACCTGTTGTAATTTTCATGAAAAACAATGACCACGGACCTGTCGAAAATATCATGAAAAAAAGTGTCTGAAATTTTCATGAAAAAACGATGACCGCGGACCTGTCGAAAATATCATGACGAAACGATGACCGCGACCCTGTTGAAAATATCATGAAAAAAGTGTCTGAAATTTTCATGAAAAAACAATGACCGCGGACCTGTTGTCATTTTCATGAAAAAACGATGACCGCGGACCTGTTGTCATTTTCATGAAAACACGATGACCGCGGACCTGTTGAAAATATCATGAAAAAAAGTGTCTGAAATTTTCATGAAAAAAACGATGACCGCGGACCTGTTGTCATTTTCATGACGAAACGATGACCGCGGACCTGTCGAAAATATCATGAAAAAAAGTGTCCGAAATTTTCATGAAAAAACAATGACCGCGGACCTGTTGTCATTTTCATGAAAACACGATGACCGCGGACCTGTCGAAAATATCATGAAAAAAAGTGCCTGAAATTTTCATGAAAAACGATGACCGCGGACCTGTTGTCATTTTCATGACGAAACGATGACCGCGTACCTGTTGAAAATATCATGAAAAAAATGTCTGTAATTTTCATGAAAAAACAATGACCGCGACCCTGTTGTAATTTTCATGAAAAAACAATGACCGCGGACCTGTTGTAATTTTCATGAAAAACAATGACCACGGACCTGTCGAAAATATCATGAAAAAAAGTGTCTGAAATTTTCATGAAAAAACGATGACCGCGGACCTGTCGAAAATATCATGACGAAACGATGACCGCGACCCTGTTGAAAATATCATGAAAAAAGTGTCTGAAATTTTCATGAAAAAACAATGACCGCGGACCTGTTGTCATTTTCATGAAAAAACGATGACCGCGGACCTGTTGTCATTTTCATGAAAACACGATGACCACGGACCTGTTGAAAATATCATGAAAAAAAGTGTCTGAAATTTTCATGAAAAAAACGATGACCGCGGACCTGTTGTCATTTTCATGACGAAACGATGACCGCGACCCTGTTGAAAATATCATGAAAAAAATGTCTGAAATTTTCATGAAAAAACAATGACCGCGGACCTGTTGTCATTTTCATGAAAAAACGATGACCGCGACCCTGTTGTCATTTTCATGAAAACACGATGACCGCGGACCTGTTGAAAATATCATGAAAAAAAGTGTCTGAAATTTTCATGAAAAAAACGATGACCGCGGACCTGTTGTCATTTTCATGACGAAACGATGACCGCGGACCTGTTGAAAATATCATGAAAAAAATGTCTGAAATTTTCATGAAGAAACGATGACCGCGGACCTGTTGAAAATAAAATGAAAAAAATGTCTGAAACTTTCATGAAAAAACAATAAGGACCTGTCGGAGAATTCATGAAAAAACGATGACCGCGGACCTTTAATATTTTCATGAAAAAACGATGACCCTGTTGAATATACCGCTGTACGGACGAAATTGGGCAACTTTCGCAAAATGTACAAAAGACCCCCCCCCCCCCGTTGAATATATTGCCGCATGGACGAAATTGGGCAAATATCGCAAAATGTACAAAAGACCACCTCCGTTGCATATATCGACGCATGGATGAAAGTAGGCAAATATAGCGAAATGTACAAAAGACCCCCCTGTTGATTATATCGACGAAGGACGAAATTGGGCTGTTGCATATATGTAATAAGCATATGGCCAATAAAGCTGATTCTTATTCATTATTGAAAATGTGGTACTTGGGTCACTGAATAACAACAATAACAATGATCTGTCTTTTTTACAGGATATGATGTAATTAACTTTGTTCCCTATTAAGACACATGATGTGAAATGATTACATTATTTTCCATGATTCCTGGCCCCCAAATGTCCACTCTTTAGTTTAAAGCAGGGAAAGTATTGCAGCTTAAAAGAGAAAGATTTTTATCAAACAGGACTTTCAAATCGAGCTCTCTCTCACATTAAATCAGCTTGGCTTTCATGGCTTATCCCTTTCCTCGAAAACAACGCCGATTGAGTGAAGCTCAGCTGAGACAAAGACCAAAATAAAATGTCACAGCACACAAGGAGGTAAAGCACATTAACAGTAAGCCCAAAGTAAAGTTTCCAAACAACACATTTGCCATCTGCATCCTGTAGTTCGGGTGCTGGCAACTTTTCTGTCTGTGCTGACAGTGAAAACTGTGACATCGCATCCCTACTTCTATTTTTGAGCACAGTGCTCACCATGCAAACATTTAAAAGTCTATTCATAGCTTGTTGCATTATTTTCAGGTCTATTCTTAGAACATGATATGAATAAATGACAATGTGTTATGCATGTGTGGCTGGTCTGTATGAAGTTCCTGTTTCCCTCCCTCTTTAAAGCCGTGCTGATGAGATGAGCCGGTGAAACTCTGACAATGGAAAAGTGGTGGAATGTTGTCCTGCGATGTTTTGTGGCTTGTTCTGACACACCTGTAACACACACGCACAAAACAGGCTATACTCCTTGCCATTGGCAAATCATGACATGCACAAGGTTGTGTAATAGCCTTCGTATTTCAGTCCAATTTTTTCACAAAAGAGAGAAAAATACTCAAGTTTCTTCCTGAAAGAATAATTTACCAGATAGGTCACAAAAAAGGAAAAGAGACAGGAGCTTTGTTTTTAATTAAACTCCTTATCCTTGGTGTTTACATTTCAATCAGGCATAAGTTGTGCTTCCAAAGAAGCATGGGTTTTGGTGTGTTTCCACCCAAGAGAAAGGGGTCTAATAAAGACACATTTAACCTTTGCTTGCATATTCAGACCATTCAGACCCCTTTTTGGGGAACTTAGCCCCCTAGAAGTTCCACCTCCCAGCCGGGGTGGTATTTTTTGAAAATATTGAATTGTTCATGATTTATGATTGGTGGAAAGCACACAAATTCGAAAAGTAAGCCAAGAGCTAATTTGACCGTCTAGATGTGTTGCCACACCATGCAGGCTAAAATAATTGCAATGCTCTGGGAAAGAAGTGACTGTCAAGCTCACAATCACAACAGTGAGTCCAAATGTAAAACATTTGTGGTGTAGTTTGTGGTGTAGACAGAACAGATCTAAATTATGAATTGGGTGTCACCTGTGTAAGCCAGCGTAAAACAGGTGTGGCTTTAACAGCAGACAAACTTGCCTAATAATGAACCTTTACACCTCAGTGGAAAAACAGACAAATATGAGCTACAGAATCGCTCAATATTCAGCTCCTTGGACTAAAGTCTTTATATAGCCTACTTGGTGAAGATAGTCCCCCATCATTGTAATGGGCTAATGTATGTTACAGCAAAAAAAGGCCCAGCCTGTTGCACATCATTCCTGGAAACATAGTAGAAATAAAGGAGTTTACTCTATAAGGCGGTCTGAATCAGGCCTGCACTGTTGCTGTAATATTACCTGATTGAACTGCTGGAGGACATGAGCGTAGTTTTTATCATAAAAGTAAAGGAGCTCTGTCTGTGAGTGTGCCCCTGGCTGGCAAGTAAAACTGCCTTGGTCACACCCTTATCTAGCTTTCCACCCTCCCGCTCTGCCCGCCATGTTCTGGAGGAGGAGATACGTGTAGCTTGGCTTTAGCTGGATTAGCATTAGCAACACATAGCTTGGCGGAGGCGCAACAAGCACTCAGAACGCCGAAATAAGTGCTCTTTTGGGGGTTTCTTTGGACTTGGCTGAACTTGTGTATGGTTTTGTGTCAGTGGACTAACAATAGAACCTGACGGATCACAACAGATATGGTAAGCGAATGTCGGCTTTCAAGACAGTCGAGTTGTTTTTTTTCCAGGCTGTCCTGTAATCCAGTTTGCTCTGGTGATGTCTCCACCGAGCACCCGTCTTGAATGCTAGCTTGAAGAAATGCTAACTAGCTTAGCATGCTATGTGGCTGTTTTTGGCACAAAAAGTAAGAAGTGAGAGCTTACCGGAATCATCCTGTAGCTCAATATCTTGTATGGGCTTAAATGTGGAATCAAATAATTTAACGCTTTCGTGTAACTTTGGATGCTGAGGGATCAACAGTTGATTTTGTTTAAACCTAACCGTACTAAAGAGGGAGCTGCGGCAAGCATCGCTAGCTCTGATCTAACTTTTTTGTCGAGACAAGTTTTGTTCGTTGATAAAAAAAATAAACCCATTAACGTTATTTTGGGGTCAGACAGCTGCTGTGTAACCTCATCGTTTTGGGTCTAGAGTGCGTGGTAATGAATGCTTGTGAGGGCAAAATGTGGTTGAGTTATACACTTTTTTTTTTAACCAAATGAGTTAACTGACCGACTTCTCAGCTAGCTTATTTTGCTAGCTGGGTCAACTACTTGTCGCAAGTTTGCGCTGCACTTGCTAACGATAGCGGTAGGCGCAATGAGCCATTCATAGAGGTACCAGACGTTTCTCCATATCCAATTATCCGCTAATGTTATCACCTAACAATATTTCACAATCAAATCAGGTGGTTTTAACATATTATTTTTGTCACAGAAACAATCGTTAGCCACAGCTATGCTAGCTTATGTGCTATCAATCACATCATCAGAGGAAACGCCGTGATTTTTTTTTGTAAGATGCTCAGTGTCTCTGTTCTCCTATTTTGATGCTATGTGCCTTTACATCGAGGACTAAAATATTCGATTGTACTACTGTGAGTCGTGAAAGCAAACCTAGACGACCAGGTACTTAATTTTGTTTGTGGGAAATAGTTTTAGGGACATTCTTTACAGTGGGTGCGCTTATCTGTTTACTCGTATCAATCAGCTAAGTCTGCTGTGATATGGCAGGCATACACTGTATTTGGTGATAGATACAGGGAAATGACAAGGTTTGTTTATTGTTGTGTGAATATAAGTGTTCAAATATGAAGTTTTCTTTCAGAGCCACTTTGAGCCCACCTAAACGTGGCCTGAGATAAGGGCAGGGCTTTGTCTATTGTCAGGATGATCGGTCATAGTGATGGGAATTTCGTCTCTTTGAAGTGAACCAGACCACTTGGTTCTGCTCACTTAAAAGAACCAACTCTTTTACTTTCAAGTGACTTTCATTTACTAGTACTTCTTGGTTTTATAAGTCAATCAAATCTAGAAATATTTTGACCTATAAATGTTTTCTGTGCACACATATCCCTTAATTATGACTACATATTACTTATATAGTCATTCTGAGCCATATCATTTGCCGTCTACCGCACCTTTACATTTACTTTGATATTAAATACTTCTATTCAAATATCAGAAAACAAAAAGAAAAGAAATTAGGCAAAGAAACAGATGGGGGTTGGTTGGTTCTCTTTTTCACATAAAGGAGCCAGACCTTGTGGGCTGACTTTTTCACAAACAATGCATTAATACTCAGTCTGTCATATTAAGCAACAGATGCATCATCAGCATCCTCTTCACTTCTCTGACTTAGTTTCTTGACCGACAAGGGAGGACAAAGCAGTGATGACATGCCAATAAGACGGTGTCTTCTCTTCTTATCTGCAGTGCTTTAGGCATGATGCACATTGTACCTTATCTCTAGAAATGTACAGGCCATTATAAGGCTTTGGCAACACATGTTTCCTATTTTTAAGATTGGTAGTTTGGCTTTTAGACAATGACCCAAATATTCCAACAACAGGGGAAAGCAATGATAATTCTGTGGTTGAGCATTTCTTACTGATATGGTGCTTTTGGTTACACACCAATGCAGCTCAAAAGAAGAACATTGGTGGTGAAGGAACCAGCTGGATACCTAAATGTCCCGCTGTTGCCCATCCCTCTCTTTCTAAGACACCATGAAACTGTCACACACACTCATCGTCACACACAGGCATTGTGCAAGCCGTCTATCTCCAGATCAGCTTTACTCTCTCTGTATGTAGGTCTGGCAAGGTAGACCTGTTCTTTGTGTACTGCCTCTCAAGCCTTAAGCTAATCACAGTTTACTGAGGCCCTGCCAAGACACACCCAGATACAGGCGCACACATACAAGGCAGAGGTATGTTGTGTTGTCTTCCTGCACCTGGCCGTTCAACTGTGTGTAGTTCACTTTCCCCTTGATGGATCAGACCTCAGATTATATTGTTGAACAGGGACATTGCAGATTCACTTCGGCCATATTAAGCGAGGAAAGACTTAAACGCCCATTATTTATCATCCTCTATTAAAAATCTTCACTGGCATCCCAACAATGCAAGCACAGCTGCTGTTTATTCACGGCTGAGCAAGATTTGAACTTCTCCATTGATGCGGTTCTTTAAGACATCTTTGTCTCACTGGTTGTCTGTTTGGCTTATTAAATTGTCATGTCAACAGATGATGCTACCATTTTTGATCTCTGTTGTTCCCAAACCTGGACATTCAGTTATCCCTTTTTACCGCTGTTTTTGATATGCATGATAGGGCTTCTTTAGTATCTGCTCTAGTGGCTGCAAACGATATGCGTGAAACTGTTGACGCAACACACCACAAATGCAATGATAAGCCCCTCCCTTCTGGTCTATTTTCAGCAATTTTTGGATGCCTCTCGAAAGGAAATGATTTACAGTTCAGCAAGGAGATTTTACCTGTTGATAAGGGCCACCAAAACACAAGGTGCATTCACATTCATACATTCTTGAAATAATTGTGCGTTCTTGCTTTTTCTGGCTTTCTTAGTGCAAAAGGGTTTGCACTGGGAGTGGGTTTGAGCTCAGTGATAAAGGAAAGCCAGAACGATTTCAGAGGCAGCCTGCCGGAAGTTTCTAGACATTTTTCACAAGTGTATAAGTGAAAACGGCTAGAGAGACACGCAGTGAACAGCTGATGATTGCTGTTTTGGGTTCATCTAAAGCTGCAAAAAGTAGACCCTGAACTAATAAGACGGCGTGATGGCAGTTTGACGAGAAAGACAGGCTCAGTCATTCACATATAATGAACCTGCATTTCTCTTCTCTGGGTCTTTTGGCCTGAGTGATTTAAGCACAGAGGCGCTGAAGGAAGGCCGGCTGACAGAGTCTCATGGTGGGGGTTGTTTCCGGGGCGTAAAGGAGGTGTGGAGGGGACGGGATGGACAAGACAGACTCTCCTCTCTTCCTCCTGTCTGCCATGGGTGAATAGTTGATTATGGGAGCAGATGTGTCATTAGTTCTGAGCCGTATTCATGCGGATGCAGGCCGAGGAGGAGGAGGAGGGTAGCGGCGGAGGAGCCTTAAGAAGGGGGCCACCGCTCCACAGGAATCACATTTCTTCAGTGAATTTAAGGGATGTGCGAATTTGTTTACTGACCCCCTCCACAACACATATCCTCACACTCCTCGTGTCCTCACCCTTGTTGTTCTTACCAGCTGTCTTTAATGGCAATGCCAGGCAAGAAGGTTCCAGAAACAAACATACATACAACATTTTTTTGTATTTAACCTAGAGTCACCTTTAACACTGTTACTCTCTTCATGAAAACACTTGGTTGTGGGGCCTGTCTATGCAAGCTTGGTACAGGCATCGGATTACTCAACAGGATAATTTATTGTGGGACTCCCTAGCTTGCAGTCAGACGAGCACTAGGCACAGAAAGATGCCAGCAAACCTTAGCTGCTTATAACATACAAAATGTTATCAGATTTCCGTTCATTTGCTTTTAATGTGAATGGGTGTAATTGTACCAAGGTGGGTGAATGACAAAGCGAAGGAGTACCAGGATCAGTGTGGGCCTACAACACCAGCTGCATGTGGGGTCCTTCATTGGCTAATATGCAAGTCAATGAACCAATCAGATACCGTAACAGATAACAGTATCGATGCGGAAATATATATTGTCATCCTGACTTGTGATACCAGTATCGAAATGCTAGTAAATAAGAAATACAGCGCTTTAAAAATATTTCCCTGCCAATTTCACTCATAGCATCACTACTTCATGACCCCTCAGGGTGGCACTAATAACATGAATGAAGGTAACGTAAAACAGAAGTTAATTGGCCAAAGAAGAAGTCGACAGTAGAATAATGTCGGACAGCTGTGAAAGGATAAAGCATGATACGGTAGGGACATTTTGTAGTCTTCTAGAAATGATAGGACTTCTTTTAAATCATCACATAATCGCTGTATCGTGATATCATTATCAGGGGTCACACATCGTGTATCCCAGGAGTTCCCAACCTTTTTGGCGTGTAACACCACTTAGATTTCCCAAAACTCTGGCGGGCCCCAGACATCCAAAACACATACAGCTTTTTGGTAGGTTGTCGTTAAATAGTTTTTCTACTGTGTTGCAAGTAAACGTTCACTTTAGACCAAATTTAGGACTTTCCGTGTATTATTGTGGACAGAGGAAGAGAGGCTTAAATGACAGACAGAGACTCTGCCATTGTCTTGTGTTGGCTTTGGCCCGCAGTAGCCTGTATTCACTATTTTTTAATATACAATACATTTTGTATTGATCAATACCAATTTGAGGTGACCTCATTTAAATTCCTTGGTCAGGACACAAATTACACATGGGGTCAGGACCCCATATAAACATATATGTGGTCAGTATCGGGATAAGAAGCTGTACAACACCGTAACAGTTTGATTTTGCAGCATAATAGACATTTTCTTTCCAGTCCATAAGAATACACAGTTTTGCACTTTTGGTCATCAGATGAAAGCCAGAAAATAATTGTCTGTTTTCATGACTTCATGTTGCATGTGAAACTGACTTCATGATCAAGAGAGCAGTAGCTGTGTAGGTCGCACAGCTGTGAGTCTACACACACACACACACACACACACACACACACACACTTTCCGTACTTGTGTGTGTCGGTGCGGAAGTGATTAGAAGCTGGGCTGCTGATCTGTTAGAACTGGGACAGAGGAGTCATCAGTCTGTCATCACCAGACTGGAAATGGTCTTCCTCCCCTGCCACCCACCCAGGACTGGAAACACATTGTTACTCAGTCGTCGCCCTGTTCTCTTTCATAGCCATGTATTAGATGTTAATATATTCAAGTGATTCACTTTATCTGATAAACTGGTTTCTGAGTTAAAAGAGATGTTGTTTTAGTGGCAGTAGCTCAGTCTGTAAGGGCTTGGGTTGGGAACCGGAGGGTCGCCAGTTCAAGTCCCGGTGCGGATCAATTCTAGAAATTGGTCTGGTAGCTGGAGAGGTGCCCGGTCACTTCCAGAGCACTGCTGAGGTTCCCTTGAGCAAGGCACCGACCCCCCCACCAGCTCAGGAGCGCTCGCTGTGGGAAGCCCCCTCACTCTGGCATCTGCATGTCCAAAGGATCCTGTTTGAATTTCCCCTTGTGGGATTAACAAAGTATATCTTCTTCTTCTTTATTTACTCACATCGTTGCTTTAAACCTGTAAAAATAAGTATTTTCTTGTCATTGGATGCCATGTTATCAGTAAAACTAAAACACAAAGCTCTTTTTATTGGTTTCATTTTATGTTGACTTTACTTTTTAAACGTCTTCTTGTCTTTACCGCTTCCTTTTCGTGCCCTGCAAGCCCACCAAACGAGCAGCTTCATCACCACACAGATCTAACTACAGGGCCATAAATTATTTCAGCACCCTTCCGTGTAATCTAGAATTGAGTCAGATTACTGTAAACTTGGTTGAGATAAAAATAGTGGAAACACGATTCATCATGCTCACAACAGCCTGTCCCAGCCTCTTAAATTATGACGGTGTGAAGGTGCATGGATGGAAATGTTTTATCGAAGTGGAAAAGTATGAAACGCATTGTTTGTCTAGTTTCAAAAAGGAAGGCGCTACAGCTGCTTTTATAAAAACAAGCTATCATCACAATCGGCTAAACAATGTGATCTTCACAATCTCATTGTTCAGGTGTTGAAAATGTGACTTTTACCCAGAAGTCATACTGAAGTTGACAGTGTGATAAATCAAACACTGAGCTTTTGACACTTGCAAATAAGGAGGTGTGTAAGTGTTGCTCTTTAAGTTTAGCTTATTGCAGCAATTTAGCTTCTTTCTTTGTACGTAACCTTTCCTGAAACTCTTCTCCTTCCACTTACCTGTCATTTGTGTGTCTGTCCTAGGTGATGGCGTGGTCATGTGTGCAGCCGGGGCTGTGTGTGTGGAGATGGTTTTAACAGACGCTGTTTTGGAGGACTCAGGAACACTGCACTGGCCTGGAGAAGCCTCTTAAGCAAACACACACACCTGTACAGAAGGACATTTACACACACACACACACACACACCACTGCCGTGCCTTGAGAAAGGACACAGGCGCACAGAAGCAAGCAGACACAGATTACCCCCCACCTGCGTGAGAGTCTACGGTGTGTTTTTTTTTGTTTTATTTTGGGTCCGTCTGTCCCATCTCCACCGCCACCATGCCGAGCGGCATCCGACGGCAGATGAAAAACATGGTGAACAACTACTCTGACGCAGAGAAGAAAGTCAGAGAGGCCACCTCGAACGACCCCTGGGGCCCGTCGTCCTCGCTCATGTCTGAGATCGCCGACCTCACCTACAACGTGGTGGCCTTTAGCGAGATCATGAGCATGATCTGGAAACGGCTCAACGACCACGGGAAGAACTGGCGCCACGTCTACAAGGCGCTCACCCTGCTCGACTACCTGATCAAGACAGGTTCCGAGCGGGTGGCGCTACAGTGCAAGGAGAACATCTTCGCCATCCAGACGCTGAAGGACTTCCAGTACATTGACAGAGACGGCAAGGATCAGGGCATCAACGTCAGGGAGAAGAGCAAGCAGCTGGTGGTCCTACTGAAAGACGAGGACCGCCTCAAGGGAGAGAGGTGAGAGCTTTGGAAATTAAATATGAAGAGATACAAAACCACAACAGACGCTGGCGTCATCTCCTCTAGAGGAACATAACTAGTGCTCTCAGTGTTTCATATTTAATCATAACTAACAGAGAAGGAAAACTGTGAATGAAATCTTATACACAGAGAATCTAAGGGGTTTAAGTCAAGAGGAAGATGAGAGACACCAGGAGTCCAGTATGACGTTTCCACAGTCAGTGATTTTTCGAGCTGTACCTGAATATGAGTAAAGAGTAACAATCAGCAGTCCTAAGTTGTGGCGTGAGTAACATTTAGCTTGATGAAAGTATTTAAATAAGTTGACTTAAACTTGCACACTTCTGAACATTTGTTGATTGTTGGCATCTAAACTAATTAAGCTAAGTGAAAAATTCCCATTGCTGTTGCACTCTAAATCAACCCATATCGAATACGTTGTTTTGTTTCTTTAAGAGTTTAGCTGGAGGTCATCAACTTTTACTGAACTTAAAATCAGAGGACAGTCCCTTGAGTTTACAATGGGAGATTCCCTTGGTGTATTTTATTGTGGTTATCTGTCCCACAGAGCAAGGGGTACATTGAGGTTTCACACCTCTTACCTCAAAGCAAAGATTTTCTCTCCTGAAAGTCATGCTACTTTGTATCTCTACTCGAGCTGTTGGAACGAAATTCAGGGTTCGAAGATAATTTGCACAGCACATTAACATTCTAAAGCTGAAATCAGTATTCGAGTGTGTGTTTTTATTTTTCTAAAAGTGTTTCCTCAATCTCACCCATCCCCCCCTTGGACTCTAAAGCCTTTCTATACATGTGAACCTATTTTGCAAACGCTGCTGTACAGGATTGCTGCAAACAAAGTTTCGTTGTATTCTTTATACAATGACAATAAAGAGTCTATCTATCTATCTTTCAACCAAGCGGTCTGGTTCAGTTCGGTACGGTACGATACACATTCATTGGCGTTTCCACTGTCAAAAGTTGGGAAGTGTACCAAAATAACTAGCGTCCTACTTTTTCGGTACCCTTCTGTTGGGGTGCCAAGCGTACCGATCTGACCCTAAAGGCTGGAGCTAGACACACTGCAGTCCGTTGATTGGTCGAGAGAATCTTCACTTCCCGTGTGACAGTGGTAATAAAGGACAAACACAAAACGCACCATGTTTAAATATCCTGCAGATTTAGAGAGAGTAATTTCAAGTTTGTTTTTTGCCTCGGCGATGCAGACCTTCCTAGGAATCATTGATCTTTGTTTACTGTGTCACGTTCTCCTCATTGGCTGAATCTATTGGCTGTTTACACCATGTTGCGTCGCTGCGATTAAGTGATGTGTAAGGGTACGGTACGCTGTGGAAACGCAAGCAAGATCACTGTACCAGACTGTACTGAACCAAACCTGACCACTTGGTGAAAACGGGGCTTAATTTACCTATTAACATCACACTCACTGATTCGAATGGGATTGTACATAAAGATTGACAGCCTTCTTTTTATTCTTTCCTTTTTTTAACGCCACGACATAAGAGTCTTGACTTGAGCCAAGATGATCTTAATCTATTTTGTGTTTTTCCTGCTAGGTCTCAGGCTCTAAAGACCAAAGAGCGCATGGCCCAGGTGTCCACAGGGAGCAGTCAGATGGGTTTTGGCCGAGGCTCATCACAGCCCAATCTCTCCACCTCATACAGCGAAGAGTACGGCAGGTCGGAGGGATCACCTGCGTCCTATCACGGCTGTGAGTATGAGCTGATTGCTACCTCAAAGGCTGCACACACAGGACTTATACACGTCTCATTCTATATGTTTTAACAACACGTGTCATGCAGATTTCATATCGAATTTGCCGCAGGATCAATACGGTATCCGTCTATCCATCTAACCATATCTTGTCCTAGTTGTAACTTTGGCCTACATCCTAAAACCGGCCCATCCCCCTGTTCCGTCTCTGGCTCGGAGTCCCGCAGTAGGGCTGCATTCCTCAGCACACACACAAACACACACACACACCGAGAAGAGGAAGCAGAGTTCACCCCCCCTGAGCCTCTATCATCCACATGACAGAGGAATCTGCTCCTCTTTGCACTGATACACTCACTCCTCCAGAGAGACGGCAGGATCACACAGTGACAGAGAGATACAGCTACACCAAGATAGCACTGACGTATATCTGTTAAAAAGAAAGTGAATGGAAACCAGACTTTGAGAACCTTAAATTTAAAAAAAATTGGGCCAGAGAATAAATCTATATATTTGTCTTGTAAAAGAAGTATGAGCATGATTTTAAATGTTTTTCAAAGTGTAAATGACACTTTTTTCGGCTCATTTTTTTGCAGATACCCATTATTGTGACTCTTCCATGCTATTGAATCAAATTCATTTGTATTGCACATTTCATGCACAGGTCAACTTCATGTGCTTAACAGTAAAAAAAAAGAAGGTAAAAAAGTGTCAAAAACATTTATACAATTTGAAAAAGAAAAAGTTCTTGCTCCAATCTATACAACACACACACCATGCACCACGCACACACACAATCCTTCTAAATCCCCTTTCACACATGCACATGCATTCCTGAAAACTTCTACAAGGTTTCAGGACAGCCTTCCCCTGCAATCTTCCCAGTCTAATCAAACATGTCCCTCACAGTGGGAAGACTTCCCTCTCGAAGGGAGTAGGGGGTCTTCAGGCGGCAAGACGTGACATAGAAAATATGCTGTGGAAATCCAAGATGGTGGATAATGACGCAACAGAGTGTGACACTATAATGACTGAGTTTTTTGCCTTTATATCAAAGCCATGCGTAATTGGATGTACGTGCATGCCGTGACTTCGGGCAATTATTTTACTAGTTGGGCTAGCAGGGCAAAGTTGGGAATGAAAAATGAGTCTGTTTGCATTTGCATGTAGCTCACCCTGAAAATTCGGGGACATTTTCAGGAGTTTTGTGCATATGTAAAAACACCATAGACAGAAAATCAATTCTTGAGAGCGCTTTGAAAAGACAATTTTTTTTAGCAGATCTCAGGCCAGCAGGCAGTTTGTTAAGGAGAACAGCACCGTGGTGACTTATGCAACTTCATCAGATGAAGTTCCTATTCACATAAAAAAAAGTGCAAGAGAGTCTGGAGACAATTCTTCATTGCTGATGCGTTGGGAAGAATCGAATTTGACAGAAAGGTGGAGTGTGAGAGTTGAAAGACACAGAATGTGGTAACACAGAGGGACAGAGTGGAAGAATGGAGTAGTTAAAATTAAGGAATGAACCTTGGCCTCATTTCCTTTACATCCCCTGACCCCCAGTCCTTTGTACGCTGCAGGGTGGATCTGTGTCTGTGTGTGTGTACTTTCAGCCCGAATCTATGTCACATGCAACATGAAACGCTTGCTCATCTCTGAACCTGTGGCTCCAAATTCTTTCATGTATGTTTTGCTTTAATGTGCATCTCAGAGGAGGAAGCTCCTGCTGCTGAGTCATTAGTTTAGAAAAACATAGAAGATAACCGGCCTATGGGAGCAAGGCTGGACTGTCAATGTAGGCGTTGCCAGGCAGGATTTTTGGGATTCCACTCCACTTATTGTCCGAACAGGGTGTGATGGAATGAGCATGAAAACTTTTTCTCTTAGTGTTAACCTTCTATAAATCCCCCCGGTCCCAAAGAATCTGAAAGGGTCTGACACTAAATGAAATACACTTCAGGTCATTATTTTCGTTGTCAAATATTTCGCATTTTCTTTCTTCAAAAGCATCCTTTGATTGAAAGAATAGTGTTTCTATTTTGTTTTACTGTTCAATCTCTGATGTGGAAAGATCAACATGTTTGTTAATTTTAAAAGATATTTTAATAGCCTTTTTTCTTGCTCTATATCATATTATTTGGTTACTTTTCCAACTAAGTATTTCACATGGCTGTATGAAACTAGTGTCTACCCCACACGCACCTGTGTGTCTATTTACTTTCATTAACCTTTGTGTCTGCTGGTGTGGGTGTGCAAGGCCCTTCAGCTGTATCCTTCAGCTGTACTTCCCCTGAGGTTTTTGTTTGTGGTTCAGTAATGCCTTTTCAGTTGAGTGTTTTGAGTGTTTTCAAAGACGAGCTTGAGGTCAGTAAGAAGACTTAAGCAATAGGATCCTAGTTCAGCAATGTACAGTGCATGGAGCACAAACAAATATGAAGAGTAGGAGATGTCAAGCCTTTGAAAGATTTCCTTTTTTTTTTTCACTCAACAGCTACTTGATTCTTTATCTGTAAAGACAAGAGACAGAGTGTCTGCAAATGTGAGGACAGTTTGTGGTTCACACCCTGGAATAGCAATCCTCTGCAACATTATCGACTACATAAATCGAGCAAGGCAAGGCTAAGTTTATTTGTATAGCGCTTTTCATACACAAGGTAGACTCAAAGAGCAGAAAGGACAGCAGTGGTCATCACTTCCTCCAAAGTGTTGTTCTCTCTGTTCACAGCTGACAGGTTTCATAGTCTTGAGTTTGTTTGATTAAAGCGTACATTTGCGTTCCTCCTCGGCTTTATCGATAGGGTAGAAAGACACTGGTATAAAAAGGTCAGAGAAGAGCATGGCCAGACAGTACTCTTTGTTATATTATTTACAAAGACCCAACATTAATCCACCGTGAGCACGGCACTAAGCAACATTTAGCACAGTAACAGTGGCCAGGACAAACTGTCCTTAAGAGGCAGGAACCTCGAAGAAAATCAGACTCATGTTGAACAGCCATCTGCTGCAACTGTGGTCGGTTGGAGATGCGGAAAAGAAAGAGACAGACCAGTTCACCAGTCACCAGTCCAGGCACTATCACTCTCCAGAGTGTCAAGCCGTGATGTCCGTACATGTGCAGTTACTTTCCAGTTGAGTGACCTTCTTGTTTACTTTATACTGTACATCTTTTCATCAAGTGTTTGATAACTGCATTTGAGGGATCAATGCATCAAATCTGTATATCTTTATCTATCTCTACAGATTGAACATGGATTTAAGAAAGATATCAGCCGATATATCAGTATCTGATTTTTCTCTCTCCCCACTGTCGATATCGGCCCTAAAATTCCATATCGGTCGGGCCCTAGACTGAATAATGCTCAAGGATTCTGATTAACCATAAATGGTATATTCCCACGGTGGCAGGCAAGAAAGAAGTGTGTTTGAGTTGGCTTTGACTTTTGTTTATTGTCCTTGGGACTTGCTGTTTTCACATTTTGTTCTGCGTGTCATTGGGTTGCCAGTTTAGTCTTTCTTGAAGCTTTGTGGTTTTAAACGGTTGTTTATTAGAGACTTAAACATCTGAAGGGAAAAAAAACGTTTTGAATATTTTGTCATTAATGAAGAAATATCACCTTCCTGTGTTTAAAGATACAGCCAAGGAAAAGTGCAAACAATTGTCCCACCAGCTGGCCAAACTCACCATTACCCCGGATACTTTGAAACACTTTCCCTTGGGACGGATTTACTAAAACATGGGTTTGAAAAGGAGCAAGTTTGGGCAGGAAAGCAGTTAAGACTTAAAAAAACTGAGGCTCATCAGTTTTTGTAGAAAATATATGTTGTCGTCTTCCTGGTTTTATGAGTCATGCAGAAATGTGGCTGCTATTCAGCTACTAAGAATAAATTTGGTCACACCTAAAACTTTTGTAATTTTTAGAAATGTAAGAGTGAGCTTTAAAGAGTTTTTGGTACTCGAGCCCGACCGATTAATCGGCCAGCCGATAATATCGGCCGATATTAGCATTTCCAGTGACTACTGGAATCGGCTTTTATAGCAGATATACGTCAATATTACTATATTTATTCACCAGTCAGATAAACTTTCATTTGAGTTTCATTGTATTACGCTAGCAGGTCTCTTTCACCAGCAGAGGGCGCTACATGGATTACAACAAGCTTTATCACTCTCCAGAGTGTCAAGCCATGCACGTACATGCACAGTTACTTTCCAGTTGAGGGATCAACACAATAAATGTGTATATTAATCTATCTCCACAGTTTAAACATAGATCTGAGAAAGATATCGGCCAATATTACGGTATAAGATTTTTCTCTCTCCAATGTCGATATCGGCCCAAAAATCCCATATCGGTCAGCCACTAATTGGTACCATCAAAGAAATACTTGATGTTGAAAATGGACTTGGGTGCTTATTGAAATCTCATTAACTTGACATCTTTGACTTTACAGTCGTTTTGACCAGACGGGAGGATTTCTGTCAAAATGTTTGAAGTGAATCAAGCCACCATTGTTTTCACTGTTTGTGTTACGGTAGTTATGTTGTTTTAGTCTCTGCTCTAGGGTCCTATAATATCTTTGTCTTGATCCATTTTGCATTCTGAATACCTCAAATGATGTAACATTATAAACAAGATCATCATGACATGATGAGCATTGCATAAATGGAATGTAGGAGTGTCCACAGCAGCCGCAGAGCACTTCATGACTGGTCCCAGTTGTTGAGAAAGACATAAAGAGTGGACATTTGTTAGAAGGAAGAAAAAAAAGAATGAGAGGAATTGTCGAAGTTTAGATTAAAAAGAAAGTCAACAGGTTTCTTGTTTTATGGCACACTTTTCATAATTCGGTAGAACAGCTTTGTTTATCAGTTATCATAGGAAAATCTTAAGCCACACACACACACACACACACACACACACACACACACACACACACACACACACACACACACACACACACACACACACTCTAGGATGTGGGGCTGAGACATGATGACACATCACAGACAGAAAAGCCCAGAGTTCCAGTAGATGATGCGGTGATGTCATTGTGTGTTGTCATCAATATTACACCACGAACACAGCAAAGTTACTTTTTTTAATACACTATGACACCTAGTTATAGCTTGTGGGTGTGTGTGTGTGTGGGGGGGGGGGGGGGGGTTGTGTGTGTCTGCCACATGCAGTGTCTGGAAGTTCCTCTGGGTGCCTCATGTTCACAACTAATCCAATTAGCTGAATGAACCTGTCACCCTTCTCAGGCTCTCTGATTCCTCTTTTCACACACTAACACTAGTACAGGTATACAAATGTGACATCATTGTGACAATGATGTGAGACTCCTTTGTGTGATAATATCGATGTTTGTATGTGCTTTGGTTTAGCAGGTCAAAAAGTGAATTTCTGAAGTGTAATAGTACCTCATACAGTGTGTGGATGTGTCCCATTTGGCAGTGGTGTTAACATGTGTTCTGTATCGGTCCCTCAGCCACGTCCCCCAACGCAGGTTCAGAACTGGAGCAGGCCAGACCTCAGACCAGCGGAGAGGAAGAGCTGCAGCTGCAACTTGCTCTAGCCATGAGCAGAGAGGCTGCAGAACAGGTACATACTCTCATAAATATAAAGAATTGTACCCAAGATGCCACATGGTTATTTGAACACCTCATTACCTTTGTTTATTTGTGCAAAATTTCAGTATTCCATCTTTGACTTCACTTCTTAACATGGATACTTGTGCGTATACATGCACCAAGCATTTAATGAGAATGAAACCATTTTGACATGTGACACGAGTTGACCTGCTGGACTACTCTGTGCCCTTGAATCGCCCCGGGGACAAATACAGTTTTTTGAATTGAATTGAATTGAATTGAATCTGCCAGAAGTAGTAGAAAAAGAACCTGTTCTGGAGTCAGAATCACTTTCCCATTTTGGCTTTTAGACTTTTCAAAAAGTACCCTTCCAGCAGTATTCGATTTTGTTGAGGGTTCGGCGTATTGCAGCTTTGTTTCTACTTTTCATAAACCTGTTTAAAAAAACGAGTTGTTACTTGTCTCGATCTTTGAGACTTTCAACATTTCTTAGTTTTGATCTGCTCGCACCGTGTTTCTATCCATAACGGCAGTAACAGAAGCGGAAACTTGTCACGTCACGTGGGGCTGACATGGATGTTGATCCAAATATCAACCTGCGTACCCCACCCCTCTCAAGAAGGACAAAGTTTCTCTCTTGGGCCAGTCGCTTCTGATTGTGATGTTTACATGAAGCACTATATTCTGATCAGGCTATGATTCCGATTATCAGTGGTGCTTGTAAACAGAGCAACTGTTTGGCACTATGCTCCGTTATCCTCATCAGCTATTGTTATATGACCCGCATGAAGGAATTGAATCGTATTTAATTAAAGTATCGTAATGAATACAACCCACATGTACTGTGCTCTGGGTGTGTGTTAAGGAGGAGCGCATCCGCAGAGGAGACGACCTGAGACTACAGATGGCCTTGGAGGAGAGTAAGAAAGGAGGCTCAGACTCTGCAAAACTACCCAAGAAGAAGAAAGAGGTAAAACACACAGACAAAGAGGCTCGAGTGACTCAGTGCTTCCATTGTTATGACCATGCTCCTGAAATAGTATCAAGTCTCCTCGTCCTCGTCTGTGTCTGCTGCTTCAGGAGAAGAATTGAAACCTCTAACTGGCAGCAGGCTGCCTCGTCGGCTCATCGTTATTCTGCCTGAATAACGGGGCTGACTGCAGTCTGAGGGCATGCAGAGCTAAAGTGATTCTGTGTTTCAGCTGCATGACTATGACTCATGTTTTTTTCTATAATGACAACTGTCAGTATGTTTGAACTATTTTCATGCTGTAGAGAATAATGACCAACAGTCAGATTGTCCTCCCAGATCACTTTTCTACTCTTCTATTTTGTCCCCTTTTTTCGCCTTCTTTCCACCCTGTCGCTCTGTCTTCCTAATCCTCTCTCTCCTCTCCGTCTTCTAGCCTCAGTCATCTTTGATGGACCTGATGGATGTCCCAGAGCCTGGAGCCACTGCTGATCCCTGGGGTGCTCGGGCTGCTGGGGCTGCTGCAGCGGCACCATCAGAGGACCCGTGGCAGCCTTATGGTAAACACACACAGGATGTATGCCCTCACTGGAAACAGTCACATCAAGGAGATCTGAACAGAGTTGTCAAATTATCAATAGATTGTTGTTTTTTAGAGACAGTGTGTTTAAAATGATACAAACTCTGATGATTGTACATTTGATTGAAAAGGAACACATCTCTGGAAACAAACAAGATCTCCAATCAGATCTTCAAACCAAGGCTGTTTTGAGCAGAAGACAGCGCAGTGGTGATCGAGCCGATTGGAAGTTGATTGAATAGAGCTGCTGCTGCTGTTGTTGAAAACAATGCAGTGTATCAGATAGAGACTGTAAACTGTTGTTTTCTGATTGTTTCACAGCTGATATGATCTGTTATCATCTATTTATGATCTCTTTTCTTTTCCTGGCTGCTCTGCCCTCTGTCACACATGCAGCATTGAATATTCTTGACACAGCACACTGGTTTGTTTTTCTCGCAAGAGGTTTTTCTCGTCTCGACACACGTCTTTTAGAGTTTGTCACAGACACACAGAGAGAGACCAAGAACATTTAAAGTAGAGTTTCATGTAGTCCAATCTAAGGAAGTTGGCTGTGAGCTACACACCACTGCCCATCATTGATGACCAGAAATGTCCCAAAACATAGTCGAAGAATAATACATTTGAAAACGCAGTTAGAGAGCAGATTTTCTGCAGATGCACACTTTTAGTAGATTATATGCAATTGTGAAGGAATATTTAAAGTTCACATATGATCCTCCTTTTCAACCAGTTTAAATATGTCTCAGAGCTCCCCAAAATGTGGGTGAAGTTTCTTGCTCAAAATCCACTCTGATCCTGTATTTGATCATGCCTATAAACCGCTCTATTCCAGGCTCTGCTCAGAGCAGGCTGTTTCTGTGTCTGTAGCTTTAAATGCAAATGAGCTGTGTCTGAACACGCCCCTCTCTGGAAGGGCTTGAGTGGCTCGGGCTTTCTCGCTCCAAGCCCTATTTGTTTAGGGTGAGAAGGCAGACTCAGAGGGCAGAACAAACACCTAGCTGTGGGAGTGTCACCCGTCTGGGGGAGGGGCTACTGCCCTTTGTGATGTCATGAAGGGAAAATCTCCAAACGGCCTGTTTGAGCACACATTTTCTGAAAAGTGGAGCGGGCAGAGGATGGACTTTTCTCCTAACTGTGGGGTTTGTGGACAGACTAGAGACACATATTGGTGTTAGAAAATATGGTCAAGTGTTTTTTTGCACATTATGTGACCTTTAATGCAAGTGTAGTCTTTAAGGAGTGTGCAGAGAGAGAAAGAATACAGACAGTTTCTCAATGAATTTGAGATGTTAGTCTTACATTTCGGATTAGATATTTCAAATGTGTGGGAGTGTGTTCGAGGACTGTGTGCATGTTACTAAAGACAGGATTGGATGTCTAGGATTTCCTTCTTTTTTTTGCTGTGTTCTTAAAAAATGTACTCACAATTTGTGTTTTTTTCAGTATGATAGTTTAACATTCAGGTTTAGTGACTAATTCTAGTATACAAACACGGACTGTCTTTGTTGAGCAGTATCTGTGTAAAGAGTCCGTTTTTTCTCTGTGTTTGTCGTGTGTGTGTGTGTGTGTGTGTGTGTGTGTGTGCGTGTGTGCATGATGTCTCGGCCCTCCACCTGCAGCTCGTAGGACTGTGACTCTTTGTGAAATAGGAATGCTGCTCCACTTGCCCAGCAGCATAACTGCACAGAGAGGAGAGAAGAGGAGGGGGGAGGGGGGGGGGGGGGTGTTAGAGGAAGAAAAAGGAGTGTGCTGAGAAAGAAAGAAGCTGTGGGGAGTTGGATTTTTCAATTTTCAAGGGGAGATGTAGAAGAACTTTCAGAATGGGTCATATCAAATGCATGCTTGCTATTTTACCTCTATCCTGCTGTCTTCCTCCTCCTCCTCCTCCTCCGCCACCTCCTCCTCTTCATTTCCAATTTGAATCCATGCAAACCTCCCACCCTCCCCAACGATGAACCTCTCCCCTGCTTCCCCCAGGGTCTGCCCCTAAGCCAGCTGCCCCAGTGGACCCATGGGGCGCTCCTCCTTCTGTCCCACCCATGAAGAGCAATGATCCCTGGGCATCAAACGCCGCTCCTGCTTCTGATCCCTGGAGCTCTGCTGCCGCCCGCCCTAAGACTTCGAACGCAGGTGACCACCAGGGAGATGTCTTTATCAGTCAGTCGTTAAGGCCTTTGCAAAATGTACCACCACAACTGTACCTCCACACAGAAAGATTGAAATGGATTGTTGTTCGCATGCTTTCGCTTGCTTATTGAATTCATCTCCTCCTTTTAAGTTTACCAAAGTATGCACACTCATTCACGCTTGTGTTGTCCATTCCATCCGTCTAAATGTGTTTATTTGGTTGTTTTTGTTGTCTGTGTGTATGCGTTGTCCCCTTTCAGGTAGCTTTGACCTGTTCAATGCATCCAACGGTACGTCTAAAGAGGACTTCTCTGAGTTTGACAGCCTGCGCTCCTCCTCCTCTGTCCCCACTGGTACTCACCCTTGTCTTCGTCTCTCTCTAATAATGACACGGAGTCTGTGTTTCTTTGTTTGTGTCCCCCCCCTCAAAGTGTCTGAAATAATTCCCCGTCTGCAAATAGAAGTTTCTGTGGGGCCACAGACACATTGTCTTGTCTATTTTTATGTAGATGTCACCAGACCTGAGCAAAGACTTTTAAAACAGCAGGAGTGTTGATGCAATCACATGCTGCAGGAAATCATTGAAAATAAAAGTGTTTGCTCCAGTCTGGTCCCATATCAGTGTGGTGTACTCGAATGCTGCATTTACTGTATGTGTTTATACATTATTAGACCTGTGCCATGCAGTTTATTGAATCCCTTTGCTGTGATTTAAAAAACCAAAAACCTTTAAATACAGTTTTGATGAAACTCACTCAAAGCTACATTCAGTTGGTTATGTGAAAGGGTTCCAGTGAACAGTCTGGCACAGGTCTTAAGTGTTTTTTTTCACTTCCATGTGGTGTGATTGTCTCTTGGTGTGGGAGGAGGACACTCGTGTCTTGAGTTTTTATTCCAGTTTAACACAAACATTCTAACATATTCAAAGTGACAAGGACCAAAAACAAGCGTACAAAGTTACCTTCCCTAATAAGTAAAAGTCTCTTTTCCAACACTGAGCCTCCTTAAAGAGACATGGTCGGTAGGGGACGAGGACATCGCTGATTTAAAGAAGCAGCACTGTGCAGTTTGAAGCTCCTGTTAGAAATGTTCATTTCTTGTCGGCGCCCCCAGTGGACAAAGTGGTACCACTTATCTCTTTGCTGATCTAGTTCTGCACATGGATGATGAGTAGTGTTTTTTTATTTTAACAAAAAAAATCTCATCCAGCTTTCTCTTATTATCAAACATACACCTATAGAGATTTTTTGCTGTTTAAAACAAACATTTAAAAAAGAGAGCGCACTGTTAATCACTAATAATCAACATTAATAGGTGTTTTCGGACCAAACAGTTCTGGGGAGCTTTTTTGAAGAGGTACTATCCACTAGGGAGTTCCCTGAGAACTAAACACCGTAAGGACCTCTTTTCTGTCTGCATTTTCACCGCCATAGTACCTACTCTGAAGCAGGAGCTAAAAAGGTTCCTCTAAACGGGGTCCTAGGAGCTAAAATAGTTCTTAGTTCCTGCGGTGCAGAATCAATAAAAAACATTTTTAGAAATAGTCAATCTTTTCGCTGATGGTCTTGTTACTTTAGTTCATGCTTTCCCAACATTGAGGTCCCGACCCCACGTGGGCTCGCATGAAATCTGAGTTATTGATCACTACAAAATATATTGCATATTAAAAAATAGTGAACACAGGCTTATGTGTGCCATAGCCAATGCAAAAACAAGAATCAAGGATCAGACATGTTGGAATACTGATCACTTAGCACAATTTAACCTGAATAAAATCCACATTTTGACTCGCATTCAATTCCTCGTCTCCCCAAAACAGTCGCTTACACAGCAAGCTGAGCTAACTCCCTTCATTATCGTGTCATGGTTGTAACTGGTAACCACTTTCTGACGACAACAGTGCAGCGCTAGCAGAGAATGTTCAATTTAACAATTAAGCGTTTAAAAAAAAAAAATCTGTTTCTTTCACTCTCCGGTAGAATCAAGAGCAGCAGGTCTGAGGCGCTCCAAGCTCCAGCTTTTGCCTTCTTCCATTCATCCCTGAGATGTTTCATCCTCTTCAAAACAAATGTAAACAGATGTTATAAATCAGCGTCTCTGTAAACGCCGCCAGCAGAACAAAGTGAGGGATTTGTGTCAAACAAATTTTAACCATGCAGAGTTGCGATGTATTCCCGGATCTTTTCATTGGACGAGCCTCATTGTTTTGGCTCTGGTACATCTACGTTTTGGTTTTGACAAGACAGTTCCCTCCTTTGACATTTTGTGTGCGTGTGTGTGTGTGGCAGCTGGCACGCCAGGTTTGTGAGTGTCCCTGTGCGAGTGCATTATTGAGTGTCTCCACTGCTGTCTAACTGCTGCTACAAAAAAACAGCCAGACTGTCTGGCTCTGATGTGCTCTCATAAAAGCATCCTCTGATCATTTCATTGCATCAACTCTTCTTAATTTCCCGCTAAATGTGGATGCTCACGTATGTGTGGGTGCTGCGTTTGGTTGTACTGACATGTCAGTGACAAATCAGAGCATAATATGACACTGTCATATTTTCAATACCCATGGAAAGTCAGGTTCCCTTTACAAGTTTTACGTCTCGTTTTTTTTCCTCTGAGATGTAATGATGCCTTCAGTTGACGGCTATGTTGGCAACACTATTTCTATGTGTGCAAGAAGTCTCAGTGTTTTAATATTTCTGTTTCCTCAAAGAGATTTTCAGTTGCAGATACTCATCGGTGAAATACAAACCGCTCTTTGTTCTTAGGTGAAGGGGCCATAGCATCCTCGGTCCCCTCCCAAGCCAGTCTCGCCAGCAGCGGCAGCCTGGACCTCTTCGACCCACTGCCCGCCTCCATGTCCACCGCCACGAACCCGATCAGAAAGACTCCAGAGTCCTTCCTGGGTCCCAATGCTGCCCTGGTCAATCTGGACTCTCTGGTGACCAAACCAGCCCAACCCGCGCCCATCATCAATCCATTCTTGGCTTCCACTGGTGTGCAAGATGGTATGTTAGAGTTTAAAGATTTGATCTCATCTAATATGAACTCTTGTTATTAAACTAAGTGAAAGATGGGCTATTTTAAGGAGGTAATTACAGGTTAACACAAGTATAGATAAGATAAGTGTGCTAGCCTAGCCTGGCAGGCTCACTTATCTGCACAGGGAAATGCTGAATCATCGCTCTTGCATTGTCTTTACTTGCTAAGGTTTGAGAGCTGGATTCAACTAAATTCTTTTATTAATACTAAAAGTGTTAATCATGAGCCAGAGTCATGTACCTGTAATTCTTAGTCACTTTTTTTATTTTTTTTACCCGTCTCTACCCAGGTGGCTCTGCTCCAGCTCCAGCAGCTCAAGCCAACCCATTCCAACTGAGCCAGCCAGCACCTCCCACCCTCAACCAGATGCGGGTCAGCCCCATGCTCTCTGCCTTTGGCGGCATGGCCGAGCCAATGAACCTCGCCTCCTTGCCCGCTCAGCCCATCACTATGGCCCCCCTGGCAGGCATGGCCCCCATGGGTCTCGTGATGCCCGGCATGGGCGTCGGCGCCGTCGGAGCGAACGCCGGGATGACTGCGGGGATCCCAGCCTCCATGTCCATGCCCCAGCCCCTGATGAGCCTGCCGCCACAAGCCGGGACGCAGCCCACTGGAACCACCAACCCCTTCCTTTTGTGAGGGCGGGGAAACTTGCACCAGAGTCCCCCCCCCCACCCTCTTTTCCTCTTTTTTCTTTCTCTCTCTTCAACTTTGGCTCCTCAAGAAGCTTCAGAATAAACAAGGAGATGTCTTATCCCGTTTCTTCCTTGGTAACCAACTCCTCACCAGGTCCTTGTCCCAGCCTGGCCTCCTCTTACCTTAACACACTCCCTTACTCCTCCCTCTTGTCTTCTCTAAATGCTACAAGCTGCCTAGTGCTGTGTGTTCCATACTGATCTGACAATGATGTTGATGACCACAAACGGTTTGCATCTGTCTACAGACTTACAGAGACACCGTGGTGTTTACAGTTTTTTTTCCCCACAGAGGCGAGAAAGGGCACAGTCTCTCCTCCCTGTCCTGCTCACATTCACTCGCCCCCCTTCACCCTCACTTCTCCCTTCTAGGATTGCTCCTTTTTTTCTTCTTCTATGGTGGCGAACAGGAGATTTTGACTGTACTAACGCCAGGATCTTTATCTCTTCACTAGAGCTAATCTTTTATAAGCCCTGTCAGCTGGTGTGTGTGTGTGTGTGTGTATGTATGTGTATGTATGTGTGGTTGTCTGGGAGCAAGCGAGTGCACATCTCAGTACTTTTTACACTGTGTATATTCCAGTGGGTTTCACTCACACACACTGGAGTAAGAATGAGAGATGGACAGATGTGTTTTTACTCTTCTTGTGTGTGTGCGTGTGTGTGTGTGTGAACGTGTTACTAAGCAGGGATTTTGCACAATTTCTTTCTCCTTTTTTCTTCTTCTTTCCTTCTGCGACTGTTGGGCTCACCGTTACACCTTAGCTAAGGGAGGGAGACGACCACACCGCCTCGGCTCTTGGTACCACTCAGTCACAACTCTCGCCTGGTCAATTCCTGTCAACTTGGACCTTTTTTTTGTTTTGTTTGCCCCGTCCCTCCACATGAACTTCAACAAAAGCAGGTGGCGGGACTAGACTATGAACATTATCAGAGGAGACAAACCCCTTTGTACAAGGGGTTGCAAGCAAACGCAGTTTTTGTTTGTATGTCTGTATGTGCTCGTGCACCGTGCAGGTATACTGTTAATGCTCAGATACTAACAGCTACATGTTGGTGTCTTTGTCAGTGAGTCTCCCCCCAAGTGTGTGTTTAGAGAAAAAGACTGTGACGGCATCACTATTTAGCCAGCTGAACATAAGGATGCAGAAAGGCATCATGGGACAGTTTTTTTGTTTTGTTTAGTTTGTTTCTAGGTTCAAAGGGAAAGAGGGTGGGCTGTGTGTGGGGCTGTGAGTGTTTGCGTGAGAGATGCGTTTAGCTTCCAAGTGTACTTTAATGAGAAAGTGTTTCCGTCTCTCCATAAATGTAAAAAAAGCGATTTAAGTTAGTTTTTTTGCGAGTCAAAACGGGCGTAATGTAGACATCCGCAGCCTTAACTGTGTATGCGTGTGCAACCATATACAATCCCAGTGTTAATATGGTTTAAAGAGCATGTTAGCCACTCGACACCATGAGCAGAGTTTACTTCTGAGTGGATTTACAGGCCTAATCTCTCTACAAGAACGTTATCTGGCAGACACACACACACACACACACACACACACACACACACACACACACACACACACACACACATATCACACGGGGGTTGTTCCAGTATAGGTCTATTGATAGCACAGGGAATCCACAGCTAAACATGTCATGTAAAAAAGCAGTTGTTTATTTTGTGTTACTCTTTTTGTTGTTATTTACACATTAGATGTAAATCCAAGCCTTTTTTTTTTAGAGTTTTGGGGCTGTGTAATAGCTAAGCCATGTATCATTGTCAATCTCTCTTTTTACGTGTTTCCATGTTTTGTTATTCTTGTTTTTTTTCCCCACCCTGAGTCGGCTTTTGTCATTCTCTTCTCTTAGAAGATCAACTGTTACCAAAGTCATAGCGACTGTGATTTCTGAGGATGTCATAATTGGAAATATTTTGTGTTTATGAAAATTCATGACTCCATTGTTAAAATTTAGTTTAAAAAATATATATATATTCCAGAGCCCTTTGCGCAGAAGGTCCTGGAGGAAAGTGTTACTTTTGGAAGATTTGGATATCAGCACATTTACTGACAAGAAGCGAAATTTCGGTGGGTTGGTTAAATGCAGACGAAAAACTGTGCCTGGTGCAGACCGCTCTTCTCTGTAGGCCACTGTAACCCGCTCTCTTCAGCTGTGATCATCACTGCCAATGTTATTACTGTGGAGGTTTATTTTCTTCTTCTTCTTTTGGTGTGAGTTGACGCCCTCTCCTGGTGTACTGTGGTATTGTAGCTACATTGCGGGACCCATGATATTTCCACTAAACGCAGACCTTCATTTCTCTCAGGCAAAAGGAGGCGCAGCTCCATCTGTGTGTATGATTTTGATGATGCTGATGAAGAAGATGATTTTTATGCTGGTGAAAGGGGGGGGGGGGGGTGAATGGACGTGACACTGACTTGCAAACCAGCATACATTTTTATCTGAACTAAATATATGCAAAAATTGGAGTTTGGAAAAAGATCGTAACGCTTGATGTGTTTTGCAAGGTTAGATTTGCTAATAAATGTCGTGCTAATTGAAATGCTACTATGATTTCTGGCTAAGACGCGTCACTCTCTCACCAGCCTTGATTTCACTGCAGCCTGACCTTTGATTTCACTCCAGTGATTGTTGAAAAAGGTTGAGGTAGCGATGCATTGAGAAAAAAAAGGTCAAAACTTTTACTGTCTCTAAACAAACTCAGCACTCCTAAGCTGTCAGATGACACTGCAGTTGAACAGTTTTTCACAGTCGTTGCTACGGTGCAGTGAAATGTGGCCTGTGTAGCGAGCTCCTCTGCGTGTTTCCATGTATTTGCTATGCTTTTATCACGAGGACTAACTGACCTTATGGACTGTCCGTCTTTATATGCATAAACAGCCTCCTTTAATCTTTTCCACGTCTGTCTATTTACCCTTCTCATAGTACTGGGAGCAGGCTGCTTTTTTTATTGGATACATGCTCAACCTGTTGGCATTATAACTGTATAATATAATTTATCATTTGTACTATTGTAACATACTGTTCCTCTGTATACCTTATTATTCTGTGTAATGGGTTTTTGTAGGAAAAAGTCACCGTGGTATTTTAACGGCATCTAAACAAATAAACGCAGCAGGCCACACCCTGTTGGATGAGGACGACTGTAGCTGCATCGGTTCAAAATAAAATGTGTATCACTTCAGCTCTGGAACTCCAGTGGTCGTGTGTTCTTGTATTTTTGTTGTTGTTGCTCAGTTTATTCAGCTAAAAACAATTCAGAGGAAAGTCCACAGTTATTTAAAAAAAAGTTTCATTAAGTAAAACAAGTTCAAGAACATTAGAAATATACCAAACTGCTGATGTTGAAATAATCTGAAAGTGACAAGACCCTTTTTTTGTTTCTTTCATTCATACAAACAGATACCTGTACATTAAAAAGTGTGGTGTTCTTGTTTTGGTTTAAAAAAAAAAATGTCCTTGATGGGGAATACAAAAGTAGAAAAATAAGCAAGTTGTCTTAAAAGCAGTCTTTTGTCATTGGACTTTGTGTTATTGATCCTCGGTCGACCAGCCGGATGTGACGGATGGCGTGTTTGCAGGGCTCGATGGTCCGGTGTCGTAGCCGAGTTTTTTCATGTCTTTAGTCATGATGTGAAAGGAGACGTTGACGAAGCCTTGGGAACGAACACGCGTCACTGCAACACAATAATTCACACAACATTAAACGAGTTGTGATTATGTATCAGTCGTAAAGCATAAAAAGGCAAATAATGCATTTATGTAATGTGATTAGAATCTACAGGAACTGAAGTTGGTTCTTCATTAAAATGATGATGGAATTTACACAGCTAAATGAAACATTCACCGTCTATGCAGATGTCACAAAATGTACACTCAGCACTGTTCTCAAGGTTCCACACATTAAGAGAACAGAATAAACAGACACATGGGTCACATGTCTTTTTGAGGTAGTTCAGTTCTGCCTCTCCAGGTCAGCCTTTAAATGAGTCACCGTCTTACGAGTGGCTCCTCTTAAAAATGCCTGGCTCAAGTGTAAACAAACATTCTCTTGATAGACAAGGTGAGAACCACTGTGGAACAACTCTTCAAAAGACGTAGGGAAAAAAGAAACTGCCAAAACAAACCTTCTCTGCCTTCACCCTGAGCCACTGCTTTGGGGTCTGTGTACTCAGGCCGCCGTCCCAACACCCAGCTAAGCATGACAGGAAACAGAGGTTAATGAAGCTTCTGATACAGTATTTATAGTACATTGTATGCACACACGAGTTGGACTGATAAAAGAGGACACTTGTTGCCATGAACTTCGAGATAAGACAGTGTTTTTGTCAGTCTTGTTCTGTTTCTGATCAGTCAATCTGCTAACTTTTATATAACATACATCCTAAGCATTGAACACACTGCTTACTAAAATGACATAAAATATTCATTCAACCAAATATAAAATGCCTAGCAGATGCTGTACAACATCACTTCAATGAAAGTCCTGTTATTGTTCATGCAATGTAAAGGAAAACTAGATTTAGTGCATGAGAAAAACAACACATCACCCAGGTCAACTTGTAACACTTTTCCCATTTCAGGTGGAAAAAGCGCAAATGTTGCTTTTTAAAATGCTAATCCAAAGATCCACATGTGACCTCGATATCTCTAATGTTGAAATGAACTCTGTCTTTCACTGATAACAGCAGCTGTGAACAATGCATGGTGATGTGGAGGATTCTCTTCTCCAATGCCTAACACTGCATCTTTAGTAGAACTCTCAAACACACCCACAGCAGAGCAGTAAATATTTGATAATGCTCAGAGATCGGCTGCCTACCCCCCAGCAGGTTAAACTCATCGGCTGCAGATCCACAGCTTCTGAGACAGAAAACTGAACACACGTCTCACCTTGTGAATTTCTGAAGCCTCCACGTGGGCTCGGGAACAAACATGGGGATGGTTTTTGTATGTCTGGGATATAAAAAAAAAAAACATAGCAGGTTCTCTTCAAACAGATATGAAACAAGAAGCGCTCCATAGAAATCCTTCCAAACACAATTCATATTTAATGAATATTTTTTGACGTTTAACGAGCAATCTGCACATGGGTGAGGCAGTAATGTGAAAACATCAATAACTAATCAAATTAAATGTGATGCGTTGGATATGGTTTAAAAAAAAAAGATGGAGGTTATACTGACTGTCCCGGTGTGAAGGGGATGTGTGTTGCTCCGTAGCCCCTGACCACATCGTTGCCAAACACATCCGGACCGTACACACTCACTACAAGCTGAGGCCCTGAGGAATGAAGATTCAGTCTTCATTTTATAATACTGATATTGTAGACTGTCATAGTGCATTTCTATGTAACAACAAATATTTTTGTGGTATGTCTGCATGTTTAATACTCACATCCAGAGGGGTTTGTGCTCTTAAATGTCGTCTCCAGGGGAAAGTTCCAGATTAATTTATGTGAGGATTGACTCCCTTTACAGGTTATCTGAGTGATACCTTCTTCCAATCCCTTGAGGGAAACAGAAATAAAGACTTGGTAGAATCATAACAACCACACGTCTTTTTAAATTCTTTGGGAACAACTTATGGAACTGTGCTATCGTGTTTCACTGCACCACCGTTAAAAACCTAACTAAAATGTAATGATCAAAGAGGTGAATTATAGCATCACTATTGGACATGAATGATAAGGATATCCGTATTACATTTAAAATATTATTTCAAATTGAACATTATCATTCGCCCATAGTTAGCTGACTTCATCCTTACATTGGAGTTGTTTAAGAATTATTGTAAAAATAAGAATTAAACGGGGAAAGTTTACGTCAATGCTCCCTTTATGTGTACAGAAGGGAAACTCGTGTTTTACCGTCACATTACGCAGAAACATGGCGGCTCAAGGTAAACATTGGTTAGGTGTTCAAAATGATGTTTACGTATATTAATGTATCGTTTTTTGATGTTTGGCTTGTGAGTTATTTGGACAGTAACTGTCAGTTGCTGTCCACGTAGAGTGACCAAGATTAGTCCTGTGCAATTAAAAACATTGGATTTATTTGTAAGGTGCATGTTGTTTCCGGATAACTTAAAGCTCGTGAACACACCTGAGGAGGTCCGAGGAGCAGGTGAATGCACCACACATAATAGCCCGCTAACTGTTCACGTTAACTCACCGAAGTGGGAGCCCAGTCGTGTCCGTAGACGAAACAATATTTACAGTACAAGTTGTCATACTCCGGAAACTGAAAAACAACACAACATTTTTACTTTTCACATTAGAGTAATGAAAAACAAGTTCTAAATTGAGTTTAAGCTATGGTGTGACTATCTTCCGAGTGAGCGCTAATAATGCTGGCTGAAGTTAGCTGCTATGCTAACGACAGGCTACCTCAGAAGCTCTACTCACGTTCGCTCCCTCGATTTGTCCGTTCACTGTGAGAAGAAACACTGTCGGGTTGCTTGCAGCCATGGTGGCAACAGTTTAGAAGCCTGAAATTTAAGTCGTCTTTGCTTCACAACAAGTAACTCAAACAGAGGGTAGGGAAATCCTGCTAACTGCTCCTGTTCCCTGCTACCCTTCCCGTTGCTAAGGCAACGTTTGCACCTCCTAATGGCTACCAGAAAGGTCCACACTGAACGAAAGCGCCGAAGCGGTGTCTTGAGTTGTCCACAAGATGGCGGCAGGGTACCAAATGATCCACACTGCTCAAGTGAAACTGGAGTGAATGCAACAGGGTCAAAGCAAGGCGTACAGGTATCTAAAATTATGTATGTATAAAAACACAAAATGACCTAGATATTGGACCTAAAGGACCTAGGGACTGATGTACACGTTGTCGTTTGCAGTCCCTCCTTCCCCACAGTCTATTCCTTCCTCTATTTTCTTCTTCTATGGTTATCAGTATTTTTTCGTTTTGTCCACTCTCCTCTTCTTTTGTACCATTCCTGTCCCCTTCTTTATTGTGTTATTTTTTGTATAGTTCTGTCTCCAATCATGTCTTAGTGTTTTTCACTACTTATTGATTTATTAATTGAATTAACATGTTACACAGAAATGGTTATTTTAAAAGTTACACCAAGTTTAGCTAGCTTGTATTTTATTTGTTTGAGTAGGAGCTGAAGCGAAATGTGAAACTTAATTACTGTTCAGTCTGTGTCGGTATTTTTTACATGTACTTTTATATTTCAATGTTAAATGCTATACTGCTGTTGGCCCTTGTGTAGCCTACTCTCCCTGTGTGAGAGGAGCTGGAGCAGGTTGGGAAATGTGTCTCATTCTGTCTCTGCCTGAGAGAAGAACATCATGGTCAACGAGGAGAATCCTGGTGCCACAGCATCAATATCTATCTGCTGAAACTGTGCTGGGCTTGAAAAATGGGATAGAGGGAGATGCAAAAGCACAAAGTAGGCAGCCATTGTGTGAAGAATTTAGTAATTCTAGCAAAGAACACAGAGTGGATTTGGCTATTTTCTCTGGCAAATGCAATTTGTACGTCAACCGTGGTCAAAGTGTGGAAATACCAAGCGTTTTTTACACCCAAATAAATATTCAAGTTATTTACACAACCTCTGGGGCTCAGTATGAAGGACTTTTGGCTCAAGATAGGATATAATTTGGGGTAATTATTCGGCTACATCTCCATTTGCTGCCTTTGTTCAGATGATTAACTACACTGTAGTTGTAGCACAGCAAATCAACAGTTACTATCCAGTCTGTGACACACTTATAATTTTCCCTCTGTTTCTATGTCTCCCCATTTGCCAAATAACGCCCAGCTCTTTTTCTTTATTCTGTCTTCTCCCTTTCCTATCTGTATCCCTTCTTTTCCTTCTTCTGTCAGCATAATCTCTCATTCCCCTTAGCACTCAACTAAATTTGCCACTTCCAGCCTCACCCTACCCCTCCCTATCTTCATCTTCATCTCACCACTTTATTGGCACTCCTTCTTCCACCTCTGCCAATTTATTTGTTTCTGTTTGTTTCCCCACCTCCTGCAATCTCTCTGTCCTGATTTCATTTTCAATCATCTCCATACTGCTTCTCCTGCACTTGCCAGCATCTACCATCACTATCTCCCCCCCCAATGTCCTCCGACAATTTCCTCCACCTGACTCCTCCACATTCCTTCAGTAATCTTCTTAGAGCTGGTCTCCTCACTCACCTTTTCTGTTGTTGTCCCCCCGTCTTATCCTCCATCTGCCACCCTGCCCCCCTTTTTGTCCTCTTTTCTGACCCCTTTTGTTTCTCCTCAGTCTCTTTAGTCATCTGTCTCATTCTCAAATTCCTGATTTACAATCAGACAGCTTCACAATTGGCGACCCCTTAATAGCCACCATACAGTAACCCGTTGAAATATGTCCAGTGGCCTCATGGGATTTCATTTGTGTCAGGATGACTTTCCTGAACACTCAAATCATCAAAATATAATGCCAGAATGTTTAACACACCTTGCAAATGTCATTTCCCACAAATCAGGGTTAATATCCAATAATGCCAAACATTTATACAACACACATGACTGACATCAGCTGCCCTTCAAAGGGGGCTCGAAGGGGCGGTTGAATTGTTCCTCTGCCAATGCCAGTATTACAGCACAAATGCCTCCAACACTACCTAAAACCATAAACTGTGAATATTCAGGACGAAGCCTGAGTGACATCACCCATCTGTTACTGCAGGGGGCTCTGGAGGCTCATTGGCAGCAGCCGCCAAGCTGGTAAAAAGCAGTATCTGGTGTTGTTACGTTTGCCAGTCCGTGCCCCAAATTCAAATTTGTCTGGTTTCCCTGTAAATCCTTTCTTCTTTTACATCTGCTCACACAGCAAGCTTCACTGTACTGCCTCCATGGATGTGTTGTGGCTGCAACAATCCACTAATATTTTACAGCAATAAAGTAGAACTCATTTCAGATCATGTATTACACAAAGAAATGAAACTTGGAGCAGTGCAGCACAAGCAGAGGATTTCATGACAGTTAGAGCAACACTGAATACAGAAGCGTCGTGTTATACTTTTGGTTGTCTTTTGCTGTAGCTAGCATGAATTCATCTTGATTGTGAGCGTACTGATTTTTTTTTAGGCTGGGACGTCTCTATCACTCATTCCCAAATCCTGATATTGAAATCGGTATTGGAAAGGAAAAATATAATCAGAACATCTTAACGACACTTTCTGTTTCTAATCTGAATGCCTATCTAACTCTTTTTGAGTCACAGACCGCATGATAATCTCACATCTGGAGGCTGCAGCAGCATCTTGGAGATGCTCTCTGATGTGCCCTCCTCCAGTATCCTCCAGGTGAGTGTAAATCATTCAAAACAGGGATGAAAAAAAGAGAAAGTGGAGTATATTGAGAAGGATCACTTTCCTATTTTAGCTTAAACACACAGTCACCATAGCCTTGGCTTACTAACAAACTGTCACAAAATATTATGTATGACAAGCGTGATCCAGTGAGTCATGTTTATCTCGTTTTCAACTGGCTGCACACACAAAATAGGCTCTGAGAAGTGAGACATGCTGATGGGGGTTCATGTTTCAAACTGTGAGAGTAATGGTCCGTGACCACCGGTTCATAGATTTTGCTCCTAAGAGAAAGCCCCCGACACTTAACCTGCCGCCCAAACGCTATGCGGAAGAAGAGAATATAAATGTGTGCGGGGAGTCTGAGAGGAAGAGGTAACAAAGCGTGTCTTATGACCCAAAAAATGACATAGAGGACAGGGAAGATGTGTGAAAGGAATTGATGAAGTATACGGGGGAGAGTGAGGCAATTTGTCAACCAGTAAAGAGACAGAAACAGACAGAGAATTTGATCCTTATTAAAAAGACCCTGACCTGTCATTGACCACACAGGTATTTTCACTGATGGTGCCAATTAGATCTCTCGGAAACCTCTGGTACGTATGAGAGTGAAGAGGTGGGCTTTGTACTGTGTAAGGATGAGGAAATATATTTATTGAGAATTTAATCTCTTGCGCTATTCAGACTGCTGTTTCAAGCCATGGTATTTAGGCCCCTATGACGTTTAGCCTCCAATCTGAATGTTGCAGAGATGTAATGGGGGGATGAAGTGATCCCCCCTCTCTACCGTCTTCGGAGGTAGTTACAGAGGCGTGACAGAGGCAGAGCCAGCGGGGGAGCGCAGCGCTGTGTGTGCGTGCATGTCTGGGTGTATGTGTAGATCCCGCTGCGCAACGCAATATGAATATACAGACTGGGACAGCAGTACTATGCTGTCGCGGAATCAATGTAAATAGAAAAAGACGTGATGACGGTTGAGCTTAGTGACTGCCTTTTTGAGTCTACTGAAACATCATGTTGGTGTTAAGTCCCCACGACTAAAGAAGTATCTAATTTGTTGTTATTTTTATTCTAGCATAAGAAATATATCCCCATAAAAAATGATGCCTTAAGTAACTCCCTACTAAGCTAGAAAGACAGTCTATTAATTCCACACCACCCTTCGTCCATGTCTTCGTGAAGGAAACAATCTGTGTAATGATACCTGTGACAGTCGGTACATTCTGGCTGTATTGCAGAAACAACCTGAACTGTCTGTTGCAGCTTCTCACATTCTGTCTAATGAGCTGCTCTTCTAGCTGAATCAAACCCAGTGGTGCCTCTCTATCACTTCCTCTCCCTCAGTCTGCCTGCAGAGGATTGTTTTGTTTGTGTCATCAAAAGCCCAATTTTGACATCTGTGTTCCCAAATGCTTCTTTGTAAACTTTTTCATGAGAGGGTGAAGAGGTAGGCTCTGTGTGGACATCCGTATACCTTCATTTTCATGGATGCTATTTGCAAGGACATTTCCATTTCACACACACACACACAGTATACTTAAACGCATAGTATTTAAATTCATGGAAGTGATTCTATCTGCTTCTCCATCCCCACCCCAAATAAAAACAAACTCCGAGTTGACCTTTTTCAAGACAAACGGGCGAAACAGACCTGAAGAAGAGAATATGTTTACCAACGAGGTAATGAATTCAAGTATGATTTACTCAATGTTTTTATCACAGCTGGCACAGCAGAACAAACCGCAAGAGTAAGGCAGCTTTCAGTAGCAGCTCCCGCTTCCTTATGTAAGAGTCTTTGATGTAACATCCTGTGTTTCCACGGCAACAATAAACATGTCGTGTCTGTCATGGTGACTCTGTCAAGGCGGCCGCTGCGACAAGTCCCGTTACAACAATTAAAAAATCAAACATTTCTCTGGCTTTGATAACTGTTAGAAAGATTTGAGGTAAGTACTCAACAAGTAGTTTTTTCAACATACAGTAGGTTTGGTCCGTTTTTTATTGATTTAGTAAAAATCCTACATATTGTATCTTTAAACTGCTGAATTCCAGTTGCTAAGTTTCATAAAGGTAGGTATTCGTACAATTGTTAATATTTCACAACATCCTGATTGTTTAGCAGGGGAAAAACAACTAACTCATCAGCTATAAATTAGACAATGGCTAATTCTAGCGTTTAACCTTTTAAGCTAACGTTATTACATGCTAGAAATTCTGACCTTTCCTATCATGTCACGTTTTGCTAACGAATGATACTGTTAGCATCTGGCTTGTAAACGGTTATGAGTGCAACTGAATGCTTACACTAGCTGTTGACTGACAGTAGCTAGTGTGTTGCTAAGTTTGACTCCGTGAGAAAGTAAAAAAAGAATCCTTCCAACTCTGACAAAACCCATAGGTGAAAAACATAGCCTACCTGTGTGTGGTCCATGTAACTGTTATCGCTGCTGCTAACTGTATGTCAGCTATGGATAACTAACAAGTACATTTTCGTTTAGTGTGTAACATTATAAACTTTTAAACTTTCCAGTTACTTGATACGTTTCTAAATGGGTTGCTGAAAGTCCATTTAAAAGCTATCATGACATTGTGGCTTGAGTGTTCTGTGCCTCTGATGGGACAAATCTTTTATTGTGCGTAAACAGGAAACCCATCTAAACTCATCATGGAGTTGTGGGGGGACAAAAGCTCTCTATATAATATTCTTCTATGCCCTGCTTTGCCACTAACTCAATATGCAATTAGTGTAGAGAAAAATCCGCTGTCAAGGGAGCGGCCGTTCCTCTTCCGGGTGAGAGAGGCACCTTCACTTCCAGGCAACATCAACCTCATGTCTCTTCCTTTGAGTTACTGTTCTGCCCGCAGGCAACCACACTGCTCTGTAACCTCTGCTGTCCTTCACTGGAGAGGAGATGAGGGGTGTAAGGGGTGGGGGAGGGAACAAGGTGGTAGAATGGGATAGTTAGAGGGCAAAAACTAAGGAAGGGATTGGCTAGAAAAAGGCAGCTTTTTTAATGGAGGTAAGTAAGATGAGCAGTGGAGGATGAGCAGAAGCTGATAAGAACCAGGAAAAGAAATGTTAGGTCTGAAGAACTCAGAAGGGAGGCCTTCTAGGTACTTCTCGCTTCAGTGAGTCTTTAAGGTCAACCTGGTCTGCAAAGCTCCCCAGTCATGGAGAAATAAGTCATGATGCTGTTGGCTCTGGTTCAGAAATGTTACACTGAAAGTGTTTTATGCATGCCAGGCCAGCCATAGTTTACATAAATATGGACATAGCCAAGTTGACGTCACCCATTAGCCATTTACACATTGAGATTCCACATCAGCGCCATAACAGAGTTCCACTGTCAGTACCGTGATTTCAGATTGTGTGAAGGCTCGATGTATAAACAAACAGCGAGAGCTTTACTTAAACATGCACACACTCATTCTGCCCTGCCGGCTTCGAGGTTATCGCTGTCTTGCCCCGTTACACCTCTGTTACTACCTCCGATGGTGGATCAGGGGTGTTAACAACCTCGCCCCACACATTGCAGACAAGGAATGACAAAGGCCTTAATAATATCCTGCCCTGAACTGGCAATATGAAAGCCGCAATTGGCTTGTCTGCATTTTTGAAGTTCCCAGTCAGAAGTGAATACATTCAGAGTTGGCACTCAACAGGGAGAGAGAGTGAAAGGGTTGGCTAACACCAAATGAATTAAGCTATATAGTGTATGACCTCAAGTAGTTCCTTAGCTGCTTATGAGTAAGCATTGTGTTTCCCACAGAATGATGATTCTAGTTGTTGTTGTACTGGAGTTGTTTTTTTGTTTTTTTACAAGACTTTAGAATCTTAAAGCAACTGATCTTCTCATTACAGTAGCCTGCCATCTTCTTTGCAAGGAAAGCAGACAAAAATGCCTGCTCAGAAGCACTGGCCACTTTACAAAAGCATGAAAAAGCTACACATACCCCAAACATGAGAGACAGGTTCAATGACTGAATTAATCGGTTCATGTGTAGCAGACTGATTGCTGTACACACCTGAAAATTAAAACCACCATGCCCATAATAATGTATACATTTTAGCCTTAAAGTAACTTAAAATGATGAGTTGTATTGAAATTCACCCCCTTTAGGGTTAGGGTTAAAGTTTTCATGAATAGAAAAATGACTTATAGAGACCAAATTAGTTAGACACTTGAGCTTGACTTCATTTCTCAGCTTTAGAGGTTGCCAGCTTTTGAACAGAAGATGAAATGTGATACGTCACATTTGTTTATTGTACACAAATACATCACTGTTTAATCAGCACTTGTTCATTTCAAGATTTATTTTTATATCTACTGTGACTTTAGGTTTCAGCTTTCTTTGCTGCTTCATAGACATCTTGTAAAATGGCAGATCTAGGAATTAAGATTTTACCTATAAATGTTGGACTCAGTAGCTACTTCAATCTGAACGTCTCAGAGGCATAATGGGGGGCAAAGTGATCCCGCCTCTGTATTGTCTTCGGAGGTAGTCACAGAGGCGAGGCAGAGCCAGCTTGGGAGCACAGTGCTGTGTGTGAGTTTATGTCTGTCTGTGTAAACTCAAAAATGTAATGTAAACTCACAGGCTTGGACGCCAATTTTGCGCTGCTGCGGTATCAATGTGAATGTACAAAGACGTGATGATGGCTGAGCTTAGTAATGGCGCTTTTTTCAGCCTGAAAAGGGCTACTGAGTAAAATAGTGAATAAGCTTGAGACAGCCAGCATAGAATGAGGTTGATGTATCAGGTCTGATAGTCAAACAACTACATCCATTACAGATTAGAGATTTTTCATGATTCCATTGCAGTGTGTCCAGACTATTTAAAGATAAAACTCAGTAGGAGTAACCATTAAAATAACTGGCAACGGTTTATAAATTGAAAAAGTAACCTTATTGAAAGGAACAAATTCTAAATTTGATGACGGATTAACAAGATAAATCTCCTTTCAGAGTCACCATTTACAATTCTACAGTTCGCTTAATAGACGCTTTAGTCCAAGCGACGTACATCAGAGATTAAGTATAACACAAGCAAAGATCTAGAGAGGAGAAAGCACGTCAGTCAGTGCAAGCGAACAGCATTAAGTCCGAGCCGACACAGGTTGCGACAGGGCCACAGAGGCAAAGCACAGTTTTTTGTCGGGGAACATCTGCTTTCCATGATCACATAGCTTCTTTTTTTTTTTATCACTGTCATTATCAGCCTAAAGTCACAACTAGAGTATACTTGAGCTTCACTTTATTTTTATGAAGGTACTCTATTGCACATTTCATTACTGCATATAACAGCTCAGGGGACCAGAACATTTCAGTGAGCCTCGAAACACAGGCGTGCAGCAGTGATTTCAGTTGATTATTTCAATAGGAGGGAAAGCAGGAAGGCCAAAGGGGTGCTGTGATCAACTTGTACATTTCCACCTGCTAATCACCAACATCTGCTCCAACACCTGGCATTTCTGAAACCCATCTGAATTGCTGATTGAACAGAGGTACACCTGGTAGAGTGGTCAAAATGATGAATGCACAAGAGGAAATGTGTAAACCTTCAAGTAAGTTGTGACCAATTTAAAGAGGTGTGCACAGAAAATCAAAAATGTAACATCATTAATCATTAATTGTTAACCTGAGAGCAGTTAATCTGTTAATTCTGTCAATCATAAACTGAAGTTTACATAAACGTTAAGTGGTATAATCAAAAAAACATCAGCTTTTTGCAATGTCAATGGATTTGAGTTCTTAAGAGGCCATGATGGATTGGAAAACAGTGTTGAAGTTGTCAGGAAGTAACTGACACACGAAAGCCAATCAGAATTGAGTATTTACCTAGACAAGGAAGTGAGGTGTAATAACAGGCACTCCTTACAACAAGAAGACTCAAAACCTTCAACTGGAGAACACATTGCAGTTCATCAAGGTATTGGGGCAGTCTTTAGAATGTTTTCTTACTTATTGGAAGATTAAAATATCAGTCAAGTAAAAGAAAGCATCTAAACCTTGAATTGTACCTTTGAAGTTCCATAAGCTTCACAATAACGGTATGTATCATAGCGTTCTCATTTTAAACCTTCAGTGCTTTGGTCCTGTGCACATTGGTTGAAGGATAACAAAATAAATGCTCGAGCAATAATAAGATAAAACAGCATTGCCCTATGGTTGCCCGCTCTGGCCCTGAACACAAGCATGTTCAGAGAATAGATGGTGGGATTAACGGCCTGGATGATTATCTTTCACATTCTCCTATGGGTAGATGGAGGAGGATAAAAAAAAAAAAAAAAAGCCTTGAGGCGTGTGCTCCCTGCTGTTTGTTTTTATCTGTGGTGGCGTCTGTGTCTTCCTTGGGAAATCATTAGATCAAACTGTATCTGAGGATAGTTCTGAACCAGCTGTACAGTAAGAATTAGGCATCATGACAGTCCTTTATTTCAAGACAATAATTCATCAAAATGGACCGTTAAACAAATACAAGAGTGGTTACAAATAACTCTACATGCTTCCCCAAGTCACCTGATTGAAACATCATGGGAATGTATTGAAACATGATTGGGACTAGAGTGCTTTCACTGTGCAATTCCTCAATTCCCTATGTATCTCCACTCAGCTGCTGTACTTGGAAGCCAACGAAGGACTTTCAATTTTCATTTAACCAGTCAAGCTGTTTTAAAGACCCATTCTTATTTACAATAACAGCCTAGGGGGGAAGTAGTTTTTCGAAGGGAGTGCAGGTTACACACACTCAGACACTCATCAGTAAGCAGTTAAGTGCTACAACTGTTTCACAGTTAGGGGTTCAGCAAGCCTTTTTCTTCAACAACAGGGGTCGTGTGAAAAGCTTGTTTGATAATTTGACTTTGGCATATTGCTCGTGTTTGTATTGAATACTTGATTTTGGAGGTGGATACTGTGCAAGCTTGAAACAAAGAGGTCTATTCAAAGGGTTAGTCTGTTCAAAACTGTACCAGTAAGAAGGGCTGCTTAAAAGTAAGTCCAATGATGTAGTTTGAATGGGGATAATAGTGCATGCTTTGCTTCAACAAAAGGAAAATGCCTCTCTGCATTGGGGTCTTTTTTTGTCTACAAACACTGCATCATTTTTGCAGAAACACAAAGTAAAAAAAGTCAGGAGTACTGTGGGCTTCTTTTCCTAAACTTGGAATATTGTTGGAGGCCCCCTTTCCCAACAACAGAACAGACAAAAAAGTTACTACTACTTCCACATTTATTCTTCATAGAACAAAATGAATGCTCAAAATAAACATGAAACAAATCCTTCTTTCCTAAAAACATAAAATATTACGTTACGTAGAGGAAGAACTTTTTGATCCAGTAGATGTCGCCCTTGAGCACCAGCATTAAACCAAAACAAACTGCTGTTTGGTGACTACTCTGTTATTCTGAAGCCGCCGCTCTCCTCCAGCGACACACCTCCGAACCCTCTCCACTCACATTCGCACTAAGGAGTTATCAAATGGAACACACTATAATTAAGCACCATTAAAAGCAAGCGGCGGACAAAATTGCCTTTTGCTCGAGCTGCAATTGCCTGTGTCCTGCATTGTTGTGTTAGCAGGCTAAAGTTAGCACACTTTAGTTAACTCATAGCTTCATATTGCACATAAATTGACACGGAATGATCGTGATCTAAACACACTTACGTGACATCCAAATAAGCAGTGAGTAGACTGTGTTATTCTTCTTTTCTCTAGTCCTTGACTAAAACAGCTAAGGCCGTCCCGTCTATGTGAACATGATGTAAACACAGCTCCGACAACAATACAGCTGATGGGCTTCTCACTCATTGTAGACAGTCATGACTCAGAAAGACATTTACAGGATATACTTGATTTCTGCAATATTTATGTATAAATGTCACACATTCTTCCTTTAATAACTCAACATAATAAGGTAAATTAGTCTATTACAACGGCTTTTAACCTTGTAGACCAGCAACAAAATGAGATATTAGATCAACAAAGAACTTTTTTTTTACTCCCTCATTGTTTTCCTCTCTCTTCTCTTCCATGCCATATGGCTAATTAACTAAATAACATTTTGACTTTCACTTCAAAAACTGTTTACAGCAAACAATAGGTTTTCTAGATTGTAAAAGGAGCCTTAATCAGTATCATACACACATCTCAGACTGTTAAAATCCCAATCTAAAATGTAGTGTTGTTGTGACTGCGCAAATTGTAACCACCTTCATCAATTCTGCAGAAATCTGACATTTTAAAAAAACCCAATCTCTAAGCAGTCTTATCTTTGCATGGACACGGTACATAATAAAATACACATTTTCTCAGGTCAGTCATTTTTTACATGTTTTACAATATTATGTGACCTCTTGGAACCGTTTCTTGCTACATTTTGCATTTACTATTCATTCATTAATTTACTGATTTCATTAATTTATTCATTATATTCTTTTCACATTTCTCCATTTTCTACCAGATGTTTGGGGTCACCAGTCTTTCTTCATAACACATTCACATTCACAAATGCATGTCCGAGTCTTCAATTCAGTGCTCTTTACCAAAAACTCACACACATGCTGACCTCACGTATACTGACACAGTTTCTCTTTTTATTTCCAGGTGTTAGCTTTTTAGCATGCATCCCTGGTATCACTTCCCTGACAGAGAGAAAATCACGATTTGACTGATAATGATTTGCTCGTTGTGCAGTATATGTTTGCCGGATGAGTGTGTGTGTGTGTGTGTGTGTGTGTGTGTGTGTGTGTGTGTGTGTGTGTGTGTGTGTGTGTGTGTGTGTGTGTCAGGGATCATAAAACGTCTGCATCTTTTGTGCTCACGGTAAATAAATGTCTTCAACAAAATTTTGATCAAAGGAAGAAATGACTCAGGTAAACAGAACCGCTGCCTGTCTGTCTGTGTGATTGTGCCGGAGTGCGCTTCAGCAAAAAGAGTAAACGAAAGGAGGTCAGGTAAAAGTGTCATCGATTTATGGTTGGCGTCTGAAAACGGGAGATTGCATTTATTATGGAAGCCCATTAGTGATGTGTGCATATCTGTACGCGTGTGAGGAAGGAGAGAGAGGGAGAGGAAGAGGGCGGAGGGACACAGCATCATCATTTATATGGCTCCTCCATTAGTCTGAGTGCTTCCTTGACAACATAATGGCCGTCGCCCAGACAACAGGGTCACCATAGTTATGAACACAACCGGCAACTGCTGATGTCAATGTAGTAAAGTGGGTCCCAAAGTCCCACATGGCTGGAGCACACACACACACACACACACATACACTCAGCTTGGGCAGGGCAACTCTTGTGGATTTGAGAGGTTTTTGAACTAATCAATAATGAAAGATGGAATGATGGGAAATGAGAGAAAGAGCTCGAATGAGAGAGCGAAGGAGTAAGAGTGTAGGGAAAATGGTGAGTACCTGAAAATGAGAGAGATGGAGAGCTGTCCCATGAGATTTGTGTCCACATACAATAGAGTTACAGTATATGGGCCCATTTCACCAAAACGCAGTGGTTAGATTGTCTGTTCCATTATGAACCAATAGACTGAAAATTGCTCAATATATTTGTGTTATGTTTCTCGTTTACTGTAACTAAGGTAAAATGGATTCTGAAGTAATATGATCAAGGGGGTGCAGGGAAAGACAGATGTAGAAAGGGAAGAGAGGAAGGATTGTTGGAGAACTGAAGTTTTGATTTGAATGTTAATTTTCCAGACAGACACATCTGGGCAGACAGCAAATCACAGTTTCCTCTTTGTGAAAAACAAATACAAGGTCTTGGTGTAATATTTGCTGCAAGATTATTTCCCAAATCGTAACTGCCATTTCAACCATTTACTGTTCCAAATGATGTTTTTGTTATTAAGCAGAAAACTGAGCCTTCCTTTGAAAATCACTATTCCTTCTGGTAAAGTAGCTGCAAACCTCATGCTTTGTTTGCTCTTTTGCAGCATCTGTTTTATTCAAGGAGAGATACATGTCCCACTTAGAAAAGGGTTGATTCATGTTTTTTGTTAAGACGTCAGATATATTGACTTAGGCATTTTTGTGGGGCTTTTTTTTGTGGCTTTTTTGTCATCAGTGGTGAATAGACTAAATAGACTGAGTAATCATATTACCTACTAACAACAGAAACTTCCTGCTAGTTTACTGGCAAGGAGATGGCGCTCCCATGTTCCAGGATGTCATTCAGCCAACATCAAAACAGCCCCATTAACATGAACCACCACACAATTAATAATACTCCCAAGAGGTAAGATACAACCAATACTATAACACCCTATAGCCCCCCACACAAGGCGCAGAACACACATATAAACAAAACAATAGTAATACATCGACTTCATTCAGTTCATAAACCAATACCAAAATAATTCATTTTAAGCATAAAAGCATATAATGCTTGGCTGAGATGGCAAGAATAGTTAACATTATATCTGCATGTGAGCATTGTCAGTGTGAGAATGATAGCATGCTATTGCTAGCATTGGACAAATTTCAACAGAAAAATTAGTTTTAGATATTTGCTCCTACATAGATTTTCTTGGGAATAAATTGTTAGCCTGCTAGCGTTTTGAACTAAAATGGTGGAAATAGTCAACACGTGCATCTTAGCGTTGTCTTCGTGAGCATGATAGCATGCTGACATTAGCATTTAGCTCAAAGCACAGTTGTACCAAAGTATGGACTCACAAAGCTGCTGGAGAGACGTCGACTGTATGTCTTGATTATGACCAGAGAGCAAAAAGACAGTTATCAACACCAGTGATAGTATAAGAGGCGGTATAGAGGAGTGTGGTGATTTGAAAGATATTAGCAAAGGCTACAGTTCATTCCTCACTGATCGTCTCATAACATCGAACCACTGCAGGAGAACAAACTTTATTACAAGAAGACATAATGGAGGACTGAAAGATGTGTCTGTGTCTGTGTGAATGTAACATTGTGAGGAACATTGTGTGTTTGTGTTAGCGAAACCATGTGTGGAGCAATACATACAGCTGTATCTATGTGTGTGTGTCTTTTTGCGTTAGAAATGTACAGAGCAGCAGGCAGGGTCCCACAGGCAATACAATCTATATTTCAAGAGCTGCAGAGCTGCTGGAGACTTCTGCCTGCTGCTTTGAAGACCAATACATGAGGGGAGGGGTGACGGATTGGGAGGGGGGAGTTAGGGGTTCAAGATGGTAGTGGGTGAAAGGAAGGAGGGTTGGATGTTGGATGTCGAGGCCAAGCACTGTAGAGAAAGGGTTGGAATGGGGGAATATGGTAGTAGAAAAAAAAATCTGATCATCTCCAGAGTCAGCTAGCACAAATGTTGAAAAAATAGTGCCAGATCTTGCGCTGGAATGTAATGCTCCATATTACAGCTAGCATCAGACAGTGCTGCTCTGTAAGTGAGAAGGGTGATTTAATAGGAATTAAACCTCATCTATCTACTTTCCCTTCATTGTCATCAGCTACAAATACCACTTTGAGCATTTTTGGAAGCCTTTGCAAGAGATAACGCCTCTAATGTTGTCCATCCATGACACTTTACACTTAATGTTGTAAACTAGGCTGTTACAAAACTCTCAAATTACTTTTAAGATGTATGTCTTTACCATCTGACTCATTGCAAACCGCACAAATAATCAAATGAGAGCTTACTGGGTCATGAGAACAAACTTAATATTCTGCTAATGTGCTTTGATGTGGTGTTATGACAGCTAGTTCATTCCTTTTTATGGCTCCCCTAATTCCTTCTGAGCTAGTCATCAAACATATTCTTCCAAAACCACAGAGTATCCACTGCAGTAAGTATAAAACAAAACTGAAAATGGAAATGGTATGCAATTTGTTATTGGAGACGCCGTCTTTGAGTGCTTGAAATATCAGGGCTCATATTGGAAGCGTAGCATTGACTCTGATCAGTTATTCAGATATTGACAAAACCCTTTTGAGAGATCGCAAACACCAGTTATATTATTTTACAATCAGCTATTCATTATTCTGTTTGCAAAATATCTTTTTGGTAAGTAGATTTAATATCCCGTTGCTCTTGACTACAGATGAAATTAAACTGATTCAGTGTATTTTTTGTAAGATTTTCATTTTTGGGCTTTTGTGCCTTTATTGTAGGGATAGGACAGTGGATAGAGTTGGAAATCAGGGAGATAGAGGGGGGAATGACATGCTGGAAAGTAGCCACAGGTGGGATTCGAACCCTGGTTGCCCGCTTGGAGGACTATAGCCTCCGTACATGGGTTACACACACCACTAAGCTACTGGCCTCCAATGTATTTGTTTATACATTCAAATGTGATTATTTTCTCAGTATTTTTCTTTGTTCTATTAAAGAAATGTCAAGTTTCTTTTGGAAGAATAATAATGTCAAAGTACACAAAAGCCCCGTTTCCACCAAGTCACGACGTCCGGCTTGGTTCAGTACAGTTTGGTTCGGTCTGCAATCATGAACCCTGATCTTGCTTGCGTTTCCACAGCGTAAGGGTACAGTTGGCTGGTTTAAGCCAGATGGGGATAGCCTCGTCAGCTACTGAAGAATGTGACGCAGTAAAGGAAGGGCAACGTTGGAGGACGTCCAGCTTTTTGTGTTCATTCTTCTTGGCATGAGGATGTTTATCACAAGAAAAAGACAAGCTTTATAGAGAGAAGGCTGAAGGCCGCGAGGAAAATTAGCTTAAAATGACTCTCGAAATCCACGGGATAGTTAAACATGTTGCATTTTGTTTTTGTCCTTTTATTACAGCTGTCGCACAGGAAGTGTGGATTCTTTTTATCAATCAATGGACTGCAGTGAGTCTAGCTCCAGCCTTTCGGGTTCGATCGTTACACTTGGCACCCCTACAGAAGGGTAGCAAAAAAGTAGGACGGTATGGTACGGTTATTTTGGTACCATTCCCAACTTTTGACAGTGGAAACGCTGATAAATGTGTACTGTACCAAACCGAACTGAACCGGACCGCTTGGTGGAAACGGGGCTTAAGTACCACACACATCAGTGATGGGGTTAAAGGGTCAAACAGGCAAAAGTCTTACAACCAGTAAGGATACAATAAAGGAAGATGAAGACTCTGTGTTTCTTTGCATACAGAGAGGGGCTGAGAGATCTGATCACAAGTTGTCCATTGAGTCACATTTTTATGCCAGGTGTGATCTCAAGTCGAGTGATCAGATCACTGTGTACGTATGTTAATGCCAGGTGTGAACACGGCCATAGTTTGGCTCATTTCTTTTTTTTTAACAAGATCCAACGCTTAACCGATGACCTTGTGTAACTTTCCGTATTAAGTTGCCTCTAATGTCAACACATTTTGCAACGGCCTATAAATGAATCACTTGATGGCAAAACAGGCGTAAACTGTGGCTAGTAGCAATGACAGCAATTAGCTATGCTGAGAACAGCACAAAGGGGGCTTATGCAGAGGTACAAACTGATGTGTATGTAGATGTTTGATGACACTGAAACCCTTTGAACATGCAAATGTATGCTATGCTATTCCTTTAAAGTCACACCATGGGATTTGAAGTTAATATAGAAATGAATAATGAGAGCTGTTCAAGCATTTGAAGGATTTGCCCTGCTTGTTCACATGAGAGCACAATGATGCTTGTCCTGAATTTAAATGCTTTAGGTCATTTTTCAGCAATGTGACCCCTCAAAGGAATTTCTATCTCACCAAAGACAGGCAGCGTTATTCTAACCAATCAGTGAACCCGTCATTAATACAAAAACATGCATGTCGATGGAAGAGAGAGTGATTCTTGTAGTCAAATATTTCAATGTGTCCGACACTTGGTGGCCATGGGAGGTTTTTTTTTTATGTCTGTCCCTGCAGATTCCCTCTGTTCCTGCATGTGTGTGGGTGCTTGCATGTGTCTGTGTATTAGTGTGTGTGCAGGCATGCATTAACTCAATGCAGAGTGGATGGTTATGCACTCAAAAACAGCACACCAGTCTGGTCGCATAGCAACAAACTCCCCTCACTCCCCTCTTCTTCTTCCTCTGTGCAAGCTTTTGAACTTAACCTGAAAATATACTTAACGTTGGCACGCGCTCGCTTCTGACTGTGCCGCAGTGACGAAACAACACGTGCGTTTGTGTTTGTGTCTTTCAGTGTGTGTGTGTGTGTGTTTGCTTGTCTTGATTTGTGTTATGCATGCCTGTTATCTGTGGATTCCACTGAGCTGAACACATGAAAGAGGAAGAGAGAGGAAGAACTCCTCCTCCCAGCTCTGCAGTATCACCAACAGAGAGAGAGATTGAGAAAGAGACGGGAGTGGACTGGAATCAGCGGCAGATCAGCTTTATACTGTGTTTGAATATTGATGTTTTTATTGTGAATATAAGCAAGGGTTTTAAAGTCTGCCCTCCGTTTATACAGTAGCATACTTTTCCTCTTATCTCTTTCTTTCTTTCTCTTCTTTTTTCCATCTTTATCTGCCCCCCCCCCCCTCTCTCTTTTGTAGCCACTTCTTCCACAGCGAAGTCACAATTCTGCCCGTCTTGACAATCACATTACCCCCCCAACACCTTCCCTGTGGCCTAGATAGAAAAAATATGCAAAACTCCTTCATTTACCCCTGCAGCTCAAGTAGTACACTAGATAACTTGCAGTGCGAACACAAGCAGCCAGACTTCAGTTATATCATCCACTTGCATGCTGTAACACCCTCCTTATGTTGCGCTTTTCCCGCTGTCATCGGATAAGATGCCGCTCTGACCTATTGATGTGTGTGACACATGCAGCCCGGAGGCATCATCTCCATATTGAACAGTAATCATGACACGGAATATAATCATGAACACGGTACAGAGCAGCAAAACGCCACAGAGCAATAGCTCCAGATTAAGCTTATCTATGGCGATGGTGTAATTGTGCAGATTTGACACTGCATGTTTCTGCTTGGTGAGTTTCACTGAGGGAAATGCCCAGTGTTGGCTGCAGCAGTATGTGTGCAGTTTTATGCATGCAACAACATTAAGAGGATCTGATTTGGATAAACACAATTGTGATGTGGTATCTCAGAGTGCAGCCAGCAGAAAGCTTGTTATGACCCAGTAATCCAAACCTTCCTTTAAAAAACGTTAAACCCTGCCAGAGGAAAGGAAAACGGAGTAGGGTTGGTGGAATTTAAATGCTGGCAGATAAAGTGCACTTCATGACTTCCATAATAAAATGAAATATTGTTTCAATGAATCAACAAATTGCTTGTAGTTCACAATATGGCAGGCAGGTGTTTTATCTGGTAATATGTAAGATATTCAGCCTTCCTAATAGAGATGACCTGACTTCATAACATGTAAAAAAAAAAATTTAACGTCTCTGCTTTGACCATTTTACAAACCTACAAGTAAAGCAATAAAGAGAGTGAGCACTGTTATACTGAAATGTAGTATAACACATAGACTGTAAATATTAATGGATGAAGCCTGAGTGACGTCAGCCATCTGTTACTGCAGGAGACTCCGGAAGCTCTTTGGCAGCAGACGCCATGTTGGAAATCCTGTCTCAGCCTAACTTTCAGTCAACCTAACGACAGTCTGAGAGCCGAAGCTGAGGAGGGTTTTAAGCCTCTTGACAAACCGTTACATTGCTCCCACCTGTCAGTCATGTCAGCTACGCGCCTAACTATGGATAACACGCATTGTTCATAAAATCTAAACGGAGCCATAAAAAAAAAAAATCACCCCCCGTACAGTGTGTACCCATAATGACAATAACTCATCAGACTTATTTCGTTATTTGTACCAGGCTGTAAACATGTTTATTTAAGCTTTAAAACGGCTTTTTTGGCTGTGGTGTGTATGTGACTTCCGGGGTTCCTGGAGCCAGCCTCAAGCGGACACTCGACAAACTGCAGGATTTTGCACTTCCGCATTGGCTTCATTTTTCGAGACCGGAGGTTGCTGCTTGGTATAACAGCACTCTCTCTCTCTCTCTCTCTCTCTCTCTCTCTCTCTCGTAATATTGCTCTTGTAAAACAGTTTTCAAGCTGCTGACAGCTGTTAAAAGTAACAATCAACATTGTTATCTTTTAAAATGTTAGTGTTCATTTGGCTCTGCGGACATAAGTAGCTCTGCAACTTGACTGAAACTGGACTGTTGCCAAGCAACACTTAAATATTTTCCTGCATTCACTCTCCTATGTGTTCGTCCTTAAATCACTCTACACCAGCAACTGTGTATTAAGAACATATACCTGTGCACTATTTATCTTGCAACCAGTGAAATTAGAGTAGGTATAAAGGTTGTTTTAGTGGTCTGTGTGTAGCCAGGTAGCCTCCAAGATTGAAAGACCTAGACAGTGACTCCTGTTACATTAAATAACGGTATTCAGAACACCTGCAGCAGAGTGATACGTTTTGTCAGACGTCCCCGTGTTGTATATTTCAGCACTCATGGAATGCCGTTTGTCAAAGAATCATCCCCCCCCATTCCTAATTTCTCTTAGTCCTGCAGATCATTTTAGCACCATTTAGCTAACTGTTTTGGTTTCATGGCTGCAGCAAAGGTAACTTGTGCGTAACATTACAGTTTAAAGGAAGAATGTGCAACATTTGACACGTAAATGTAGCAGAAATCCAGAATATCCACTGTAAATAACCCTCTGTCTACAATGAGTGTGACACCCGAGTCGCACTGGTTGTGATGATGTCTGAGCCGTATTTACATTGTGTTTACATGGATGGGACGGCCGGCTCATCCCTTTGTGTATAAAAGCTGTTTAAGTGAGGGACTAGAGAAAAGCCTAGAGAACATAGCCTACTCACTGCTTGTTTGTATGTCACGTAAGCGTTTTTAGATCATGGTCATTCCGTGTAAATTTTCATGCAATGGGAAGCTACAAGCAAACTTAAGAGCGTTACCATTAGCCTGCTAACCTGCTAGCCTGCGCTACCATTAGCCTGCTAACATAACAATGCAGCTCGAGACAATTTTGTCCACCGCTTGTGCTTAGTGCTTAATTATGGTGTGTTCCAATTTGATAACTCCTTTGAGCAAATGCGAGGGTAAGGGGATGGAGGTGTGTCGCTGAAGGAGAGCAGAGGATTCAGTGTGGAGGAGGTGTCGCCAAACAGCAATTTGTTTGTTTTGGTTTCATGCTGTTGCTCAAGGGCGACATCTACTGGATCAAAAATGTGCACCTTTAAAAGTATGTGAAAAACATCTGCTCTTTATTCCACTAATAAAAGGAAATGAGAACCAGTCCAGTGTCAGTTGGACCACACTATATTTTTTTATGTCAGGCTTTCTAAGCATGAGGATCTGTTTGCTAGCAGAGGCGTACTTTGTCCAGGTCATGTTTTTAGAGGCTGTTAGCAGAGGGTGGATCGGATATCAAGTCGACAGTTTAAAAACGACCTCAACTGGATTGGAGAAAGAGGGTTGACAGGTATCATAAAGAAAGGTTAATGATGCTCTTCACATCAAATCTGAGGTTTTATGGCTTACAAAGCCAGAAATAACCACCATTAGCACCAAACCCCATCATTTGTCTTCAGTCACCTTTACGTGTTTATTGCTGTAAATCTGAGGGGCGTTTAGATGGTTGTTAGGGAATTATGTTATATACCAGAGTTTCATCCCTTTCACTGGTTAAGGTGACTCCAGAATGAAATACAGTGAAAAGAAACAGAGGAGAGGATGCAACAGTGATGCAACAAGATTGGAGGAAAAGTCACTCCAGCCTCTCTTAAACGTGTTTGACCTGGCTGACAGGAGAGGCGGATTTACTGTGTCCTCTCTTTGTCCGCAGCCGCCGAGCTGTCACAAGGGGCCGCCTTGCAAGCAACCTGCACTGAAAAGACAGTTTCAGGGCTGAAGTGTTGTTTTTTGGAAGCCCCACTTTGCAGAGATCATTTGTCAAACAGCGTTCAGCATTGTGACAAGAATCTCTGAAGGCATCAATCTTTTTCTTCACCTGTCCAGCTTTAGAGCTTAGGGCTGCTAATTCTACTCGCCCAGATTGAATACTGTTTTTATTGGCTTGATCCAACACTACCAATCTCAGGAAATCAGCGGATGAGATATCCCTCCGGTTTGCCTCCACCCTCATTGGTCAGCAAGAGAAAGTGGCACATCCCCTTAGTGTCTATGAGTGTCCACACTGATCTGTTACACTTAAATCATTTATAAAAAAATTAAGTAAAACTATCTTAGAAAAATTATCATTTCCAATTGGAGACATTAATGCTAATGGTGTTGTTAAGCTAACATACGTTTTGAACAACTGAAGTAAAGAGTATCTGAATATACAGAATATACAAAGCCCTATCAATGTGTTTTTATTTAAATAACCCATGACTCTAAGTTTATTACATTTATTTTGTTTCATTTCAGAAGAAGATTTCATTTTGATGCAATGCAGTTTTTGCTTCCCAAAGAAATTTACATTTTACGGACAAAGTTGTAGCTCAGGCTGTTTTAAGGAGAAAAAATTAGGTTACTTGAATAAAATAATGTATTAAATACCAAACTATGTTTCTTAACATAGCAACCCTACCTCAATTCATTGATATAAAAAGGGGCTTTATTAACATGTTTAATTCCTGTCTTAAAGGTAGGGTAGGTAATTTCCTCCAGATAAACTTTTTAAGATTTTGGTTGAAACTGTCTTTAGGTCCTGACAGAAATTCATAACTCATGTGCTCTGAAAAAGAAACAAAGAAAATCCGTCATCTGTAGCAGTTGTAAACTCGTAAAAACTTCGACCAATGTCTGCACTCGTTTCCATTTTTATGAACCAATCATGCCTCCCTGTCTCCCTGCTCATTCTCTACCCCATGCATGCACGAGCCCACACTCAAAGCATGAGCTGAAATCCGCTTCTGGACCAATGGCGCTAGTGCATGTAAGTGAGGGGCGTGGCTTTTGAGGGAGCACAGAGGGGAGGGGCTGGGTGAAGACGGAGCACGGAGAGAATGCTACTTTCAAAATCATGCTAGTTTTCAAAAATTACCTACCCTAGCTTTAAGAGATGAGACATAGGAAAAGTAAATGTCTGACTTCTTGGCATCTCTATTTCATTTGAAACCAGGCTTGGCTTATCATAAAGTAAATCATTTGAAAACCAACAGTTATGTCCTTATATGAACAGATGCTTTCAGATGAGGTTTGTATATGTAGCCAGATTTGCAAAGAGTAATGGAGTATCATGGTAAAGCCTAGTATGAATAATAAAATCATAAAAAAAAACAGATTTCAAAGACTAATTGGGATGAACAGCATTACTCTACATGAACTTGAGAATATGTCACCCATCAGGTAACAGGTTAATTAACAGGCCTGTTGTACTGATCCTTATTGCCCCTGCAGCTACTTGTTGGTGTTGACATCTGCAATCATTCAGACCTGCTCTAATGCGTGAACGTATGTGCAAGTCTCCAAATTATTCAGAGCCCTATTTGAGGGGCCACCGTGATACACTATGCATTGATTTAGCAGTTACTGCAATTGATTCCATTTGGTATATTAGCACTGAAAAGATCTGTAACCGCTTTTTAGATTTAAGGTTAAACCTGCTCTGTAATAGGCAGAAATGACAGTATTAGCCCTTGTGGTGGTATAATGTGACTATATGCATAAGTCTGTGTGTGTGTGTGCTGGGTAAGGGATCATAGCATTTGCAGCTGTCGGAGTAAAGAATTCAGGACTGCCAGACGGAGAGATGGATGTGTGGGTGAATGAGTATCCATTACTGTGAAAAGCCAGGCAGTTTCACCACAACACTGCACATATGATACAAGTCTTAGTTTCTGTTTGCCTTTTTTCCCATTGACTGTATAATAACATGGATGAAGTCTGAGTGAAACCATCTATTGGTTTCTAAAGGACGGTTTTGGAAGTCATCCATGGCGGTCGCCATATTGGAAAGGTTGGCTCTTTCAAACTTTCTGTAGACCTAACAACAAGCAAAGAGCTGAAGCTGAGGCGGGCCTTAAGCCTCCTGACAAATGGCTATAACACGGCCACTTGCAGCCACATTTAAATGTGTCCTTTGGCAAGACACTTAACCCCAAATGGTTGGCAGTGTATGCATATGTATGAATTGAATCGTTAATACTGATGGACACTTCAGTCAAATCTATCTAGTATGTAGTGATTCTCAAACGCACACGATGTTTTCAGTGTCTTTGTTCATGTGTTTTTCGTTTACCTGAGCCCACCCCCCCAACTGCAAAAACATGGATTTTATTTAGATAGATAGATACTTTATTGATCGCGAGGGAAATTCTAAGAACGTTAAAAAGAACAAAAAAACTTCTACTTTAAAGGAGCTATATGTAACTCTGTCTCATAGCGTTTAAAGTAGGTACTGCAGTCCAAATAAAAAACATTGGAGAGAGCTGTCTGCCCCCGCACCCTCCTCCCGAGAGTTGATGTGCACGCAGGTTGCCATATCGCGGACACTGAAGCTTCAGTGTTTATCCAGCTCTGCATCGTTCATGAAACCTTTTTGCATTCTAACATCTCTCCATTTCTCAAAAGCATTACCAATATGTATCCTAATATCAACACATATCTGTTCGTGAAGCTTATTAGAAAATGCAAAGGCTTTGTAGGTCGGGTAGAATCAGTTATATCTGAACCAGTTTGCTTGTCCGCTTCCATCACTGCAACTCCTGTTGGTTTGCCGTTTACATGGCAAACCGAGGGGCGTCCACAACAGCAGGTGGGGGTACCTTAAAACCGCCTACCTTCCCGCAAAACAGGATGCAATAAAAACACAATATACTATCTCAACTAATCAAATCACATCACATATTTTGATTTTCACTTTAGCGTTTATTGGCTGGAGTTTGGCAGTTTGAAGTGTTAAAGCAAGAAAGACTCAAACCCCTCCTCTAAAGAAAACCTAAAAGATTTCATTCAAACTTGATTTGTTTACTTTTTTTCAGGCAAGAGTAAGACAGAGTGATCAGTACAAGTCAGAGTGAAAGAAGCAAAGAAAAATGGCATAAACACAACCAAGAAAGGAAGAAACAAATGTTCTTGTTTCCGCTTAACGCATGAACTCCCTGTACAGCTTTAGTTAAGGATAAAGAAAGAGTTTTAGTTAAGGATGGAAAACACAGACATTTCCTGTCTTCCTCTGTTGTTTCCCCTCTAGAGTTAGCAGCCATGAGAGGCTGTGTAAGTCTGCTCTATTTCCCAGCTGAATCTTTGTCTCATGTTATGAGTGTTTTCAACGCTCCAGTAAATACATATGAATTTTACATTTTAACCTCTGCTTTCTAGCTGTAATGTTTGTGAACAGTGAAAGACAGTTCATTACCTAGACTGTCTGAGTGGCCTGATGACATACATGCGACACATGGTTTTGCAAAATGAACAGAGGCTACAGATAAAAAAATACAGGAGATAAGAGGAGTTTTTTCCCCCCAGATATATAAAAGGAGAGACTGGCAGCGTGAGAAAGAGACACAAACTCACAAATCCCCACTGCCACAGCCCCTCAGAGGGGATTTCTGCCTGAGAATTGAGTCTAAGAAGTCCCGAACCAAAACAAAATGAGGGCAGAAAGCAGATTATTGGGGCTGCAGTGACAGCTGCTCTTGCTTTTTTTCACCACTGAGGAATTGAACACGCTAATGTAACACATTTCTCAGGGAGGTCATTTCATTAACCAATGCCAATACACATACCAGTTATACATACATTGACCTGTTTGGAATTTTAAGCTTTTTCTTTATATTCCACTAGTATGTTATAAACATATTTGTTTTCTATTTAATGTTAAAATAACCCTGCACATAGCACAGCACAACTGTCATTTTTTGTTTCTAACCAATTTGATTGTTATTTTCACCGTGATACGCACAATGCTTAGAGATGCACTCGTGCCCATCTTTAGGCCCTCTGGGCTTGTTGTCTGAAATTGACATGATGTCGGGTGTGCTGGTGGCGAATCGCTTGATTTATTTATTTTTTTAACTTATTTTTTTATTTTTAATATACAGACATTTTTTTTACAATTTTTGGAGATGCTTTTTAGTAACACTTCTCATGTAATTTTTACACGTCATGTTACAAAATACTTATCTATATCCATACATGTATACACACCCATTTATTCATACACACATTAGATAGACATAGACTTACACACATGCATATAAACACACATACAGCATGGCAGCCCTTCACATCTTTTTTTACAATCCTTTTTCTTGATTGACTCAACAACTTCTGTAAACATATTTGTGTTTTGCCATACACTAGCAAATTGCTTTCTTGAAGCAGTAAAAAGAGGCTTGACTGTTGATCACTAAAAACTTGGTACAAGGTCAATGGCCCAATATTTCCTTTTACCCTAAGGGCACTTTGTTCTGATATAAAGATACGCCTCATGGGCAAGTTAGAAACGCACTTCCGCCAAACTTGTTAAGCACACTTGGACACACAGAAATCTTTTAGTTGTAATTTATACAATTTGAGTTTACAGTCAAAAGAAGTTGTTGATGGGAGACTAGAAGTCAAAGCTTTTGTTCCTCTGTTTTCTTACATCATCACATCATTACACCACTTTTGGCACTACTTGGCCATTCTTGGAATTCTTGAAGACGAGAAGACCAACCTGAAGCCAGGAACATAAATGATCAACTTTGCGTCAAAGATGTTATTCAGTCGGCATTACTACTCAAAATGTTGCTGTTGCAAATCAGTTGTTGTAACATAATATCTAGGACACTATTCTGCTTATGGCGTGCAAAAAAACAGTGTTTTGAAAACAGTTTGAAATTTACCGCTGACTAATGACACTTATGTAAGGGAGGGGGCTGAGTTATGTAATCAGTGTCACAGACAGCAGGAAGAACAAAGAACAGATTTCCTGGTCTCCAGTGTTTGCTCATAATCTGCCCTCTGACAGTTAAATATAGAAGAGTAATGTCATAATGCTGCTATGTATAGGACTAATAAGAGATCAACAGTACTTTTTTCATAACGGGTTCATTAGTTTAAGCTTGAAGTTCATCTGAATGAACCCCCATCATTCAAAAGTAGATCACTTAGATTATTTGTTTTTGTGCTTTGTCGAGGTTTGTCAAAAAAAGAAAAGAAAAGAAGAAGTGATGATCTTTGGTAGGGTTAGAATACACCTCTCTCTGGTGTCGTTTTACACTATAAATTCATGTTAGCCTTAAAAAACGTTCCATCTTCTTGAGGTCATATTAGATAGGAGATGAACACAGTGAAGTTACAGTAATATGTCATATTAACAGCATCATTATTTACTATCTGAAACACGGCAGTACAACATGTGAGCTTTCCGTTACATAAAAATGGCTGCCATGTGAGTAAGGTCAATAAGCATAAACATTAAAATGTTGTTTTGGTTTTTGTTGGTCTACATTGTGGTCTTGAAAATCTGAGATCAATTGGGTTCTGAGGACTTTTTTAAGAAGTAGAATTTCCACGTGTCCTTCAGGAAGAATTGAACATTTTAACAGAAAGGAAAACTCTACTGTGTGTTGCTATGTTAAACGTCAAACTACTACCAGCAGCCAGCTGAGCTTTCCGCAAACACTGGCCGCTAGAGAAAAAAGAAGCTCCGTCCAAAGATGGAAAATACTGTTCACCAGCACCAGTTTACAAGGTTATCCAATTGGCTAATTTATCCGTATCAAACAAAAGTTAAAGACTAACACTTTGCACCTTGATGATAATATCCACTTTTGACATCTAACGTTTCACTTTTTACCGTCCACTTTAGTTGTTTTCATTTACTTTCCGTAAGTTCCGTTTTTAGGTTAATGTTGAAACCTTCCATCTACCAGTACTTCATGAGTTCATGCGTAAAAAAAAAAAAAAGAAAGTGGGTTTGTATCCAAACAGGAAGTAAAAAAAAAATTACTGTTCTCCTACACAACAGACACACCCATGAAACAGAAGTGTGTGATGTCATCAGGGTTTCTAGGCGACCTCTCATTGAACCCTCGGGCCTTTGGTTACAGTAGAGCTGGAAAGATGTGGTCACTCAACTGTCAATAATAAATGAAGTGTCACTAATGGTTAGTGTGTTGTTAAGTGAACAACAGGATGGGGATTACACTTTGTGTGCATTATGTGTGTGATTGCAAATGTGTCAGTGTGTGTGTGACTTTCAGAGGCGTGGGGTAATTAAAGCAAGAGGTTTACGACAGTCCTCAGCACAGGAGGGAAGTCAAATCAGGCAGACACGGTTATCCCTATGTCGACAAGTCGCTCTCTAGATCACTTAAATCTTTTTATTGTGTGTGTGTGTGGGTGTGTGTGTGGTCTGTGCAAGTGTTTTATAAATTCACTGAAGAAATGCTAAAAAAAAAAAAGCAGGGCTAGAACTCTGGAAATTATTTTGTTCTTATAGAGCCAATATGTTTTGTTACCAGGGCTGTCAAACGATTACATTTTCTAATTGGGGATTGATCGCTGAATTTTAATAGTCAATCACGATACATTTTATTTTTGATCGCATGTTTGAAATTGGCATTTCAAATCAGTTTTTGTTAATATTTTTTTACCGTCTTAAGCTAAGGACAGTAATTTTTGTGAGTTAACTGTGGGGGTAAGTTATAAGTGATTGATTGATATTATCTGACGCAGCGTTAGAAACATAAACAAAAGGACCGCAGGCGAGGTGGCCTGTAAGTGAGAGCAGGGACAGCTGTCAAAGCGCTGGCGACTTCCCCGTCACTCTCTAAATCCCTTAAATCCAGACTCACAATGTAAAACTTTTAAGCTTTGATTTACTGCTGAGTCTCTCCGTGCGTCATGGTGTTAATTCAATGAAAAGTCAGTGATGGATGTGCCCACTCAGTAACAAACCTGCAACAACACTTCTTTTTTAATATCCTAACCCAGTTTATGTAAGAGTGTCAACACAAGTTATATTTACCTTAGAGTGTAGCGTGTTTACTCTTTGCATCATAAATCTATACTTAGCCATGGCCTCATTCAACTAAATAGTCTCGATTCTTTGTCTTGGAACTGCTGATTTTTGTTGTTTGGTGGCAGAAGTTGTGAGTAGAACCTAAAGATTGTATGAAACATGGACATAGTCTCAGTGAAGTCACCCATTGGTTTCTGAAGAGGCATTATGAAGCCCAACAATGGCTTCAAACTGGAAGTACTCTACCTAACTTTTGATCAATCTAGAAACAGAATTCAAACAAATTCAGGCATAACTCTTAGCCTGAATTTCCCAAAACAGATTGGTTCTGAAAACAAGCTTTTAATATAGGCTTAATGTTGATTTTTTTTGGGGGGGGGTTTTGGAGCCAGCCTCAAGTGAACACTGGAGGAACTGCAGTCTTTTGTTTCTATTATCAGTCCCTAAGTTGCCTCTTGGTGGAACCTTGTTCTTTTCCTGGTATCACCTCAGGGGGATTTCAAATAGTTCAGCTGATACAAAAAGTCCCGTCAAATCACTTCTGATTGGATTGATAAGTGCGTGCTGCCATCTTTCTGATACACGTCAACATGTTTTTCTGCTACTGAACTTAAACTCTGGGAAATGTTTGTGTTGTTGTTGCCTTATGAAGATTTTTCATGCAAATAGCCTACTAGAGAAATGGTAATAGTGTTAGCTTGCTGCTAGAGCTGTGCAATTAATCACAAGATCACATTTGCCATCACAGCATCTGTATTTATTGCAACGAACAGGAAAATATCCTTTACGTAAAAATACTTTTTCACTCACATTCTGCCCTTTGGATGGAGGTCTGAGTATAAAGGCCATGCTGTCACATCATTTTTAATACAGTAAAGCACAAGTTAGCTATTTGCTTCCCACAGATTAATCAGTGCCAATTTATGGTGAAAAAACTGCTTATTCGATACATTTTGGATTCAGGAGTGACATGTTGCAAACACAGGTGAAAAATAACAACCAGCATATAGATATAAAAACTGGGGTTGGAGAAAATTGGCATTACGTTGCTGTTGTATTTTAAAATAAGCTTGTATTGGTTAGCTTGGACAACTTGCCATTTGCCAACGCCCACTGCTCTCCATAGCCACCCCCTTGTCCAAATACTGTCACTTCTGGCTCCTGAAATCCAACATTGCAGTCATATGCTAAACTCCAAGTTTGAAAAAAGCCATCAACAAGCCAATATGTGACATCACAGTACATTTGTACAGCCTATGCACAGGATATTTTGCACAAAACGGCCAATCATTGGTCTCTTGGTGAAGCGGTCAGAGACTGTGCAGAGAGTAAAGGAACTAAAAGCAAACCTTCCTTAATATGTAACTTAACCTTCATTGCTGAAGTTCATTGTGTCTAATTGGTTATGTAAAGTTCATACTCACGGCCAATTCACACAGCTTTACGATGCACAATTAAAACACTGCCTCCCATGAAAAGAAACAATCTGCAACATCTGTAACATAGTCATTGTCCAAACCGGGTTCCCTTTTAAGAATCCAGCAGGTATCACTAAATAAAGAATAACAAACTTCCATGTCTGAAATTATTAATATAAAAGTGCCAACATCCCTGAGATCAGCACTGATGATCAATTATTTTTTTCCACATCGGTAGAGACAGTGATGGGACAAGCAGTCAGCATGCATCACTTATCTGAATTCTGCTCAGCAGACCTTATCACAGCAAAGTGTCACAGCAGTGGGGCTTTTTGATTGGCAGAGATTTGTTTTCCATTGGGGCCCTGTGCATTGTGTGCAGTGATGTGTTACCTCCAATCTTTCTCCTCCATTGTGACAGGCTGGGCACTCGCACGCTGAATACATCTTGAAAGTACAATAAACACATGGTCGATGAAAGGGGAAGCACTTTGGGGCACTGGTTACTTTATGTGTAAAGGAGTTGCTGGTTACAAAGGTCTTTGTATTTTATTGTGTGAATGGACTGAGTGTGTGCAGTTGTGGTTTGGACATAAGACTGTACTGTACATATGTGTTATCCAAGAAGGTATGCGTCAGAGCAGATAAATGGCTGTGACCTGTTGGCTGTATGTTTCCTAACATTGTCACAGATTTGTAAGTGCAATCGTTGTGGTTCAAATTGCAAAGCCACAAAGGGAATAAGTGATTGAAAAGCAGATTGAATAGTAAGAATTCTTTTGAACACTGGGGTTATTGCTGTCTCATGTCAAGAAAACCGTCTGGCCTACAAAATTGAGGGTGCAGGTTTCATTGACTATGGCTTCATAAAGCTGTAGCTCTGTCATTTCAAGATATGGACCAAGGAAACATAGATTACAAAATAAAGTTTATGTAAAAAAACATTCTGTAAAAGGTCCTTATGTGTCATTCTAATATGATTTGCGGATAAAGAAAAACTTCACTCAATGTTAATAGCTTGACTCTTTGTCTTCATTTTATGGTCTACCCAGTGTCATTAAGTATTTGACTTGATATCAGGCGATGAAGCCTCTTGGACCAAAGCTGGAAACGAGATTCAGCAGCGCCTCAGGCCTGTTTGGCCTGGATGAAGGTTCCATTGAACTCGGCGGGCAGTATACAGTAGATGGTTTGTGAGACACGCGACCATTCCTTTGTTGCTGCATCAGTGATTTCTACTGTTTGTAAGTGTGTGTGTCAAGTGGTTGGGATTCAGAGAAATTGTGTTAACTTAAAAGCCATGTTTTGGAGATTGTCCTTGTGTATCGTTGCTCTTACTTCTCATAAGTCATAATAAGGTAAATTAGCTCCACATCTGAAGCTCACCAGGGCTGTGAATATGGAAAACCCTTGGTATGTTGTACGAATGTTTCATTTTTTTTCAAGTGCAGATTCAATAAATGGCTACCTAAAAAGGATTTATCTGCATTGATTGAACGCACATAGTCAGAAGAAACGGTTGACATGACTCTTATATTGTAGGGTTTTTTTAAAGGCTGCAGTCAGTTAGCCTAGCTTAGCATAAAGGGGGTAATAACTAGCCTTGCTATGTCCAATGATAACAAAATCTGCACCTCTAAAGCTCTCTTATTAACACTGCTGGTTGCCTGGCAACAGCTGCGCTCATTGCAAGGAAACAACATGATAAACCAGCGTGTATTTCCCATCGATGCAACATGTCATCTCTAGATTAGTCTTTTTTCTACTAAAGATTAAACATACATGAACAATTGAGTTTTGAGTCATTTTTTTTCAACCAGCGTTTCACAACAAGATAACTTTAGACTTGTAGCTACTTGGAATGCACCGGTTTACATCAGTTAGAAGCGTGCTACTTGACACCAATGTGACAAGAGAAGACCGTATCTGCTTTCTGTCTGTGTCGTGGCTGTAGCCTTCAGCACAGGGCTGCTGGTTTCTGGGTCTGTTTGGCTGAGAGTGAGGCTGACATAAACACACACACAGACACACACAGAGCTAAGAGGCAAGATGGAGCACTTTGAGTGCATTCAGAACAAATCCAGCACCTTCCCTCAGAGTTGTGCAAAGGAGGGCACATGTTTATTTGTTAAATAATTCAAAATTAGTGTTATATTTGACAGATTTCTCCATTTCATCCCTGGTTAATCTACATAATCTGCATATTGAATTAGAATCAGTAACATGGTGACATGACTTTCAGTTTTGTAAGTGTCTTTTGTTTTCTTAGTCCATGCAGTAGTCCAAGTACAGGCCGTGTGAAAAGCAAAATATGCAAAACACAGTAGCAGAAATGCAATGCTAGAACCCAGTGTCTAACTTCTCAATTAATTGTATTAATCTCTTCAAACAGACTTCTGCTTTTAAATTTAACTTCGACCAATGGACTCCTAACTTAAAGTTCTGGGGACTTCTCTTCAAGAAACTAAATGGTTCCAGTGGCCGATTGTTATCAGCATTTTCATCACTGCCTGAAGTCTCGGGAAGATTATTCATATCAGGCCAATGACGTATGGAGAAGAAATAAAAGTAACTGCACTACACCGCCAGTCCAATAGGTGGCTGTAAGAAGAAAAGGAAGACCATACTACAAAGATGATGCAATATAAGGCGACAGACAGGCCAGCATCATCATTGGTGTGACTCTACAGATAACCTGTTAGCATGGAGGAAGTTCAGCTTGGGCTGTTTATGATCATGCTGTATTGCACAATGAAAATACAAACAGTTGCTTTGCAGCTGCAGTCTTTTAAACATGGTGGGTGACCTAAAACGTTGCAAGTCCTTGACCAATCAGAGACATGCAGTTTGGCAGTCCCTTACCTCAAAGGTCCCAGGACTTTTTGGAAAGTACTACCCCCCAAGCAGGGTTTTTTTTGGGGGGTAGATCACTTACCGTAGTTCCAAGGGAAATATCCTGCAGTTGAAAAGGGGCTTTACTGTCTGGTCTTGGAAGTCTTCTCTCAACTCCATCTTAATTCTCTTGTCTAATGTTGCCAGTCAGACTTTGGACAATGACCCGGCAACAGAAAAGGAAGCCTTGGTCTAGAAATATTCTACAACAGATGTAGTTCTGACTCTAGTCCCTTGTTGCTTAACTACTGCTCGCCAATTGCTCTTTAAGGCGTCAACTTCTAATGCTTCATTAAGACACAGCAACCAATGACTTCTCATTATTGTGTTGATGAGGGATCCAGTCTTCCTTCATGCAAAACTCTCCAACTTCCAGCAGCTATATGTCTGGATCTGACTTGACTGGCTGACTTGGAAAAGTTGGCATGCCTTTCCTTCTCAAATCAGCCACCGAAGACTTCCCTAGCGGAGTTGCTGGCGTGCATTCAACTGGCATCAGTTAAGCTGAACTGACTCAGTTTATGCGGCTGCAACTTCTTTGTTAGCTAAGCAAAGATAAACAAGTGTTGGCTGTAGTTTCTGATTAAGCATTTAGTCATGAAAGTTGTAGTAATCTACTCACTGAAATTTCTTGAAAAGATCTTAAGTCAGCTCCTCACTGTCCCACCTTGTACTATATCAGTCTCCCAACATCTAAGGCCCGCTATTGGACCCTATTTTTCTGTCATCATTGTCACCGTTGACGTCAGCATCAGCGTCATCGTCATAAACTTCTAACAACTGTTAACAGCTTGTATGCTTCATATCTCCACTAAGGAGCTTAAGAAAGACACAAGCAAAAAAGAAAAGACAGAACTCTGTACAGCAGCAATATGCAGCTGTGATGGCACAGTGCTAATTGCAAGTTGCAATAACAGAAAAATTACTCATTGAGTAAATTCTCCCCCAGGCATGCAATTACCAGAACGAAAGCAGCAAGGAAACAAACTATGTTCATATTTAACATTTTTTGCCCCACTATGAAATCACATGGTAACTCGGATTGGTCCAAAGCAAAAAGCAAATGGACGTGATTTCTCACAGAACCAATCCAAGCCGTGTGTTTAAAGTGCTTTTAGACTTCTCTCTGTTGAAGGAATACAACTCCTCTTTGTGCTCAGAATAACAACCACTCTATTTAACGTGGAAGGAAATTGTGCTTACAGTTTGGTGCTAGACGAAAGAACAGCAGGGATGAATTTGAGTCTCGGGCAATATAGGAAAGCAGTCTCTGCACTTTCTATGACACCCACCTCCTACACGCACACACACACTTACGAATCTTAATATTCAAATCTTTCCTTTACTCTCTCTCTTTCTCTGGTACACACACGCACGTACGCACGTACGCACGCACACACACACACACACACACACACACACACACACACACCTGTCAGAGTGCAGTGTTTACCCACAGTGTCATGCCTAAAAGGAGTATTTTCCCGGTAATTGGACCTGACCATCAGTTGTCCCGCAGTCCTGCTTCCGTCTCTGTTGCTGCTCATGACAGTTTCTGTTTCCCTCGTTGGGCAGCTCTCTTTCACATATTATGACTCAGACACTCTATGGTTATTAGAGTAAATCCATCTCAAGTATTTAGCCTTAAATGTCTTGTTCCTACTGTGGCACTTCATCCTTTTTAAGATTTTAAGCACTTTTTTCCCGGTTTATAAATCTAGAGGACAGTATCAGAGATGAGTATAAACCACACCTGTCTGACTCCAATAGAAATTGAGTTTCAGGAAGGATTGTCTGTAAACCCTCCCTAACCCTGCTCTGCTCTTCACTCCCTCATCCTCTGACTCATTTGCTTTTTGCTGACCGCAGGTGAACCCACAGTCCCGACTCTGTCTCGACTGTCTCCCTCACACTTGCCACCCGCCTGTCGCTCCGTTGTCTCTTTCTCCACCTCTTCCTGGATCATCAGTTTTTAAGTCTTTCACATTAAATATTCATATCTTCTTAAATGTTTGTTGCTCTAATGATTCACCCTATCTCTATCACATTTAGAAATAAGTGCATCGTTCCCCACAGCAACATGTCTCCATTAGACAAAGTAGGAGAGACAGTTTACAAGTCTTAACTATAACTGTGTTTTTTTCTGTGAGGATAAGCAGACAATCGTTCACACTTAGGCTTAATTTTGCTTCTTAAAGATTTGCTTTATAAAAACAATATTTTTTTGAGTTTTATGCACAATCTCTATAGTAAATCTAATGTATACAGTAGGATCATCTAGCGGTGTTACATACGGCCCTGTTATCTCTCTCTCTCTCTCTCTCTCTCTCTCTCTCTCTCTCTCTCTCTCCCTCCTCCACCTGCTGCACACCGACCCCCACTTTGGGAACCACTGTGTAGGTTAATAGGAGAAATAACATTTCCCCTCTGACACCAACTTCTGCACAACGGACTTGACAGCTGTCAGGCTTATGTGCAAGCATATTTTAAAGTCCGGCCCCCTCAGTGTCTGTCACGAAAAAAGCTGGCCCTCGTTCAAATGTAGTGGATGACCCCTGATCTAGGGGCTGCACCAGTGAGGACATTGAAATCTATCTGCACATACAGAGACGTTTGTCTGTAATGTATTTATGTATTTAAGTTAGAATCCTCGATAATAAAAGCAATGTGCCAGATGCAGGCGGACCTGTCTTGTCAAAGACATGAGAGATGACGCTGATTGGTTTGATTTGTGTTATACACAAAACGCCTTGTACCCTACTCCGCGCCCAGATTGTGCACGGTTTAACTAGCAAAAGGGGATTGGACACACCCTAGCTGCAATTAAACCATCTGCTTTCTACCTTTGCGGAATTGTTAATCACAATACCAACCTCAGTCTTCCACTATCCACTACCACCACTTTTCCCTGCTGTCTGACAGGGTTTCAAACCAGGAACCTTCTCTCTTTGAGGCAACAGTGCTAACCACTGCACCACCATGCAACCCACCCTCAGTGTGAAAACTAACCACTAGACCACCTGCGCCCAGTTATGTGAATCTTCAGTTCCATCAGATTACTGTATTGTTGATGACACAGTTTGTGACTGATATTTTCTGCAGCCAAAAGCAGAAACTGCAAACAACTAGTTAGGACAATGACCTGGAACTCAAATTTCCCATTTTTCTTTGGCATTTGCCTTTGGCATTCATAAATCTTAAATTAATGACTCAAGCTGAAACAGTCTCTTCACATTAGCCAGTCTTGTTACATTATTTTTCATTTACAACAAATCTGTTGATATGTATACCACTTCTATGCTTTCAAATACGACTTGCAATGCAACTGGGATGCATCATCAAACATATTTGCAAACTGGCATTTGGAGTCATGTGTAAACCCTTTAAATTCACAACAATGGGTCTGAGTGTAATAATGATGTCAGTCTTAATCGTATCTTTGCACTTATATTTAAGATGTTCTTGTAAACAACATATCTGATTTAATTCAACACTATCCTCAGCTGATTTGTGGCTAAAATCAGATATGTCTCATAATTCTCATAATTATCAGGAATGTTGATGTTAATCTAATGTTTTTATCAAAGAAAGGTCAGATTAATAATCATTGGTATTGAATTAAATGACCCAACTGAAATCATGGTGCACAGGTTTTTTTTTGTTTTTTTGTTAAAGCCATCTGGATTGACGTCTGCTGTTTCACTGAATAAGCAACTGGCACACCAATTGGATTACAAGAGCTACATACGTAACCAGCAGCAGAATCACTCTGTAGATTAGATTACATGATTAATGTTCACATGACAATAATGGAGCACACAATACAATTTGGGGGAAGGTGGATATCTGTGGAATATACGGTAAACAGACAAATTACAATTCCACAGCAAGCAACACAAGCAACACTATCCAAAACATACAAAGTGTAAACATCTTAATGAAAGCGTTTGAAAAGAACTGAAAACTGTAACCTTCATTAAAGGAAGAATGTGCGACAGTTTACACATAAATACAGCAGAAATCAAGTCTATCAAATGTAAATGTCTCTCTGAGCCATGACTGTCTACAACGAGTGAGAAGCGTGAGTCCAACCAGCTGTATTGTTGTCAGGATGTGTTTACATCATGTTTACATGGAGGGGACGGCCTTGCGTGTAAAGCTGTTTAAGTCAAGGACTAGAGAAAAGAAGAACAACATAGCCCACTCACTACTTTTTTGGATGTCACATAAGTGTGTTTGGATCAAGGTCATTCCGTGTCAAGTTATGTGCAATGTGACGCTATGGGTAAACCAAAGTATGCTAACATTAGCCTGCTAACACAACAATGCAGGCCACAGGCAATTGCAGCTCAAGCAAAGGACAATATTGTCCGCCGCTTGTGCTTAACGGTGCTTAATTATGGTGCGTTCCATTTGATAACTCCTTCATACTTCCTTTAAAGTAGAATAAACAAAAGCAGAAGCCAAGTTTTTATTGTTATAACTCCCAAGTAGTCTTACGATAAGCATAAGCGATACGAAAGTTGTAGGTACGAGTAAGAAACAGTTGAAGAGGAATGCACTTAATCATATTTGATACTCCAAAGACATTCAAGTGCTTTGAAAAGTAATTCTACTAGTTTGTGGGCATGATAAAATCTTTATGAATTTGCTCTGGAAATTCCAATAAAATCCAGAAATGGTTGCTATCATCAGTGTCATTTACAAACCTTCGTCATCAAAGTTGCTGCTTTGGAAATTGTCAGTGATTTGATTTTGAATTTCAAACGGGTTGCTTAGGTCAGGGGCCCCCTAGTCCTTTGAGTGTTCCTTTAATTCTTAGCTGCCATCGATCTCTGACTTGTGGCTTTGAGAACAAGTCGTGGTCACAAACCATTCAGCTAAGGACTGTGGGGTCTTAAGATCATCACCTCATCATTCTCTCAAAACAGGAGAATCCTCTGAGGTTCAAACCAGCTGACATCAGTGCAACAAGCTTCATTAAGTTCTTCTTACTGTGTCAAACTCTCCCCTACTTCTTCATCCAATGTGCTCCCGACTCTCCCTATCCCCTCCTCCCCTCCCCAGCCTGTCTAGGAATCCCCTCTGATCTGTGAAATGACAGCAGCTGCACTGTGCAGCTTCCCAGAAGCCCGTAAATCAACTGACAAATGCTCTTTCTCTCACACTAGACACCCACAACAAAGACACATTGGCTACAGATGACAACGTTCGAGGGGTAGCGGGTGATTTGTCAGGTTACAGTAAAGCAATGAGGACAGAGCAAGCTTCGGATGGACATGCATTTGCATAACATTGGAAAAACAGTAGTGTCAGTTAGATGTATTACCTGTTTCCTGTTGCCCTTGTCTTACTGAATCTGATTCGACCAGGTTATAGGGTTGTTTGACCATAAGTAGTTGGGTTGGTTGTATGAAATGTTCCTGATCAAGATTCGGGGTCTCACAAGGGCTTGTTCTGCACTCAATTGAACGATTATACTGTACTGATTGCACATCCCTTCCTCTACTGCATCTATACCTTATAGTGGCCAATGGTAAGTCTGTCCTACTGTCTTGGAGGCTGTTCTTATCAAACTCAACCTCGAATTGGCTGATATTGAAGGTTGTCAGCTCATCTATTTGACCCAGGTCTAGCAGATTATGAAACATAGCCCATGTAGTCACTCTAGCTGCTAAATCGGAACCTTTACTACTGACAATCTTGTTAAACAAAAAAACTAAGAATTTTGGATTGGTGAATCTCACCACTGTTATTGTTATAAACAGCATCAGAGAATGAAATGCAACTATAACCAAGGGAGGCTAAAATCACTTTTTTTGTCGTTAATAAACATCTTATTGCAGAAAATTCCCAAAAGACAGGATCGAGTCCCGATGTGTTGAAGCTACATGTTCTGCTAACGCTACACAACAATAAGACAACACACATGATTGACATACTTACTCACCAAGAAAGGCCAGATTAGTTGTTGCCATCTGTTCGAAGAAGCAGTGCTCTGATTGGTCAGCTGGATGATGATTATCAGTGGGTGATGCGTACAGGTTCAGTGACCCAGCACAGTCGCCCTTACATTCTGTGTAGGTCAGGAATGTGTGTGATTCCCTGTTTGTGTGTGATTGTGCATGTAAGTTCAGTATCGGCAGGTCATATTCCTGCGAAGGCTGTATTCAGATTAGATCACACCACTGGACAGTAATCCTTCTTTGATGAACATATGGTTTAATCTGACACCCACCGCAGCCACAGACACACTCACAGTCAAACACAGACACGCACATAATATGTATACGATACAGAATGTGCCTAAGGTGTAACTCAAAAAGTAATCAATGCAAAGGAAAAAGAAACATTGATGAATATTTTCTCTCTAACTGATCCAGAAAGAGTGAAGCATTGAGAGAAAAGGGGATAAAGAGTGTGAGGTGCGACAGGGACAGCAGATAAGAGGGGATTAACTATGAGAAGCTGCCAGGACAACGACCTCTTGGCCTCACATACACACTCTCACTCACACACACACACAAACTTTCAGGCCAGGAAATGGATAAATGAGTGGGATGCTGGGAGGCAAGATCAGTTGAAACTGTGATTCACTATGTCTTCTCAGAGAGTTTTAGAGGGCTGCTGTGTGTGTGTGTGTGTGTGTGTGTGTGTGTGTGTGTGTGTGTGTGTGTGTGTGTGTGTGTGTCTGTCTCATTAGTGAGAGCAGTCAAGCCAGCGCCACGCCACCACAGGCCTCGGAAGAAATCCTCTCCCCCTAACCTCATGATATTGGAGTACACACTCATGCACATGCACAAGAAAACACACACAAAGGCTTTACGTACCTGTGTTATATTTAAATCTCAGATCTAATAAGATATCTTTACTGTGCTTTAGGTCCTTGTGTGTTTGTACGTGTGTGTGTGTGTGTGTGTGTGTGTGTGTGTGTGTGTGTGTGTTTGTGCGTTTGTGTGAAAAGCGGATGATGCAACTTAGCTGAAAGTGTAGTGAAGGCGGCGCAACCAAGCCAGAAAACAAAATGTAGCAAATGAGATGTGGCATTTCCTTTTAATACACAAGAGATTACAACTTTTATCTCAGTGTTGACTTTTTAATTGTCTAATGTGGTTGATACTATAATGCTTCAGTTACATTTGTATGACTTTTGTATGCATAGATACAAGTGAAAACAAAGACTTGTATTTTATAGCTGTTTTTGGAGCACAATCTTTTTCTAACTGAGGATGTTTCCTAAATCACTCACTATTCACTATAGGGCACAACAGCGTGGTTCTGGAAGTACAAATCTCATTTATTTTCTCCATAGCCGATTTGATTATTAGCCGTATTGTCATAACTATCCAAGGTAGACTCATCACGAGCTACCTGTGTGTGAAACGATGGTATATGCTCCTCGTTTTAAGGAAAACATGGTTTATTCCCGGTATTGGGGAAAAGAACTATACTACCCACAACCATAGAATGTCACAGTGACATCTCTGATTGGTGGAGCTCCCTGTTACCATGGCAATGTTTCCCGCCCTGTTAGCGCCGAATGCGAATGGATAGTTTTGCTAGCAGGCTAGCTAGTTAGTTAGCTAACACCAAATGTACTAGTAACCTTGTTATTTAGCAGTGAATGTAATTTATATATTCAACAACACAAACTGCAACATAGTACAACACTTGTATTAACAGTATAAACACTATAACAACTACAAAAGTAACATTTAAGGAAGAAGCCATACCATTCGCAATGGATTGTGGGATAGGTAGTTCCTTGACTGGGGAGGAAAATGATGAACACAGTCTTGTACCTTTGCCTTTTATCTCAGTTTTTCAATGCCGTATTGTAGCCGAAACAAATGTACTATAGTCACAAGTATAGGGTTGTTTTGGTTCCAGGTGTCAATCTCTAGATGTAAGGATTTTGTGAAAAGTCAATGGAGGATATGAATGGGAAACTTTACTGCTGGAAACAGAGCTGCCGAAAAAGTGGAAATAGAAGACAAGCTTGATGGCGTTATGAAGTACTGTGGTTAGAATTGTTGGAAAATTTGCCAAATGTAAGAACACAACTCAGCAATAAATCCTGTATGTATAGCTTTAACATGGGTACACTCATTTTTTAAGGTTTTTAATAAGGACACTTTACAACGTTAACCTTTAAAGTTATACTCTGAAAATATTATAATGAAAATTGACATCTTGGTCTGTAGCTCATAGTCTCTATGTTACTGTGTGAAGGGTGGCACAAACAGACAGACACAACAGTCAATATATCGGCTGAATGACAGCTGCGGCCCTCAGGAGCAGATCCAGACACGACACATAATTTTATTGTTAAATAAAGTCATTTTTATTTTTTGTAATTCTGGTTTTTATTACGAAAGCATGACGTTAGCATAAACTAAAGCTAATTTTCCTCTTTGTAAATTGTGAGACATGAGACTGCAGCAGACTGACACACACACACATGCTGTATGGACCGGTTGGTAGCCGAGGCTGGTCCAGATGGTGGTGGAGCAGAGGGTATTAGTAGATAATGTGAGGGAGCTGGCTCAGAGTGGGTGGGGCCCTCAGCGGGGGCGAGAGGGTTAAATCTCTCTGATTGGAATTCACAGCTGCACCATCACACACACAAACACATACACGCACAAGTGCACACACATATCATTACACAGCTGAGTATGCCAGGATTGCACAGAAGTTTCTGGAAGTGTAGTGAGACTTCACATAGCTGTGTGACTCAGCAGTGAACGTCTGCTTCATCTCGTCTGTCTGCTCCTCTTTTCATTTCTCTCCGTCATATCCACCACATTCTCTTTTCCCTCTTCAACTAACCTTTATTAGTACATCTCTGCTCAGCATCCACCCACTCTTAACCCACTGTCTTATTTACGGTTTGTCTCACTTTGGGCCCAAGCTGTACTTGGCACAAAGTTGCACAAGAACATAGCTAGTTTCTAACCAACACATTTGTCATGTTCATGCCCATCATCCCCACAATGTTGCAATTAATCGCATGCTATTTTGTCCCTTTATGTGCAACATGGATAAGCCTACGGAGTGTCTCCCTGTAGTCTCAGTGATGGAAAAGAACGACACTGCTGCATCTTTTAACATCTCATTTCACTTTAAAGAACTCTTAGACAGCTCGGTTGACGAGTCAAAAGTAATATCCACCCTATGACATCAAACATTAAACTTTTTTCTGTTCCTTTTAGTTGTTTTTATTTAGTATTTGATACGTAATAAGTTTCTTTATCCATGGTTAAGTGAATGTTGTAACCTTTGATCGACTAGCAGGTCCTTACTTCCTTACTATTTCAAAATAAAAGCAGAGTTGAATTAAACTGCAAGTACAGTACTCTCAGCTTAAGACAGAACAAAAAACGAACTATTTTTGCGATTGAAATGGTCAATGTTTGACAGCCCTGGTTGGTCTTTAATTGAAATTTGGTCAGATACATTTCTATTTTTTTTCAGGTTAAAGGAATGATTGTGTCACTAACCGAAATAAATCTGGTTGGAAGTCAATTGTGTAATATTTTAAAGCTAAATGGCCCAATTTTACTCATCTTACATCCATAACACAACTTTCAAAGCATTAAATACAACCCTTTACACATTGAGCAAGGAGGAAGAAACAGTGGGTCGAAATGTTAGTCCTTTGCACCTAAATTTTGGCCTTAAGTGATTCAGTGCTGCAATACTTTCTTTGGATCCTGTCTGAGAGAAGGAGTCCACTGGATTATATTTTGAACGTCTAAGGTCCTTGAGAGCACCTACCTCCATTTGTGGAGTGGCTGAAGCGCAAGAGTTTCCTTTTACATTGCACATTGCGCTTCACTTGTAGCCACATTATGTGCTGTTAAACCAGCAGAAAGAGAGTTGCGCTTAACCCTATATGCCCAAGTGAATACCTTTTAGACCACACCTTTGAATAATTAAGACAATTAAGATCAATCCATTGCTTAATGGGCCTTAATTTGTGCCTTGATTTTAAGCGATTTAACCAGCAAAAGCAGTTCAACACATGCTACATGCTCTTGTGCAATGGAGCGTTAACAAGGACCATTTATGTCTATCACTCTGCAGGAGCTCCAAATGTGACAGACAGAGCAGACTCAACTTACAACTGTTCCAGACGCACTCAGTGGAGTGTGAAGTTGAGTGAAACACATTGATGAGTGTAAAAGACATTTGGTCACAAGTTTTCTAAGTGCCACACGTTTTTCCAATCTTTGGAAAAAGTAAAGAACGATAAACTTGCCTGAGGTGTGTTACCGGCACATCTTTTCACGTTGTTTAATAGTGTTTACTCACCACTTATCACTGACAATACGTTTTATGTACGTTTAGTTTAAAGCAGTGCTAGAATCAAATTATTTAGTACCAAAGATTTACAATGTTTTTATATTAAACATTCTGGGAAACAAAAGCAGATGAATAACATTCAACATCAGTGTCAGCCATCTTGGCCAACACTGTTTTTTAGATGACAACATCCCATTTTTCAAGCCCGGAGCAAGTTTCGGTAATGAGCCTGGTTTTGCCCAAGATTTCTGCCTCTTAAAAGGAAGTTGTTTCTTGCCACTGTAACTTTGCTAAATGTTGCTAAGTGTTGCGCTCATGATGGATTAACGTTGGGTCTTTGTAATATAGCAATGAGTAAGGTCTTTTACCTGCTTTTTGTAACGTGTCTCGAGATAACATTTTTTATGAATTGGCGCTTTACAACTATAGATTGATTGATTGACATGCAACCATGGTAACTCTAAAAAAGCAAAGATGGCGCCCACTTTTTTATCGACATAAAAAATGGACTACACAAAATAAGACTGATATAATTCTAGCTTTTCTTTTAATTAAAAGGGACATTAGAACCACTCAGAGCAACAACACATCTGACCTCGTGGCCGGCTTCTTGGCTAGCTAGCTCCAGCATCCAGTTCAGCTAGTTAAGCAAAAGACAACAGACATTTGGGATGGCATCATTCAGTAGCCGAGACGTACCATTTGAACAAAAACTTGAAACACAACCCCAAGTATTTGAACACTGCTGAGATAGCAGTTTTGTTCAGCCTCAGTGGCAGCCATCTTGGATATAAATGCTGAAAAGGTGCTCAAATCTTCCCGGTCTTATAAATAAGTTGTAATCAGCCTGCAGGAGCCATGATGGCTAACATTTTGTCTGAAAAGGAGGAGATACCAGACACATTTCCCAAAGTAAAAAACAAACAAGCTCACATATTCATCTGTTTTTTTGCTCAGGCCTTACTAGATTGTTCTTCCAAAGTCAGGAAAGCAACATGTGATATTTTTAATCAATCAAATGACACAGCATTTAGAACTTGTCTGAGACACAATAAATAGTCTGTGGTCTTTGTCTTTACCTCTCCCTCCATCGTTCTCATGTTCTCTTTGTTTACCTCTGTTCCTCTATTTACTCTCCTCTGTTCCGGTCTGAGCCTCTCCGTGTCTCTCTGAGCTGGTTTGAAGTCTACCAGTAGGGGTGAATGTGTGGGTGAGGACGCCCTGCGACCTGCAGGTCTTTGTATTGAAAATGAGTTTTATATTTTTGAAGAGGCCAGCAGGAAGTCGGCGCCTGTGTGTGTTTGCGTTTGTGTGTGTGTGTGTGTGTGTGTGTGTGTGTGTGTGTGTGTGTGTGTGTGTTTGTGTGTTTGTGTGTGTGTGTGTATTCCTTTTTATTTTCAAAGCGTGATAGCAGACAGGGTGCAGACACAACAGAATCAGAGTACACAAGACACAGCAGCCATGAATCAGATCCACATGTACAAAACAACATTCATCAGCTCTTCACTATTGCTATTCCAGACTCAGATAATTTATGTTGCTTGTAGATGTTCAAATAAACAACTTAAATTATTTATAGATGGAAAAAAAGGTTGCACGCAGCCTAGCGGGATTGCATAAGAGAGATTAATACAACTTTGATGTATTAGTTTAAGTGGAACAACTGAACAACTGATGGAGATGGTAAAGATTGAATAAAAGTGTCCCTGTCCCCGTTAGGGTGTTCAAGTAAAACAGAGGAATAAAAAGATACAACAGATTGAAGATAAGAAGAGAACAATGTGTACAGTATATACTCATATGTATAGTGTTTGCTCTGCATGAATATCGGTGTATGTAATTAGTTTTTACATATTATTTGAGATGCAAAAGTTTAAACATACAATATGTAAAATTTCATTAGAATTTACATTCATTAAACCTATATATTCAACAGTAATCAAAGCCAAAGAAATCCATCATTTTGTAGTTGTAACTGGACGTGTCTTGTCTTGTTGTGGTGGCCGCCATGACAGACACAACATGTTTATCGTTGCCATAGAAACACTGGATGTCCAAAGACGTCAAAGACTGCTACATGAGGAAGCGGGAGCAGCTACTGAAAGCTGCCGAAATGTTGCTGCTGAGATAAAAATATCATGTAATTGATACTTGGATACATTAGCTCGTTGGTAAACATTTTCTCTTCCTCAAGCCGTTTCGCCCGTTCGTCTTGACTACGGTCAACTTGGGAGTTCGGTTTCATCGAGGTGGGGGTGGTTGTAAATCACTCCCATGATTCCCCACCAGTCTCAACATCATCTTTTCTTATTGTTTTGATTGAGAGCCCCCTGGCCACAGAATTGACATGCTGTGCCTTTAAATATAGGCATGAGTGAAGCTGACAAGTAAATTCATTCAAAACACAAACATTGTTCACACCTTTCTTTATGTTGTTCCAGCCTAATGGGTACACAACTTGCACCCTCTCAAAAAAAGTGTTCACTCCATTCACAGGCTGCATGGCAGAAGAAAAGGTTATCCTCTAATTAAATTACAAACCAACCAACAAAAAAAAACATCTTTACAGTGCATTCCTAATCCCTACTCACCCTTCTTACTTACTGGCACTTACTGTACATACATGTGCTGTACTCAACATTTATCATTCTGTTTAGTCTTGTCTGATGTGGCTATACGTATTTAAAGTGATAATTTTAAATGAAGCCCATACGGGTCAGGGGTTCATGATGTCATCAACAGCCATCTTTATCTTGCGAGGCCTCTGCTATTTATCTAAATGTCCTTTCAAAGCTTAAGTTCTTCTGTAAACCATTTTGCCATGACTCGTATGCTATCAATCATGGTCACACTGGCATGATGAATCTAGTTAGCAACCAAGCTAACTTGAAGCTGTAGTTAGTGGTGCCATGGATAGCTAACACAAATATGGTCCCTTTAGCTAGCATTGAAGGCTTAGCTGCGGCTCTACAATAGCTCCCCAGTTAAAGTAAGCCCCTCCAGGAACTTAAAAAGCCTGATTTTGCAGCAGTATAAAAAAGCGGCAAATTGTCAATGGAGTTTGTAATGTTTACAAAAATGCATAAAAAAAAATCCTAAAGCACAAAAGTATTGCAAAAAATGTTTGAATCTGAACCAAAACCAAGAAGGCTCTGGATTGCAAAACAATGATATTATTATCATTTAACGAGAAGCACCAAAACTATTTAGAGCTCCAAAACAGTCAAAATAGCAAGTATATGCACGATTTTAAAACGGTTGATAACAGGGTGGGGGGTTGCTATTTTACTGCACAGTGCCTGCTTGAATCTCTCACAGACCCATCAGTTATAGAGCCTCTTGTTTGTGAAGTCATGAACACAGCCTGTGATTGATTTTGCTGGTGAGATGCCATGTAGGCATGAGAATTGGGTTTCATTTGTGTATTTTCACGATCGGGACATTGTGACTTCCTGGTGGAACTGTAAAGTAGTCCTTCAGGCGGCTGTCACAGCATCAAGCTTCACCTGTTGGAAGCCTCCATACAATCGACTACATATACTGTATAGAGACTGAGATTTACTTAGCATAGCATTGACATTCAAGTGAATGCAGATGAGACATCAGAAAATGCATTTTCACAGCAGATTAAATGGTTTTATGCCTCTCACACACACACAGGTGTCTTTCACATGACAACATGTATGACTAAGCTGCATGCCTGAGTGCACTCTGTAGCATGACAGCTTCGCCCTTAAAGCTGTCTATGACGCTGCTCCATACTGATTTGTGTGTGCGCAAAATGTGTTCTGTTGGTATTTGTGTGTCATTATATAACTGTTTCCTATTTTCCTGTTATGTTTATTAATGCAGCAATATTTTTTCCTCTCTCATACCCTAATTAGACTGATCACTTTGGCATGCAGCTCAAAACATGGATTAAAAAAACACACCAACTCTTTCATCCTTTTTTTTCTCTTTATTTTCATAACCATGCCAGTCTCCCTTTTCACTGTGCCCTGCATGCTTCTCGGTTTACTGTTCTTAGCTTGATTTCAATAATATATCGAGAACATGCATATTTCAGAGACTTTGTGCAATACACTTGTGATGCACTCTGGTCTGCACATGTACAGTACATTATAGAAGTGTGCAGGCTCCTGCAGGGGGGAAGCCCTGTGAAATATGACATGCAGGGTCTCCCCGTCTTCACATACGTCAGCAGGTCTAATGAGACGGCTCCGTCCCCCAGAGACAGGGGAGATCTATCGAAGTCAGATCAGCGGCCAGAGTGAGACACATCGTAGAGAAAAACAAGATAATGCTGAAATCTTAAACAACTGTTCCTGGACACTGTTTTTTTTAATTCATTACTTTGGAGACATCTTTGATGTCTTTGTTGTGTTTCTGCCCTGCACATCTCAGGAGATCTGTCAATCAAACAGTGGGGGCATAACATAGTCATGCCTTGCAGTTGCTGCCAGAGAGTGCTTTCGTAAGTGCTGTTTTTCTTGTGTGTCCGTGTTCAGCCGTTTTTGCTCTCGCTGCCTTTGGTACTTTTTCCTTATATAATGCATTTTACATTTACTAATAATAAACTGAAACTAAATATCAAACATCATTTATATATGAAGATTTGCTTTCTCAACTACATAGAGTAATACATGTAAGAAAAGGTTGATCTCATTCTGATCCTGTACATTTTCATGCTTTCAGCTTCTGTCTGATTCAGTGTCTCATTTTTCAGATTTATATAATTTGAAATGAAATCCCATCTCTTTGTGTTTGTCCGACGGCTTTTCTCTTTCTTCCACTGTACTGAGTGGGATCAAGCAATGGTAGACTGATGAGAAGGAGATGAGAAAAGCAGGAAGAAAAGGCTGGATGATGAAAGCGTGGGAGTCAGCGAGGAGGCAAAGATGGGGTATGATGGGATAGGGGGGGATGGGGAAGTGGTCGGAAAAGGCAGGATGGAAGGCAGTGAGTATACAGGCTGAAGGAAGGCTAATGATTATCTGTGGGAAGCTCAGTCTTATTGATCCAGACTAGTGGCAATACGTATTGTATAACTGAATTACTAAAGTGTGCGAAGAGAGATGTTTCGGTCCTGAAAAATGAGAAACCTTTTAGTTTCAGGTCCTGTAGTGGACTATAGTGGACTATGTATGTGACACAATGTCAATGGATCGTAATATTAGAAGATCAGGATTAATCCTATCGTTATGAAAAACATTAAGGGGACCTGAAATTTTGCCATTTTTACCATATTAGATTTGCCAAACATTAAAACTAATTTTGAATTTAATGCCAGCAACATCTTCCGAACAAAAGTTTGGACGGGCACATGTTTACCACTCTGTTGCTTAACTTTTCTTTAAACAACGCTTAGTAAGCCTTTTGGGAACGCAGGAGAACAATTTCTGTAAGTTTGAAAGCGGAGGGTTTATGCAGAATTTCCATCTAATCAAATGCTCAGTGGCTCCTTTTTCTTGTTTTACGCTTCATATTGTTCCAAACGATTTCAAATGGTGACAACTTGGGACTGCAGGAGGGATCAACCAGACTCTATTATTACAGGGTTGCTGTTCTAGTACATCCGGAATGTGGTTTGACGCTTTTTGGTGAAATAAGCAAGGCCTTCCCTGAATAATAAGTTGTCTATGTGGCAGCAAATGTTGCTCCAAAACCCTATATATGCTTCAGCATCAATGGTGCCTTCACAAATGTGCAGGTTACCCATGCCATGGGCACCAATGCACCGCCATATCCCCACAGATAATGGCTTTTAACCAGTGTACTGATTCCAAGCCTGATGGTCCCCTTTCCTCTAAAGCCAAGCGAGCAGGGCGTCCAGGATTTCCAAACAAAGTTGAATTTTGACTCGCACGACCACTGGACAGCTTTCCACTTTTTTCACTTTCAATTTTAGATAAGCCAGGACCCAGAGAAGGGTCTGGTTTCTGTACTTTTAACTCTTTTCACGGTACAAATTTTAGCTAGCATTTGTGAATGCTGCAATGAACTGTGTTACAGACGATGGTGTTTCTGACCCCATTCAGTGATGTCCACCATATAATCATGTCTTACAATCATCATGTTTTTAATACAGGGCCGTCTGGTGACCCGAAGATCACGACTATTTAATGTTGCTTTTTGACCTTGTCCTTTCAAACTGAGATTTCTATTCTATTATAATGATATTATGTACTTTTTGGAACACTCTATTAAAGGTAAAAAGCCAAAATAAATATTTTCCAAGGGGAGGAGTTTTGCGAGTCATTGTATTTACTGCTGAGGGTTGGTTTAGAGGCTACCGATGAGTACGCAATGCCTTAAGCGATCCAAACCATGCTTTCAGGCTTTGTACACACAGCTGAAAGTGGTGTGAAACCAGAGCCAACATTAGCCAAAGCCTCTTGGGAGCCAGTTTGGGACCAGGCCTGCAGTAATGAGGATTTGTTCTCTCACACTGTATATACGATGGCAAAGGCAGGGGGGGAGAGAGAGAGACATGTGTCGTAAGGGAGCCCAGAAGCTCAGCATGCTGTTCCCTTTTGCTCACAGCTGAGAATGAATGGACAGAAGCTTTAACTCTTGAACATTTTCTGAAGCAAACCTTCCAGATACATCTTGGTACAGGTCAAAATACAGATTACGTGAAAATGTGATTTTGCCTGGCTCAGGAAAAACCCTCTCTATACAACATGGCAGACATTTCCCTCTGTTATCACGCTTAGGGTGGGAAACTTAGATAATGTTATAATGTTGTAATGCTGTGTTCTAGGTTGTAAGTCTAAAAACATCTGTAATGCACTTGAAGCCAAATCTTCATGTTTTCTCGTTGCTAAGGGGTTATCAAGTATTTTGTTTTACATAAACAAATTGCCCAATTTCCCTTAAGATTTTCACAATCCATCATCTTTTCTGTAACTGGTAAATCTGGAACCGTTTAAATGATAACAACTTGGTAACCATTTAGCCAGACACCAGTTAACGTAAGCATTAAACCAACTCCAAGGTAAATTAAAGCATTTGAAACTTTCTTATTGCATACTATAACACTGTCAAACAGCAATGTATGCCTCAAAGGAGAAATATGTAAGATATCTACTGAATGACCTTACTATATCATCAGCCGATAGGCACCATGCTATGTTGAAGTGCTGGCTTTTCTGACAAAAATCCAGCAGCCAATATGTCCTCCTTCTAGGTTTCTATTCAAGTCCAGAATGGTCTGTATTTGATTTGACCAGAGAAGGTAGATGGTTTCAAGGCAACCCCATACGGCCATTTTGGATGCCCCTCGGTTTGCCAGGCAAACGGCAAACAAACAAGTGTTGCAGCGATGGAAGCAGTAAAGCAAACTGTTTCATTTATAACTGATTCTACCCGACTTTTAAAAAATGGAGAGACCTCCTAAATTCAGAAAAGTTTCAAGACTGATGCAGAGCTGGCTAAACACTGAAGCTTCTGTGTCCCCAACATGGCGACCTGAGTGCGCATTGACTCTATGGAGGAGGGGGCAGTGGGAAACAGCTCTCTCCAATATTTTGAATTTGGACTGCAGCTAAAGTTAAGAATTTGAACGCTAACATTTGCAGTTAAATTATGGTAGCTAATAGATTACATAATATGTTGTTTTACTTTGAAATGTAGCCCAATACCGCTTCCAGATTTTCACTCTCTATCATCCTTTTTATGTTGTTGGTACATCTGGGAGCCTCGACATGATGACCAGTTTCTCTACGTTGTTAACACTCGAACACAACGATATGACATTATAACAGTAATTTAGCTTTCGCAACTGGAACATGACGATAGACAAAAATCGTCAGTAATTCTAAATATTACTGAATGATCACTTGATGTCACCATTTCATAATTGAAGTTATAGCCTATCACAAAAAGATGCTAATTGTCCACTCTTGTAGGCAATACACTTGTACTTACTTCTCCATTCTTAACAGAATCAGCGAGTGTCTGCATTGTCACTTCAGTTTCACTGCTTTGAACACCTCCTTAATTGGCTTTCCAGCACACCACTCCTCTGCCAAGGGTCTTGAAGGAGAGCATGAACCTTTTGGCAAATTATTTTTTTTATCCATTTAGCCGTGTGTGACGAAAATGGTTGGCAGCCGCCTTAGTGTCCGCATGCTCAGCATTTATTCGGTTTGTCTCTGCATGGTTGATGCTTCAGAGTGATCTGTGAACTGCACGCGATAGCTGCAGGGCAACCCTGTTCAATAAAAGACTGAATTACTGGCAGTGTGGCTACAGCAAATCTTATTGGAACATATTGCAACAATCAATGAGCACAGCTGCCAAAATGTTGCTCGACTACACTTGGAAATGTTCGGACCCAGCTGAGAGTCTGTCTTTGTGAAGGATCTTTGATGGACTCAAATGAGTAATTACTATGTATCTTCAACTCTCACTCATAATTATCATAATCACACCATGTCTACAGTTTGAGGAATAGCCAACTATCTATTCATTTCTTAGTCATATATGTTAACCAACCGAACTATAGTTGTGCCTTTTGGTTAATGGCGTTGGAGATGGTGAAGTTAGCCAAAAGTGCACAACCACACGTGTCTTGGGTTTCCCCAGTGCTCGTTATTTATAACAACCTACACATCAACCTTACAGAGCACGGTTTACAGCTTCTAGTTTATCAAAATAGTGTCCACATGAACTCCGCATGTCACTGTTGAATTGAGAGGCAAATGGAAAAGTAGGAGCTTGGCTACAGGTAACCGTCCATGGCAGAAGCGCCGCTCAAACTAAACTTCAAGGATAAAAACAAGACGCTGTCTAGTGACGTGGCTCCCCTAATAACTTAGCAACATAGTATGTCTTAAAGGTACATTCCACAATTTCAGTCTGGTTTAAGGAGACTTACCTGCTGGTATATTAGTCTGTTTTGAGCACTAACATCAAACCAATCTAAATGTGCAGGCCCACACAATGTACACCATGCTTGTAAAGTTATCCGAATATCCTTGTATATTAAATATAAGAGCTGTGATTGATATAAAATACCACATTATACTGTTTGTTTCAGCTTTGCAAAAGATGTACTGTAAACTAAAAACACTGCTCATCCTTAAAAAGTTAGCTCAGTCCAACTTAAGTGCATTCTCTTCTTAATGACTAACGTTGTTGGCTCACATTTCTTATTTAGCTGGGTTAAGCTGGGCTGACATTCCAGTAGGAACTTTTATTGTTTTCTTTTATGGAGTGCCAGAGTGAGCGAACCACCAGGAACACATGGCTGACCTTCTTGCCAAAGTCTCCCCTATACCCCTGGTGTGTCTGAATAACATGAACACTTTTCCGATGCCCATGTTTGACATCTGATCAGCCCTTGAGACCTGACAGTAGTGTAAGGGATTTGTTTAGAGGGGGGAGCTTTTGATTCATTTTTCTTTATTCCCATCGTGATGTCAATTACTGTCTAGTTTCTGGCAGGTTTCTTTGATGGTGTTGATGTCAGCATTGTCGGCCTTTTACTGTTCCACAGCGCAGGATCCAAATGTACAGCCTTTACACTGCCTTTATCTTTTTCTAATGATCTCATTCCCTCTCTCTTTATCATAATAAAACCCTGTTCATTAAGAATAGTGTATGTATTTGTGATCGATCACTAATGCAGCATTAGTGTTTAAATTGATTGTTAAATCAAAGACGATGATGCAGCACAGACGCAGCAGATGTTTGATTGAATCAGCAATTGAAGCATGACAAATGTGCTGAACACAATATAAATGATACTGCCAATTATGAGCAAAAACAAACAATATTGATGAGGCTCACTTTTCACTTTCCCATCACTCAAGCTTTGATTTTGCATGGCAACTGTAACATTGAGAGAACAGTATCTTAATATTGTAGGCTACGGAAAGAAGAAGCTTAACAGGCAGACTGCCTAAAAAAGGCAACTAAAGTCTTGTAAAATAAAATAAACAAGCTACTTTTTCTTCAGATCAAGCTGTGATTTACCATGACCTGGATTATAATGAATCTTCACAGACATAAAATAAAATGTTCTTGATCTATGACGGCCAAAAATGTCACAACAGCCCAAAAAGCCCGACCTCCTGGTGGTCTGAAACTCCTTTGTTTACTAGAGATGTAAATGGCAAAACTCCCTTGGTGATAAGAGCTCCAGGAGCAGGTTGAGTAAGAAATTTGTACTGCTTGCTGCACAGCTTACAAGCTAACACTCAGGAAGTTCACTTAAGCAAATTAGCTCCCATATCTGATCTGTCACAAAACTGATTTACAAGACAACTGTTGAGACTTTTGTCCGTATTAATCATTTGGATTGTTATTACGAGTACCACTAGAATCAATCAGTTGTTTCTTCTTGTGAACGGGGCAGAGTCTTTTGGGGTCAGTGTACGTGATCATTAACTGTATAAATATGGGCGACGCATCTCCACCTCTTCCCCTTGTACGAAAACAAAGCCAAAGTACCCCAAACGGCCGTTGACAAATTGCACTGGTGATTTCCTTTTGAGCCAGGACATTAAGGAATGGATATGGCTCGTTGAGCCGCAAAATTCACGTCTCGCCCCTACAGCAGAACATATTCTTGGAAGTTCAATGGCTCTCGTGTTAGTCTTCGCTATATATATTCGTCCTGTTCTTCCTATTCTCTGCATAATTGGTGCACAGAGCAGCAGGAGCCACATTTGTCAACAGAGCTGATGCAAACTGACCAAAGCGACACAGCCGAGGTCAGATACAAACTGAAACACAACAATAGCATCAGCATCACCGGTACCAACACAACTGCCCACCCTCCCTTATCTTGAATTAAAGAGGGAAATGGCACTGGGGACAAAAGACTGCCTGTATCTGTCGGATTTAACAGAGGGAAATCTGAACCAAGAACCAGAAGGAAGTAACTGAAACTCAAAATGATGACTTTACGTCATCGCTTTATGGCATCACAAAACAAGTTAAAACTAAACTTTGAAGAAAAATCAACACTTTGACATAAAGCAGCATGATAAAGAACTAACTTAGATGACAGAAACCATGTTGGAATTTTTTTTTATTGATGTGTATAATTTAATTTTTACAGTTTGACCCGTGTCCCATCTGTTGACATGGAAAAGATGGAGCTTATGATCAATACTGTAGCCAGTCAGCAGGGGGAGCTCCAAATATTTTGGCTTCACTTGCAGTGAGGGTTTTGCTGTCTACCTTATTATACAGTTTGGTGAACATTAAGTGCAGTCCAATGAAAACTTGCCACAACTTTAAATGTGCCATTCAGTGTGACATAGATCAACCATAAACCTCACTCAACAAGCCATTTTTTCTTTTCTCTCTCTCTCCGTCCTGTTTCTGAAAACAAAGGATCTCAACACAATTAAGCTTGATCTCTTGATCGTTGTTGTTAGAACTGTTTTTTAAGTAAACCATAAGAGGATTATAAGTACAACTATTTTTATTATTGTTTTAGTTCCTTGTGTTTCTGTGCTCGTGCCCACGGAAAGCACGGGCTAATATATGATTCATACCATTTCCATTATCTGCTGACTGCATGGTGATGCATGAAACATCGCAGGGAGTGCGCGAATTTGAGTGTGTGTGTGTGTGTGTGTGTGTGTGTGTGTGTGTGTGTGTGTGTGTGTGTGTGTGTGTGTGTGTGTCTCCCACTGTGAGCTACGTCCCTGGAGTCCGGCATCACATCACGTGTCAGGGCTCCTGGTTGCTCGGCCAAGTTTTTTCGTGTCAGATCATCCACGGAGCTTCAAAACGCACACACACAAGCACACACACACATACGGCCCGACCCTCCCGCGCTCATCTCCGCTCCACGCTGCGTAACCAACACCTCAGCGAGGATGGACGGATGGATGGATGCCTGGATTTGGATAGATGTTCCCGTTTAACTGAGAGCGCAAATCGAGACCACTCTCAGTGACTCTTTGATTACTTCGAGAGATTTTTATTTTGGACACGGATAACCTTTGATCTCGGGGGGAAAAAAAACAGAAGAAGAACGGAGGAGATTTTTTTAAGGAGGCAGAAGAAGGGAAAGAAAGGATTGCTGAGAAAGGCTGGGTGCGCTAGAAACACGGAAAGTCTCGGATCATGCTCAAGAAAACTTCTGATTCCGTCTCGATAAGGTAACTTATAAGACATTTTTCATTCTATTCTAAATGTTCAAATGTCTACTGAGTTAAGCATTGAGTCCACTTTTTTTTACAGCAGAAAAAGCAAAAAAAACACAGGTGATGCGCGCTCCATTATTCCACCATGCTTCTGTTTTTATGCCTTTGGCACTATTTTAAATTCGCAAGTACTTTTAACAGCTATTCTGCCGCGAGCATGGTGAACATTTCTCCTCCTTTGTCAGGCTTACAACAGTGAGATGCGCTTGTCTCTTACAACTGCAAACGATGGTCAACAGAGCCCATTTAAACGCCCTTCAAATAGTGAAGTCTGTTTCCTGGGTTATGATGACTAATGTTTTGTTCTCGATGCAATTCGACTTATTAAAAATAATCAGGATTAGTGTGCCATTTATTGTTTGTTTTTCGTTTCTTTTTGCGCATTCCCTGCCCACCATTGCGTGGTGTGGGCTCAGAAAACCTCCAGTAGACCGGAGACAGAGCAGTCCATCTGTTCAATCACATAGCAACAGGAAGAGCGAGGAGACAGTGAAAAAAATCCCTACTGCTCCCATAATATCACAATCAATTCTGTAGCACTCAAAGAGCTTCTAACAGAAATGGGACTTTTCTCACTATTATCAACTACACTTGCCTTTCTGTCAGTTTGCTGTGTTCATATCATATTTACTCAATAGAATCATCTCTATCATGAAGACGGGGGATTTTTAAATGTAGTGCTCTACTCATAAAATGGAAGTGTCTGAGCCGGCAGGTTTCTGAACACAAACTAAAATTCTGATCAGAAGAGAGTACGTTTTCTGCTCAGGGATGTTTGTTTTGCTCCTTTCTGAATTGAATTCTCCCATTTACCTTTTCCTTTTTCTTTTTTTTTTGCAATTCTTCACATCTTTACAAAATACTCTCTCCTCCACCTCTCTGCCCCTCCCATCGCACTGTCGACCACTCCTACATCCAACCTCTCCCTAACCTCTCTTCCTCTGACCTCCCTTCAGAGTGGCTCTGCCTGATGCTCTATCATGACTGATGGCGAGGGGAGAGCGCGCTTTGAGTACGCAGAGAGCCCCAAGGTGAGGAGGGGGCGGGACCAGGAGGAGGAGAAGGTGCACGAGGAGGTGAGGCTCGCCATACAGACACCTTACAGATCGGACACTTTGGGCCATGATGACGGCCCTGGAGGAGGCTCCGAAGAGGAAGACCAGGAGGAGGAGAGGAAGACCAGGAGCAGTAGTGGAGGAGAGTGGAGTCCTGAGAATGAGGAGAATGAAGACCAGGAACCTGAGCCGGAAGTTGGACCACCATTGGGAGTTCGGATCCATGCTCCAATTCGTGATCCCGATTGTGTCTCTGAGGAGGAGGAGCAGCAGCCGTACCCGGCCCTGGCACCGGTGGCCTTCTTCTGCTTGAAGCAAACGACAAGGCCTCGCAATTGGTGTCTACGCGTCGTCTGTAACCCATATCCTTTTCAATATACTGGAAACAGATCTCTAGCTCTACCCAGCTCCTGGTAAGACCAAATATGCCCCCACTTTCTGTATGTGTGAGCATTGCAAGCTCTGTAAAAGCTTTATGTTCGACATGTAAACATTGTGAATTCCTGATTCCTTGAGACTAAACAAGCATTAGTAAGAGGCTCCACACTTGTGAAATTCTATGGTTCATTTGTCAAAACACTGGGGTAGACCCTGCTTTGGACACCTGTGTTTATGGCTCTGGGATTACTGATGAACTGTGAGGCTGTTGGAATAACATACAGGTCTTGCTGCAGTTATCTCGAGTTCATCCTCTTGGTAAAATTGACTGTATATACTGAGTTGCCCCATTGCACTAGCTTGATATGTGATTGTTTTACATTTTAAATTTTGTGAACTGGTCTGCGGTTTTCTGTTGCGGTGTTAGTTGAGCACAGTGAATCACGGATGTGAATCTCCATTACAGACGGTCAACCTGCTGATTGTGCGTTTCAGTCCATTTTACGCTGGTCTCATGAACAGAAATGAGTTGAGTATCGCATCACAGGTCTGTTTTAAGAGAGAAGGGAGGTCGTAGTAGGTGATATGCTTTCCCTTTTAAAACGGCGGTATAATCCCGTTACCGCAACAAACAACAAAGTCTGTGATATGAATATCGTCAATAACTACAACATTATAACAGCATTTGAGCACATCCTTTAAATTTGTGACGTCAAAGGAAATTGACGACCCTGTGAATGTAGTGAATGGGGGAAATGAACAGAGGTAGGCTGCCAAAAGAAAATACATTCAGGTACAAACTAATGCAGCATTCGTGTTAGATCTGCAAGTTGTACCAATCTAATGGTTTTGGCCATTTCCATGCAACTGACGAGTTTCCAAAGTTATAACTGGCTTCTGTCAGTGTTGCACATGTAAGTGTGCAGGCATTAAATGCAAGAGCAAAGGGAGCTATTTTTTGAGTATTTAGTCATTTCAGTTCTGTAGGGACTCATGCTCTTTTCCAGTCACATTTTGAATCATCGTTCACTGTCTTGGTATGCATTTCAGTTGCTAAAACTACGCTTTGCTTTACTTACATTTATTCTTCTGCTGGTACGATACCTATAGGACTGTCTTGAATGAACATTTTCTTGGATCAGTTCAGGGTTGCCCGCCCTCTATGTTTAAAGATACCCTCAGTAATTGTTTTTACCTAAACACATCTATCTTTGATTCACAGCATCCTCTTCTAGTCGACATTTTGTGCTAAAAAAACCCTCATTTCAAATAAATGCCAAATAGTCCATGTGAAAAAGCGTGTTTGGCCACTCATGTCTGTTTTAGTATCTATTATTACCCCTGAGCCGAACATCCTGCCTGGATCATTTTCATCTGTGGGATGTTTTAACACACTGGAGCAAAGATGAAAAAGAACATTATGTGCATCCAAATCTGAGCACTATGAAAAGAACTCGATGAACCGCTGCAATATTTGTCTTTCCTGATGCGGGGAGGTGGGCGGTGTAGAAACCAAATCAGGACCTGAGTCATATTTATTTGATAAGTACATTCTTGTGTACCTGGGATCTAATAAGCAGGAGTATCTCTTTCTTCCTGGATTTGGTGAACTGCTGTTTCTGTCAGGGAAAACATTTGATTATTGGTGACATTTCAATTGAACAAGTTAAAGTAGCAGTTGTAGTAGTCCAAAAGAAAACAAAGCTGTTCAATATAGCACCCCCTACAGGCCTGGAAGACTTTTGTACGGACATGCATTGGTTGGATGCTTCATTTGATATTTGGGTTTTTTGACTTTGCATGCATTTGCGATGTGTTTCTCCAAATGGGAAATCTTTTACATTTGACCTTGTTGGGAGACATACAAGTGTACCTCAAGTGCAAATAAGGTCGCCATGTTCTGTCATGCCCTCAGCAGTCCCCTGTGATATGGTCAAATTGGTGCAGCACAGACCAAGATATCCTGACTCCAGGCCCCTAATACGAGTTAAGCTTCAAAGGTGTTACATCAGATGAAACATAGCCCGGCAGATACTCCGTTTTTTTTAAGCCAGTACCGACTTATACATTTTGGAGTTGTGGAAAAAAAGATGATGTGGATATGAGACATTTTGAAAATGTAACAACTAAAAACACAAGGTAAATGATCCATTTTTAAAAGACTCCTTTAGAATTTGTTTGATCATTTGAACCACTCTCACCAATGCACATACTGAGCGAGTCATTTACAGTTCAAAGAAATCCACCTGGTTACAATGGACAAACAATTTAATGGAGACGCAGTGTTTAATGTCCTTAAGCCTAGTTTGACATTTCTACATGTCAGCTTTTGATGACACAACAGCCAGTATAGAGTCTGATATGACAAATCCCAAAATGGAGCCATTGGCAGATTTAACTTGAACCCAAATGCAATGCCTTCTTTCATTAGACCTGTCTTTTGTCATCTTTCAAACTCAGTCTTTACTTCAGGTATTTGGTCAAATATTAGAAATCTTTTCACATTATTGTCCTCAAGAAAAAGTTTCACAGGCACAATTGTGAAGCCAGTTGTGGGGAACCCAAACTGCCACGTCAGCCATTATCTTCTCCATCTAATGTCCCTGAGCAGAACAAAGCATCTCTAACAGCTCCAAGGTTTCTGATATCAAAAGGGAATTTCCCTTTGGGGATTTATATCACAGTGTTATCTCCAGACTGCTCGGTGTATGCTCTACAGAACCCAGCCGAGGAAATGAGGCTCATCATGTGATGTTCTCTTACTTACTTGGTGAAATAAGAATATTACACAATTCAGGGAGGCTGCCCTAGAAGTAGGAGCAGTTACATCCAAGTTGGGTTGACTTTAGACGGGATTGAATAGGCAGACCTGTGCAGGCACTTTGGAAATGAGACAAACTTGTTGGTTGATTTAAAATGAATACAGCATGAAGTGGCAGTGATTCTCGCCAAGCTTATTTTCTTGTACACCGGGACTGACATACAAGAGTTGATGGGGTATTTAGGTATTTCAAAGTCTGGCTGCATCCATTTCAAATGGCCATTTATAAACTTTGTTTTCACATTTTATTAAATGTAAAGTATTGTGCCAGAGTTGAGAAGGGAAAATATCCATTACAAGTTCCCAAAGCACTGGGTTACACTTTTTTTTTGTGTCCACACTAGAAACCAAAAGTAAGAGAGAACGATTGGATGAAAACAAAGCTAAAAGTAAAATAATTGACTCTGAGGGATTGTTATTGGAATTATAGTAATAATTCAGTCAATAATTACACAACGTGTACAGACTTACAACTAGCAACCAAAGTTGGTTTCATAAGAAGAATAACTTGCCAGCTCTGTGTCTTCATTTTTATGTGGTTGATTTGATGATCTGTGACTGTGAACTGCAAAAAAACGAAGTCCTTAACTGGGAGTTTAACAAACAAGGAATAAGAAATGTCTCTGGTGCTTAGAAAGGCTGTCATTCAGCAGCTGACAATCTCAAACACTACTTAAATGCATCTAAAGTATGTCTTACTAACATGGACCTACTAGTACAAAAGCATTCTTTGAAAGACGCCTGGCTTTTCACCTTTAAGTGGTTCTTTGTTTGAAATGAAAGCCAATAAAAAAAGTCTATTTCAGTTTATCTTTTCACTGTACAGCATGGCCGCAGAGTCAGGACCAAAGCAGTAAATGAAAATAGAGATCTTCAAAAGCTCCCTGCTGTAATTGCGTCTCGAACAGATGCCTGCCTTTCTCTGGACATAGAGATGTCTGTGTGCAGGCAAGAGCAGAGAGAGTGGAGGCTTAACCCTAATTTTAACATTTCACTTATCGGGATGTAAACCCTTCATGAGGATGAAAATGAAGTTGCAGCAAGAAATAGATTTTATTTTAAAGCTCCTGTGAGGAACTTCAAGTTTGTGTTGATCTTGATGACCCTTGTTGACAAATGCTACATCTTATCTCTTTGCTGATTTCTCCTTTAATATTATGTAAGTCATGTTTTTTGACCTTAAAAAAAACCCCTCGTTATTGTTTTACAACCAAAGGTATCACTCTTTGCGTTGGTTTAAGGCCTCAAAAATAACAATATAGAAACTTCTAATCTAGTCGCTGATGGTCCAGATTTCTTTAATTAATTAATAATTTATACTTTATTAATCCAGCGAGGGGAAATTTGTTTTTACACTCCGTTTAATGGACATGCTGAACACACATACTGTAGGCTGAAATACACACATGCACAAACAGGATCCTATGGACATGCATTAATGGAGAGGTTTCAGAGTGAGGGGGCTGCCCACAGCGAGCGCCCCTGAGCTGGTTGGGGGTTTGGTGCCCTGCTCAAAGGCACCTCGGCAGTGATCAGGAAGTGGACTGGCACCTCTCCAGCTACCAGACCAATTTCCAGACTTGGTCCGTGCCAGGACTTGAATCGGTGACCCTTCGATTCCCAACCCAAGTCCCTACAGTCTGAGCTACTGCCGCCCCTTTTAGTATCTTATTGAGGCACCAGTATCATTTCCTATTGGTTTCATAACAAGAGAAATGAGAGAAACTTAGAGCGGGCAGATGAGGACGAGAGAGGGGTAAATTCTCAAAATGATCCAGTTGGACATGAAGACTTAAACACATACGGCATCTAGCTGTCTGACAGATGTTACTGTTGGATTACATTATGTCTGTTTTGTTCACAGCACTGTAGTGGGGATTGTACTTCTCGAGTTTACTCCTGAAGTATGAAGCAGATTCACCTCTGGCTAGCACATGTGCTTTTCCCCCTGCTGAGTTCTCTTGATAAAAACGTGTTTTTGTCAGACGACAGGAGGACTGTTTGTACCGAGATAGCTTGGCTAATGAATAAGACGCACACACTGTCACATGCCGAAGCATTGCACTGTAGCTACTTGTTCATGAGTGGAGCTAGGTTATGTCATAAGAGCAGATCTCTTTGGACAGCTCTTTGTTTCATGTGTCTGAGAGTGTGTGTGTGTGTGTGTGTGTGTGTGTGTGTGTGTGTGTGTAGGGACCCATTGTATAAGCACTGCAGAGTTGGTGGTCCACAGTGGGCTGTGTAAATATTATTTGCAGCATAAATGCTCTGCCACTCAAGCACACAAAGGCATGTACACTGTGGTCAGAGTGTGAGCCTGGAAAGAAGAGAGACAGATAGATTAACAGTTGTGTTTCTTTTATACAGTTGTACCTTTACTTGACTTAAGTGCTGGGCCCAGTTGTTCAAAAGGCGGTGTGTTGGGGTTTGTTTTTTCTTGTTTTATTGGTTGGGGGGCAGATAAAAGTCTGTCTATTTTTGGCCATTTTGCCTTTATTAGGTAGGACGGCTGATAAGAGACAGGGAATGTATTGAAGAGAGAGAAGGGAAGACATGCAACAAAGGGTGAAGGGCTGGAGTCAAACCTGGGGCCACTGCAGCGAGGACTAAAGGAAGGGCCTACTCCCAAAATGTAAATGAACGCAGAAGCTTTTGTTTTAATTTTATTTTGCTGTTTTTGTTGTCTCTTAAAGCACCTGTGAGGAGTTTTTAACTGGCTTTGAAACAGACTGAAATGAATACTGATACCTCTGTATGATCTTCAAAAGCAAACAAGAACGCCAGCGACAAGATGAAGTACTTCTATAGATTCATTTTTAATGCCTGAAACTGCTGCCGTGGGGTAGGTGTCAGATAACGTGATTAAGAGCACAGCATATTTTCCACTGCAAAGGTTCTCAATGAGTGATCAATTACCACTGTTAAAAGAAAGAAAAAACAAAGTTCTAGAAAGAGATACAAGACACACTTTGTCCAGAGGGGGCGCCAAATTTAACACAAACCAAGAGTTCCTCAAAGGAGCTTTAATTAAACCCGACAAAGTGGCCTTTTTACACCCTGTTTGACACTGTGTGACGTAGTCCAACGTAGAGTATCCGGAATCTGGATTTGGTATTCTTAAAAGTTTTGTTTCTGGTTCAAGTTGGTTCAGTCAATGTTTTCCTTTTTTTTCAAGAACAAAGTGAGATGGTTTCCTGGATAGTCAAAAATGGGGTCTCCAAATCTAGATCACTCTGTTCCTGATAACATTTCTTAACATACTCCAGACTGACAAACATGAAAACACAATCCCCTGGAAGCTATTCGAGTAATCACATGTGACCATAAAAAAGGTGAACAGTTGCTCACAATTACCAGGCTGGCATTTCAGCAAGCAGCATTTCTTATCCATCATGATTATTGTGCTCATTATCGATCCGTCGGCCCGCTCTCTCGTCTGTGCATCAACGTCTGAAGATGTCCAGAGAAGTGCACGTATCTGTTGGAGCTGCAATTACAGCGGGAGCTATTGGTTTTTCTATTATATTTACTGCTCTGCTCCTGAGTCTGTGGCCATACACTACAATTTAAAAGCTGAATCTGGCATGGATTTTATTATTGGCTTTCATTTTAAACAAGTACAACTTTAAGGTGAAAGCCAAGCTCTTAAAAAAAGTATTCAGCTTCAGGGGTGCTAAAAGTCTTTTTGTCCTTTACCATTAAACAGTGCTAGCTGTTTTCTACTACTTCCTGTCTTTATTACCATCTCCTGGACTCTAGATTCATACAGACTTTCATGGACGTAATTGATATCATTCTTATCAACCAACTCTTTAAATGTTCTCCAAAATAAAAGTTTAATATTTTTATAAAATAGCACGTACATTGAGTGGTAAAGTTGAGTGTGGTACACTGGAGACCAATGGACTTCTTATTACAATGGAATATATATATTTAGGCTATATGTATCTTCTCTATATGTGTAAAAACTGTCACCTACTAAACCATAAGTCTCCTATTTTATATCTAAATTCTGATGAGGATTTACTAAATGTATTAAAGTGTCTAGATTGGTCTCAATGCAGTCAGGTTTATTCTTTAGTATGTGGGTTCGTTTCTTGTGCTCTACCAGTTACATTACCAGTTCACAGCAACACAGGTCATGATATCAGTGTCTTCTTAATCAGCAGCCCATTGCTCTGGGTCACACCTTTATGATAGGTATTTTCCATTTCCACAGTTGTTCCTACTTGTATAGAGAACCTCAAATGTAACCTCAAAGACGAATCAATACTGAAATAATGTTCACCTCTAAAGTTTGGTGAAGTGATGCAAAAACCAAAGAGCTTTTGGCGAATCAGTTGGTAGTCCACAAAATGACACATTAGCGTGTGTTGGATCCTTATCTCTAGAAGAACTCTGATAATGTAGAGCAATGCATTTGAGCACTTCCTGTGACTCTGTCATAAGACAGAACAATTTGAATGGTGTGACAGAATAACAGGCTGGTTGGATCAGATTCGGGGTCCAGACATGGTTAATCCATTAAAAACAATTGGATTTGTAATGTCTGTCTCCATTAGTCAGACTGCAAACAGGTTCAGAGGGCCTCTTGCACTTCATAAAATAATACCGATGAGTCTGTGAAACACAAATATACAAACGCAGTCGACCTGTTGTGAAGTGATAAGAGGCTTTTGCAGATGTTCAGGTTTTTATTGAACCCTGATTTAAGCAGAAAAAATGGAGTAGTTAAAAATAAATGAATGAGGGGATTTCTCCGACCATGTGATGTGCACTTTTAACCATCTGTATGAAATTGGAGACAGATTGGAAGTATTCTGAGATAATGCTATCTAAGTTGTATCTCAAGCATGATGTCATCTGATGATCTGTTGATAATAAGGGTTTCTAATAGGACTAGGCTGAAAAAGCTTACTAAACCTCCCAAATCAACAATATAACAATGCGTCCTTTAGATCGATGCTGCCAGAATGCTGTATTCGGGTTTCTACGGCGATCCAATGCGCTGATCCAATACCAAAATGTATGAACTCAACTGTTTCAGGTTAACGATCTGTTGAGGATTTGAAAGTTTAATTCTGCACTGATGGTGACAAGCATCATTTTAACCCAAGCTAGCAAAGCGTCAGCAATCCCTATTTTCCCTCCAATACTGTGGTTTTTTTTCTTTCTGCATTGGTATCTACCAATGCTGAAATTTGGGTTTTCTATGTCCTAACACTAAACCATGGGAAAAAGTCAAAAACTGTATATGAGTCATAATGCAAAAACAATACACATCCCATGAGGCATCCTGGCCTCGAGGAAGAATGAATATACGGGTTTGTCCATCGTCTATTAAAATCCTTTTTTGGGGGGTGGGGGGTTTTTGCTTTCCTACTTATCGAGCATTCCACGAGAATTACATTTCTCTGACTCGCTTTTTTATTTTCTCTACTCACACTTCGGTCGCATCGGTTGAAATGAAGAAATTTGATTGGCTCAGCAGCATCTTGCGGGATAATGTGCAAAGAATGCATTGAACACAGTGCCCTAAAGTCTGGAAAAGCTGTGCTGGCTGAAACAGAAACACTCCATCAACACTTTGCTGTTCAAGCTAGCCCTATAAAACGTTTATTCAGGGAAGACAAATATTGATTTAAGATTCTTAAAGAAAAGAATCGTGTTACTTTTATGAACCAATTTTTCCCCAGTTTTACTATCCAATAACTTGCGGTACATCCGTGATGAAGTGATCCTTAAATATGTGTCTGCAGGGCTGATTATAAAACGTCCACTTCCTCAAACTCACACAGTGATGTCATTTCAAAGGTGCCATTCCCTTTCTGTTTGTGTATGTGAGTGTGTGGGTGTGTTAATATGACATCATCGCCACAGAGAGAGGTATAAAAACAGTAAGCCACGATGTCAGCAGGTTGTCCTTCCTCTGCTGCCACTCAGACAGGCATCCTGAGGTGTGTGTGTGTGTGTGTGTGTGTGTGTGTGTTTGTGTATACACACATACAGGCTTTTTTGCTTCTCTCCGTCTCTGCCAGTTTTGTCACACTGTGTTTATACTGAGCAGTGTGTGTGTGTGTGTGTGTGTGTGTGTGTGTGTTAGTGTGTGTGTTTTGTGGCTTTTTATATCTGGCCGGTGCTCATGATAACAGCAGATTGAGGGTCATGAGGTGTTCATCGCTGCAGAGAAAGAGGGATCCTGTCTCTCTGATGAATCCATTCCTGGCACACAATCCTAATTGTCTGTGTGTGTGTGTGTGTGTGTGTGTGTGTGTGTGTGTGTGTGTGTGTTTGAGCACTGTGCATGAACATGTGTCGTAATATATTAGGGGCCGAACAAAATATTGAAATGGAAAAATATGCTAGTTTTGAATTGTGTGATTACAATGTTCAAATCCACGTGCCAAATATCAATATTTTCCTTAAAAAGTATGGCACTCCAAACAGAATTCCCTGCCAATTCATCTCACGTGGCACTTATTGTGGGCGGTCGTGGCTCAGTTGGTGGAGTCGGTCGTCTCTCAAATTGGAAGGTCGGGGGGTTCAGTCCCCTGCTCCTGCAGCCACATGTCCAAGGTATCCTTGGGCAAGACGCTAAACCCCAAGTTGCTCCCCCTGCTTCATTGGCGGGGTACGAATGCGTATGAATGGGATTAGTTACTTCTGATGGTCACTTTACATAGCAACCTCTGCCATCAGTGTGTCAATGGGTAGGTGTGACCTTTGAGTCAAAAGACTAGAAAAGCGCTATACAAGCCAAGTCCATTTACCATTTAGTCCTTTTACAAATTCATGACTCCAAACTGTGTCATTTACAGTGAAAGGAGAAGTTGATAAAAGTGGTAAAAGGATAACAGCTATCAACATGTTGACAAAATGATTTTGGTAAATGTAAGTGGTCAATAAAGCGGTGTTTTGGAACAGAAACTTAGGTGTCATGTTGACACGTCACAGGAAAATGTTATGATAGTCATCCTTGCAAAAATATTATCGCAATTGATAATTGTTGCAATGTGTAGCAACAAATTGCATTTCACTGTCATTTCTGTTTGTTTTTCTCAACAACTGTGTGCATGCAAGCCGGTTTGTGCTTTTTCTGTCGCTTTGTGTGTGTGTGTGTGTGTGTGTGTGTGTGTGTGTGTGTGTGTGTGTGTGTGGACATGTGTGCACATGGGCGTTAAGGTGTGTGTGTCCTGGGATTACTTCCAGTACAGTAGGATCTCTGTTTATCCCCAGGCTCACTGTTTACTGAGTGCTTCGCAAAATGATCTGGAACTAATAGCGCTGACTTTTATGTGTGTAAACGCCGAATGTGTGTGTATACAAAATGGTATGTGTGTGTTTATGTGCATTCACACAGACACCATGTGTTTAGGCAGTGACCCTCTCATGCCTCAGGCCTTGAGTGTCTCACACCACAGAGCACATTGGAAAGTGTGTGTGTGTGTGTGTGTGTGTGTGTGTGTGTGTGTGTGTGTGTGTGTGTGTGTCGGCTAAACTTGGGTTTGTTTAGCCGACACAATTAGCTGTGAAATTGAGGAACTGTGATTGGCCAGCCATATGATGGGTAGCAGGTAAAGTTTTAGCTAAACATTTGGCTACAGCAGTTTAGCGTAGCTTAGCTTATCTCTTTAGCACACTTACACGGTTTACCTTGTTTGTTAAAACCACATGAATTAAGAATAAAGAGAGGTATTTTCAATTTGCTTTGGCTAACACCGTGTCCTTACAGCACGCTCGCTGTCCACACTGTATCCGTCTAATGTGTAATTCTTTGCTCTGTGATTTATCAGTCTACTTCATTCATAGTAAAGATTTGGCTGGGTCAAGATCTGTAGTCATATTTACAACTGGGTGCATAAAAGACCTTGTGTTGACAGTTGTCTGTTTCATAGAGCGTTCTGTCAGTCAGCCAGTTTGTGTCTCATCAGAGCATACTGATCAGACTGTTGTGTCAAAGGCCAAAGGTCAATCTGAGAGTAAGCTGCTGGTTGCTGGTGTAGTAGTGTCAGAAGGTTAATCTGTTTAAGGAGCAGAATATTGAGTTCTTGAACGTCCCTCTGCTGTATGAATCATAGCACAGGTCGTTCCTGTCCCGGCCTTTTATTGCGTTTGATTTAGGTGTATTCACTGCAGTCCCTGTCACCGTTAACGGCACTGATCACCAGGAGGGAGAACTGCAGACAGACAGGTGACACCTCTGTGACACATGGTGCTGCCAGACGTCTCTTTTCACCTTCCAGCCATGAGCCTGACTCCACAGCATGTTCTTGTTCCCCATAAATGGCTGAATGGTGAGCACCCCTTGGTCATTAACAGCCCAGCAAAAAATGCTGAAGATTAAAATTGTTTCAAACAAGAATACATAAAAAGGGCCTTCAAAGAAACATAAAAGCATGTGTGTGGGTAAAGTAGAAACCAAAGGACATGACCTAAATGGCTGATATAAAAACCATACTATAAAAGATCGTCCAAACCAACTAAATGTTTGTGCCATCAAGCAGAAATGTGCACATATATATCTGTGTGTATCAGCTCTGCCTTCTTTTTTTTCCACTCAGATAGTCGTCAGTCAAGTTCCCTGTGTTGGAAGTGCCACACTGATTGGCCCACCTAAACTAAAGGCGGGCTTTTCGGCAGCTGTTGCCATGGTGACACATAGTTGTGTTGATGGACTAGTGTAAGCGCACTCTGCGTTTCTAGGAATCAACTCACCATCCCAATCCTGCTTTGTAACTCTCAATACAAAAAAAACAACTGTGATGTAGTTTCTCCACTAAATTCATATTCAGTGTGCCGGGAAATGTGAGTGAAGGTACGTGTCAGGCGAAGCTGAAAAAAAGGACAGACGAAATAGAGGAATTTTAGGAGATGAGAAACAAAGACAAAGAGGAATGGAATGAGAAGAAGAAAAAAAAAGAACAGAAACTCCAGGAAAAGAGGAAGCAAAATGAAGTGCGGGATAGAAAACAGACAGGGCGTAGAGTTCAAAAAGAGAAGACAGGAGGTAGAAGAGCAGGAAGTTGTGACTTAAAAGTCAAGACAAGAAGAATAAGCAGAGAAGAACAGGGTAAGAGAAGGAAGAAAGAGAAGCATCGGGACTGAGAGAGGAGACCTCCGAAGTGAGAAGGAACACAGCGTAAAGAGAACAGAAATTGGTCATTTAAATCCAATCTATTCCGTGTGCACCTCACACGCTTATCTTGTCTGACAATTGGACACGACGTTCAACCAATCAGAAAGTGTGTGTGAAGAGCGTGTGTTTCTGCTATCTTCCGCTCTATTGTGCGTTTATGTTATCCTCGTCTGCTAGTTGATGCTTGCTGCAGTGAAGATGCAGCAGCTTTCTGGTCCTCGAGACACAACCAGCCCCTCCTCCCAAACCATAGTCCTCTCTCTCTCTCTCTCTCTCTCTTACACTCTCTCTCTCACTCTCTCTCTCTCTCTCTCTTGTTCTCTCGATCTCCCCCCCAAAAAAACTGCAGCTGAGTAACGTGTGCTCCTCTTTTGTTTCTCTTATTTCTTTGTCCATTTTCTGCTGCTTAGACGTGTGCATCCTAACATGCTAATGCACCACAACACTTTTTTCCCCATCTTTTTCAGTGTAATTTTATGTTGCTCCATTGGCGGCATGGATCAGTTATATGCGCTGCAGCATGAATAATGCATTTGTGAAGCTAGGGATCCTTTTTTTTTTTGGATAATGAAATCCACTTGCTGAAAAATTATATATTTCTTTCTCTCAGCCCTCTCTATATCTCATCACTGACTCCAAGGCTGTATTGATTCTATAGGCACGAGTGTGTCGGTGCATGATGTTTTGGTGGTCAAAAGGTCAAGCTGTAGGAGAGTCCAATGAAAGTGGATTTAGACAGCCTTATAGACAGAGAGTCAGCAGGTATAATCACTGTATCTCAAAGTGTGTCTCTCTGATCGACACGCTGACACACACACACACACACTCTCGCTCATACACACCCTCTAGGATCCTCGAGATGTGAGAAATAATCACAAAAAAAGGCGATAATGCATTTCTTTCGCTGGAGCTGGAAGAGTGGGAGGTCCACGGCTCAGGGCTCCCCAGAGACGGTGCATCATCCTGGGGTTGAGCTTGTCAGTGGACCATCCCTGTTGGCTGGAGCTCCATCTCCTCACATGATTGTTTAGTATTCAGTTATGTTTTTAGGTCATAATGATGTGATGCATTTGCTGTTTAGCAGCTGCACTGCTGTTCCTAATGAGCTTTTTTGTTGTTGTTGTTGTTGTTGTTGTTGTTGTTGTTGGTGGTAATGTTTGTGTGTGTGTGTGTTTGTGCTGCGTTTGTCTGTGTGTGTGTTCCCTGCTGTTCTGAGCCGTTTCCCCACAGCCACGTTACACATGAAAAACACAGAAGCTCTCACACTGCTCCTGATCACATTAGTGTGTGAACGATGGCTGGAATGACGGACAAACGAGCACACACATAGAACAAGGGGGAAAAAGAGGCACATCATTTCATTTCACACAAAAAAAGTATTAAAGGTGGAAAAAAAACCACTCACACCAACCGGCTTAACAGACGCACACATTCCAATCTGCAAAACAACACTTTTCAGATCCAAATTTCTTCTGACAAACACTCTGATTACCATCAAACCTGGCCAGATATCAGGTTCTATATATGCATGCTGGTGGGAGTACATGCATACTTACACATGCAAAGAATGCACATCAGTGTGTGTTATAGCATGAAAGAGTAATGTAGTGATGGATGAATAAATAAAAGATCTGGGAAACCTATCAGCATCTTGCACTAAGTTGTCATGGCAATGCAGCCAGCACAGTACAGTGTGTGAGTGAACAAAAAAAAAAAAAACAGCGGTACGGATCATATCGCACACTTGTGTATAACTTTGTGCAGACGAGGTCTCCTTTGACAAAAGGCAGATACTTTTTTTTTTTTGCCTTAGTGTCCTGCTGCACATGATGTTGCCTTTATGCACTCGAGAGGAAACATTCAGAGAGAAGGGACTTGGTTGGCATAGCAGGGGTTAATTTAGCATTATTTTACACTGTTGTCATTGAACACTTTCTTTAATGTAAAGTGTTTGAATGATCCTCTTTGTTTGAAGGCTGCTTCCTGTGCTTAATGTGCGGCTCCACACTAGTTGGGACTCATCTTTGTGAGGCTGTGTTTTTGTGTGTTACGTGTGTAGTTGAAGAGATGCTTTTACAGCAGTAGTGTATAATAGCTACAGCCTGATACTTAACTGCATCTCCGTTGGGACCGTAAAAACTGCAGCCTCTTCTTTCTCGTTCTCTTCCTCTCTCTACTCCGCAGCACGTGACTCTGCTTTGTCTACAAAATAGGCCTGTATGCAGTGTTTGAGTAAGTGTGTGTGTGTGTGTGTTTGTGAAAGAGGAGAGAGAGAGAGAGAGAGAGAGAGTGCATAGGTGTGCAGATAAGTGGACAGCAACCTAGTTTTACAGCAGAGTAATGATTGAAGAGTGATGGTGAAGAAAAGTGCAAAACTGAATTTAAAGTGCATGTGCAGTGTTTAAAGAATGCAACTTCAAACAGGAGTGTGTTACAATTTTAGCTTCTATCTGCGTGTGTGTGTGTGTGTGTGTGTGTGTGTGTGTGTGTGTGTGTGTGTGTGTTTGTGTGTGCACGGCCGAGAGTGGGCTTGGGAGAGGTAGGGGGAGAAGTCTAGGACAGTGGGATTCTCTCAGCCAATAGGCTCTTACTAGAAACTCTACCTGGTTTCTAGGCAACAAAACAGCACTGCTGCACATTGGAGCATTGGGGAGGGGGCTGTCGTTCTGCATGTGTGTGTGTGTGTGTGTGTGTGTGTGTGTGTGTGTGTGTGTGTGTGTGTGTGTTTGAGTGCTGAGTCAATATCTATATTATTTATGACTATTTTAGTGAGTGGTGCGGGGCAGATAGAGGGGGAGGGTATGCAAATATGTTTTATTTACAATTGGAAGTATATATTGGAAGAGCATTTTTTAAAGCAGCTAAAATGACAATAAGATACTGTATGTATTGCACGAGAGAGGAAATGTACACAAAGCTTTTGGAGCTGCAGCTGAACTCACTTTGGAATAGTCGCTGTTGGAGACGGTGGTGAAGCCATGCAGCACGTGCCCGACTACATAAAAAGAAGAGAGAGAGAGAGAGAGAGAGAGAGAGAGAGAGAGAGAGAGAGAGAGAGAGAGAGAGAGAGTGAGAGATAGGTGGAAAAAATCATAAAAGACTTTGGCTGTGTTGACCCAGCGTTCATACAGCTCATATCTGATTTCCTTTCGGTGACTTCACATCTGTCGAAGTCTGTAACCTGTGCCAAATTGAACTCACAGTGACCTCACAAACAGACATGCAGTGTAAGAGACGGATGCCTCGTTGCATGTTTGATTGTTTGCACCTGAACACACACATTTGTCTTATTTTTACTCTGGTTTGTTGAATTGTGCAGGAATGATGTCAGTACCATCTTGAAATGCAAGGTGCATGCCATGTATGCTCAAGAATTATTTTTCACTGCACGTCAATCAGAAGTGGGAAACTTCACAGCTGCAGTGTGAGTCAGCTAAGGAAAGAGTGAAATTTAAACGGGTCATTTTACAATATATCCCAAGGCCACATGCAGCGCACTACTAAAGGTGTAAAGGTTTTACACACCCAGTGGAATAATAATCTCACGATGTAGACACGTGCTCCACAATAAAGTGGTGTGTTTTATATGGAATTAGGGAATTATTTGTGACATTTCCCTTGTTTCGTTTTGTGTTTTTATGATCTTTTCAGTTAGTCATACATTTTACACTTGATGTATTTAAAAGCAAGTTTTCCGGGCATACCCAACTGGGAGGAGACCCCGGGGTAGACCCTAAATTCGCTAGAGGGATTATATATCCTGTCTGGCCTGCATGGGAACACCTCAGAATCCCCAAGGAGGAGCTGGAAATGTTGCTGGGGAGAAGGAAGTCTGAGTTGACTTAATGTGCTTGCTGCCACCACGACCCGACCTCTGATAAGCGGAAGAAAATGGATGGATGGATGGATGGCCTATACCAAAAACATAAACATAGAATAAGAAGTGTCAGGGGACATACCGTTACAGTAGTCTGCTATTTCACGATTATGAATGTGATCCTGGTAGAAAAAGCTTGTTCAGGGGAGATAATCTTGGCCTTTTGAAAGTGATGCGCATGCAGGGTAGACCATGTGGACCTGCACTCCTGCATGGAAGAGCGCTGAATTCTCCTTGTTGGAAGCTGCTCGCCTCTTGGCCACGGAAGCCTTATAATCCTCGTAGAACTTTAAGCTGTGTCTACGATAGGATATGTTTCGATGTCCCTTTGTCCACTGTAGCACTTTGTCCACATCGATGAAACGGTGGAAACTCACATTCACGGGACAAGATCCTTGATGGGGCTTGGGTCCGAGGCTGCGATTCGCCTGGTCCAGTTCCGGGTCGGTGTCTGACAACACATCTCCTGTTAGCTCCTTGAGTAAATCAGCCATGAACTGTCTAGGATTGGATGTATTGTTCTATGAGGATTTTAAGCTGGCATTGTTGGTCTCATAAACGCAAGCAATGGACCAGTGAAGATCAATGAATCTTCCTGAGAGAGTTCAGATGATCATTAATTGACTCTTGGAGGAAAGGCGGCCCTATCAAATGCATTTCTTTATTTGCTGTTGTGTGTTTGTGTGTGCGTGTTGGGTTAGATAGCTGTTTAATGTCCATTAGGCTTTAATGAAGGACCTTGCTCTCACTATCCCCCTGTCTGATTCTTAATGGACCTCCATTATCACAGTTCATACACACATGGAAGCTGCAACACACACACACACACACACACACACACACACACACACACACACACACAAAACACATACACATACTGCATTTCCCTCGACACTCAAACACATACACTCACCAATTAGAGCACACACACACACACTGCCTCTGTGTGTGAGGAAAGGGCGTCAAGGAGCAGCTAGGCCGGCTGAAGTGCAGGAGGCCTGGTGTGAGTTAAACAGCCTGATTTGAGCTGAAGTGGCTCCATAATGGTGCTGTGGTATACTTGACTGCAGAGGAAAGAGCCGAACATCACAGAGCAAAAACACTGTTATTGTGCCATGACCTCATAATTCGTGCTCACTCTTCGATGCAATTGTGAAACACATGTAAAAGTTAAGAAACATCACCTTTTTTTTTTACAACGCAAACAGCTTTCATTAAACAACAAAAACACTGTGTCAGCAAACAAATGAGGTATTTTTCATTTTCTCTGTGCAGGAATTTACCTTCCCCATTTTATTTACACAGTTTGACAGCAGGATACCTATTAATATCATCGTTACACTTGGTGACACTTGACTGCGCAGACACAAGAACGTATTACGGGAGACATGGTTTCTAAATCACATTTTATGCAGGGTAAACAAAGGAAGATGTGAGATAAAGGGAGGTCTTCTTGGCAACATTTCACAAGAAGAACAATGCACAAAATGTGCTTAAATCACAACTTCTGTAGCAGTTCAGTCACTACTTGTATTACATGTTCTGCTCTTTGATGTATGTGCAGCCATGGGCCAGTGGCATTTAATTAAGGAAACAGCATCAGCTGTAAAAGAAAGTTGGAAAGTAATGAGTCATAGACAAAGATTTTTAAATTCCATTATATGTTTAAGTGCCTTTTACTCTTTATTAACAGTACAGCTCTCTATCTCTGCTAGTGTAATGACTTAATTCCTGCCAAACGGTCAATAAACGTCAGCTAATTGTATCATTTTACAACTTCAGATTGGTTTAAAATCAAACTGAAGTGCAAATGACGAAGGTCTTCTTCTGCAAACTCCTCTGAATCTAACATGAGATGATCCAGGGCTGGAAACAGGACTTAAAACAGGCTTTCAGGCACCACATGTATCCAGAAAGTGATTCACTCACATGCTACTTATTAATTCATTCCTTTGCTCATTTGTTCATAAATAAATAATAAGTTGGTTTCCATCAGGGAGGATGCCACAAGCTTTTGATTAAAGTTCGTCTCCTGCATGGCTGTTGGAGCTAACTCACTTTACCCAACACGGTGGTCATTTTCCTCTGATGTCACACTCAGGAAGGGAAGCTATGCCGTACATTTATTTAACATATTGTTATCGTTTAATCTATATATCAATGTATTGCACCAATTCATACCAAATGTGATCTCAGGACACTTTACAAAAGAGCAGGTAAAGGACCTTACTCAATGTTATACTATCTACAAAGATGCAACATACATCCAGCATGAGCACAGCACTGAGCAACTTCAAAGTTACAGTGGCAAGGAAAAACTTCCTTTAAGAGGCAGAAACCTTGAGCAGAACCAAACTCATGTTGATCAGCCATCTGCCGAAGCTGTGTTGGGCTTGGACGGGATAGAGGGAGATGCAGGAAGAAGGAGAAGGATAAAACAAACAGAGCGTCAACAACAACGAATAAGATAGATTTATAGCCACAGTGTCTGTAATAATGGTAAAAGTATGTGTTGTGTAAGAGCTAAGTCTGATAATAGACTGATCAGTCTAATATTAACAAAAGCAACTGTAATGATGATGAAACAGGGAGGACTGATTATATCAATCATAGAGGTTGAAGTTGAGCAGCTGTTAGACTCACCTTATTATTAACATTAATGACAATAGATGTAAGGCTGATATTAATGGTGTAGCAGTTGGAGTCGGGAGGTGGGTGGTGGTACATCGCAGCAGGCCATCCCCACCGACAATCCAGAGAAACCTATTAGACAAGGGAGCTCAGCAGCTCCCAGGAAGATATACGGTTAGTAACTTAGTGGTACATTAAGATTTACTGACAGTGACATGCAGTAATATGAGAGAGAAGGAGAGAGGAGGGGACAAAAGCTCAAGCTCCCAGGTCCCGTGGCAGTCAAAGCCTATAGCAAAATAACTAGGAGCTGGTCCATACCTGCGCCAACCCTAACTATAAGCTTTATCAAAAAGGAAAGATTCAAGCCTCCTCTTAAAAGTACAGAGGTTGTCTGCCTCCAGGAAAATGACTGGTATAAGATTACTCTTTTCACTCCTGAAGAGTCAACAGCTAAATAGACATTGGATAGCATCCAAACAATTTTAATTCCTAGCTAACGTGACCATTTTATAATGTAACATGATACAAAAGAACAGATCCAAAGTCCCAGCTTACATTACAATCTTTAGGTGTTACATGATGCGATAGGAAAAGGTTCGTATTCCTAGCTAACGTTACTGTTTTATAGTGTAACATGTTAAGATAGGAAAGGCGCAAGTTTCATGCTAACACTGCCACTTATTATGTTACAATCATACAATATGAAAGGCGTTAATGAATGGCTAACATTACTGTGAGCTCTGTTAGCTAGCTTATATATGTTTACCGTAACGCTAGCTAGAAGGAGAGGCATTCATTCTTAGCTAACATTATTATTGGTAAGGAGGCATCAAATATGTTGTTGCAACCTCTAAATTTCACTTTTTATTGTGTTTTTAGTTTTGATTCAACTGTATGCAGTGAAATGATAATGATTTGTTAAATTCTCTACATTTATTCAACCTTTCTTGCAACCTGGAGCAAAGCAGTACTATATTAAAACAGCACTTTAGCTCCCCACACTCAGCATAGCATCAGACAAAAAATGCTAGTATGTGAATGCTGTCAATGAATGACTGGTGTGACTTGTTTTCTGCATCCATAAACAACTATTTATCTGATCAACTCAGTGTGAGGCAGGAGGTAGAAACACAGGTAACCGTGTTTCTTCAGTGGTAAATGTCTGCCGCTAGCTTGCAGACAGCTAATTGGGGAACAGCCTCATCCGTTTCCCACCAGCCATTAAGCGACAAACTGAAATGCCAAACTTTCTGGAACAACATTGCTCAGACAGTTTAACCTGCAATTAACTCAGCAGGGATAACGACTCAGAGCTTCACCTTAAAAAACACCAAATAAAGATACAATTAGGAAGCATCAATCATTCCTCTACGGCGCCAAAGTGTCTTGGGTTATTGGTGTGTTTGTCTGCATGTGTAGTGAACATCTGTGGGTGTTCATGCATAATGCAGCAGGGGGACAGTTGTCATGAGCTTGTGCAGCTTGCATCTCCATGTGTGTCAATGTGCGTCTGTGTAAGTCAGTGTGTGTGTCTAATGGTCCACTACTAGTTCTGTGTGTGTCTGCCGTATAAAGCACTGCAGGGAGATGAGCACTAACATGAGTGTGTGTGTGTGTGTGTGTGTGTGTGTGTGTGTGTGTGTGTGTGTGTGTGTGTGTGTGTGTGTGTGTGTGACAGACCTCCCACGCACCCTGCTCTGATCTGGTTTGTTCCGGTTGGCGGCCTTGTGTCGACATGGCGATGAAAGCTGGACAGGCCCTCCTTTGGCTAGCTGAGCGCGAAGACTTAACAAGATGTTGTGCTAACGAACAGATCAGAGAGCAAAGTGTGTGTATGAGAGACAGAGAGAGAGAAGATGAGTGCTGGTGCCTGTATGTGTGTGTCTGTTCAGGGCGTCATCTGTCAGCCTGGCTCAGGGCAGCAAAAACTGAAGTCCATATTGGCCTGTTATCCTCCGCTACATCAGCTGCTGATGCAGAGAAAAATCCTTAAAAGCCTGATCTTTAATTGCAAAGTAAATAGAATGTAGACCCAGCAAAAATTCTCTTTTTAAGTGTCCTGAAAAAGACACTCACTGCTTTCGAAAAACTTGATGACACACCCTTCAGAAATAAGGACAAGTGAAATCAGTTAGAGAAAACCAGTTTGCAGCTGGGGAGATAAAACAGTCGAGACACCACGGCTGAATTATCAAAAGTTACAACTTTTCATGAGGAAGTTTTCAAGAAAGTTTTTAAGATTTTGCTATCAGCAACAGAGCAGCCTTGGGGTTGACAAAAATCAAGTCTAGCTATACAGATATAAACTTGGATCTTAGGACAGTGATGGGTTAATCATGTGTAAACCAATCTACTGTGAAAATGTGGCTTTATTATGGCAGGGGGGCATTTGGCTGTGGGTTTACCATAGATTTAAGATAGAGAGGAACCATGTGTTTAATCTTTGATCATGAACGGCATAGTACCCAGACCCCTTTACTGAACCTTCTATCCTTGTTCCTTGTTTTTAATTCAAAATATATAACTACAATGCCAAAACATGGAAGATTCCATCTAAATCTGCAGCAGCTATTTATTTTTTTAATTAAATAATTATTTAGTTTCTGAAAGGCTGACATTAAACTCTTTGTAGTTGTATGGTTTTCTGTCTTATTTCTGCAATCCAGTGTAGAACCAGCCAAAGGTTGGCACACCAAGGTGAAACTGTATAAATAACAACGTTTTTGTTGCTCAACTAGAACTGCACTAACTTGGTGAATACCTGGGCCAAGGACTTTATGTATTGTGTGACAGATGTCTTAGTTAGCAGGACCTTTGGAAAAACTACTTGCCCAATTTCCACGACTTTTGGTAGATGAGTGTAGAATGGGCCATGGAAGAACCCACCATCGAACAAGCATGTCACCACGGATCCATCTTTGGAATAACCGATAATAATGAACAAGGAAAATGGCAACTTTGACACCAATGTCTATAATCATGGTGGATCCAACTATTATATTCAGACAGTAAGTTGTGGCAGCACTTGCAGATGTTCTGATAATAGAAGACTGAACTATCGACCTTAGAAGATCCAAATGCCCTTCTAGTTTACAACTGCAGCCACTTATAAGCTGAAAGCTAAAGGTTATTAGATATAAAAAGGGATATGAGAGGATTAAGATCTAATAAGCGAATTTGATACTGTACCTGGAAGAAGGAAGGCATCTTTATTAATGGATTAGTCTGCACTAACACTAAACTAATCATCATCCATATAAGACTTACAGCTTCATTAATCGACTGATGTATCCTTCTTATTCTCAGAGTTTAAGCTTTTTGTCTGACATTGACATCAGTACCAGAGCTACCTTCTCTAGACAACAGGCACTTTTTTTAATAATACGATACTGTACTGTATGTTCAGACCAATAATATCAGATTAATCTGTTTATAACAAAAACTGTATATGTGTCCTGGAAGGACCATCCACCTGTATGTGTGTATATATATATGAGAGTTTGTGTGTGTGTTTTTCCCAACCAAGCAGAACATGATGTTTGTGCGACCTTGCATATTTTTTCCTAATTTGGTAACTGACATGGTGAGCTGTGTGTGTGTGTGTGTGTGTGTGTGTGTGTGATAGGGAGAGTGAAAGAGTGTGTTTGCTTAGAGGAATCTAATGTTTTTTCTGAATGATTACTATCAGGTGGAGTCAATCCTGTGAAAGTGTGTGTTGGCTAGCACATTCAAAAGTGTTGTTGTTTAGAGGCATTTCAGTTTCCTGTGTTATAGCAGAGGGAAAGAGGTGAGGCAACAAGAAAGCATAAAGCCATTTGAGAGTGGGAGAAAACATTGGGCCATAAAGATATCAGCGGGGAGGAGAGAGAAACGAGTCACACCATATAAATACTTCTCCTGAAACCAAGCCGTGTACAACGAGTGGTGATATAACTTTAGTGCGCTGGGGGTTTTTATGCTAGTAAAAAATGACCTTCACCTTTAAAATGAGTCTGCCGTTGTTCAAGCATTTGATACTAAGCCACTGCGATGGATAAAACAATGTTAACCGTGGGAGGAGGGATGTGGCATTAACAGCCCAGCGTGGATAGCTGCTAATTTTACACTCATCCTAGCCTACCTAGAGTCGTGTCTGTACTCGTTTGAAGTGCACACTTATCTGAAGAGGAAGCTGCCATCCAGGGCTCGGACTGGGAGAAGGGATTGGTGGACAGAGATGGAACATCTAAAAGTGTTTGTAAAGTTTATGGGAACATTTTTGGTGCAAAATCAATTGTTTTTATAAGGTTTGCAATAAGGTCAGACTGAATCACTCTTTTGTACACCAGTCAATCCTGAAATTGAATATGGAGCAGAATCACAGAACAAAGTGCGTTGAAGGCCTCTGAATGTTGGTTTGGTTTTTCTATGTTGTGTCAAATGTTTGTACCTTTGTATCCTGTCTTTCATTTTTATGTTGTAAATAGAGCTACTGTGATGCAAGACACATTTCAGACAATGAAGTCCTATCAGTCAACTAATTGCATGGAATCATTTCCACTGATGCGTTGCTCTTTCGGAAGGTAAAAATAGCTTCGGTATGCGCTTGACATGCCCTACAAACTATTTTCAGTTTGGGTAAAAGAGTAAAACATTTAAAAAAATGGTCTAATTTACGTCACTCTTAAAGGAACAATATGTAGAATTGTATGACAAAGGGAGTAGCAGAGAGAATCACTCCCATGATTCCCCGCCAGCCTCAACGTCATCTTTTGTTATTGTAGTATTGATTGAGAGCCCCCTGGCGGCGGAATCTACATATTGTATCTTTAACGCTTGTAAAATGCTGCAAATGTTCAGTATCTCTGTTTTGATGTTAAGCTTACATGCATGAACACAAAAAACATCCACAAACTGCTCACAGCCAGAGTAGTCTTGCTTTATGGATGGCTGTGTTCGTCCATTGGTCACTTTTTCCGTCACTTTGGTCCATTCTGAAATATTCAAGCTACGGTTAAATATTTTGTTGCGAAATTTGGTACAAACATGCATCATAATCCTCATATGATGAAACCACTAGGGATCCTTGCCAATGCAGCAGGACCGTTTGTGTTGGAACATTACGACCGGAAGAGTACAGCGGACCTTTGGGTGTTACAAAAAATGCATCAGAAAGACTTGTTTGTTTCCCGTGGTAGGACAGATGCGTAGATTGTGGTTGCAGTGTTTGTTCGATCGTGAAACAATCATCCTAGCTTTCTAGCGATGTGTAGCATGAGTAACACTTAACCACAGCAGTGGTGTAAGTAACAGTGATCATGAGAAAAATCACTAACTGCCCACGGACGGGCTCAGCCCAGTTTTGAGTTTTGAGTTTTCTAGGTCATCAAGGCCTCTTAAAAACTTGAAAGTATTGACATTGCAAAAAGCTGATGTTTTTGTTGTTTTTTGTAAATACTGGTTAATGGTAACGTTAATTTTAACTTCTGTTAATTATTAATGGAATAAACTGATAAGCTGGGATGGAAGTTAACATTTTTGTTAATGGATTAACGTTTAACATCTCGATTACCTGTGCCCACCTCTAAGAGTACGGCATATTTTCTCCTTGTTCCACAAATACTTGCAAATATCAAAGAAGCCTAATGACATAACCACTTTGGAAAGACATACTGAAGTAAATTAACTTGTGCTGAGTGCTCTGCAACATCAAGTTAATGCTCCACTTTGCTCTTAAGCAAAATAGGAAATACATTAAAAAATGGCTTAACCGCAGATTATGCCTCTGGGAAGACTTTTTAAAAGACTTGGAGTGGTCAAATGTGCTGGTAAATGATGCAGCAGTTAAAGAGAGTCATGTGAACCACAGAGGAAAGCTCTCTGACTTCACTCCACTGATCGATTAAGTGATAGTTATAGAAAGCAATGAGAGCAACAGTTTCATAACAAGCTGTTAATCTGTCAAGCCAATGCAAAAAGTTCATAAAATGTTCCAGTTTGGTCATTTTCATTTCATAAAGTTGGTTAAACTAGACCTTCTTCTTGGCAAGCTGGCAATCAATTTGTGTGTTCTGCCTTCTTGCGTAGCTGCCATTACTGCGGTGGCTCTTCTCTGTCTGCTGCTGACTGTGACAGCAGCATAGATAGTTGGATTAAAGCTGTTTGACACTAGTCTCCATGGTACATCGTTGTCAAAGGTTAAGTGACATTGAAAGCAATGGTACAATTTGGAAATTGTTCCCTTCTTAGGAGAGCAGCATTAGCGGCAGCTTGTTAACTTCCGTTAATTCCCTAGATGTGTGTACTGCATATTGATTGGGCTGTAATTGTGTTTGCTTATGGAATGACAGGCTTGAAGTGACTTAAAATGAGTACATCATAAGATGACGCTGAGTGGGGTGGAGGGGAGAGTGAGAACTGTTGGTACGAAGAGGAAAGTACTTCTAACATCTCAGCACTCAACAACACATACTGTACACTTGGGGATAAGCAGGAGGTTGGAAAGAGGAGAATACAAAAAGTGACTAAGGAAAGAAGTAAAGGCGGTTAGAAAAGAGGGGGCTGGAGACATGGAGACAGGCAGAGGGAGTAGAGCGATAGAAGTACTGTAAAGAGGATTGAAAGAAGTCTAAAAAAGACATGAAGCAGTATATGAGTAAAGAGGAAGAGGGCAGAGAGAGGAGGAGGAGAGGGTTAGAGGGTGGTTGAGTTTCCTGCAGTAGACACAGACTGCAGTCGAGCACAAAGCAAAGAGATGTTTCACTCTGTGGCTCTAACGGCACACAGCCATGAGAAACACAAGCGCACTGAGAAAAAAAAAACTGTTTCTGTGTTTGTGTTTCAGTATCTCAGCTGGATTGCACCAACATGCATCAGGACATTTTTTGCACCGGGGGGGATTCTGCCTGTGAGTGTGTGTTTGTGCGTTTGGGTCGCCGAGGAGAGTTACAAAGCCTCCAGAAGTGACCAGCTTCTCCCACCTGGTTTAATCAGCTACTAATTGAATGTGAAAGAGTAATGAGAGGGTCAAGGGATTGTTTTGTTCTAAGGCCATCTGAAGGCTTGCCTTTGGGGACACACTCACCCACGATACAGATACAGATTTAGACACAGATACATACAAGTGCCCAGGCATGCAGAACCATAAAAATGCCAAGAGCTAAAGCGACACAGTCACTTGAAAGCATGCACGCGGGCAAACACAAGATGTAGGAACAGATAGAAACGAAGGGGCGGGGTCGGGCTGGGAACAATAGAATATTAGGACATGAGAAACAGTCAAAAACATGACCACACCAGATAGATGGCTAGTAGATCCTTAAAGCTCTTCTTAATGAAGAAAAAGATAACAGTGCAGATTATACAATCAGTGAGTGCCCAGGAGTGGGTCACATAGCAGAAAAATGAAGTGCAGTATAAGTTAAAAATAGGTCTTTGGTTTTTATTCTGTTGGGCTTGTCTCAGCACTGCAGCACTGAAGCCATTTGTTATAATGACAAACTCCATCTGTATTTTTTTTGTCTGAATATATGCTTGTTGTTAGGGCTATGTGTGTAGCAGAATATGCACAGCAGGTAAAGACACTTCTGCATCTTTACATGGTGATTTTTGTTTTTTGTGCAGCATGTAAGTCCGTCACTATTGTTTCCTTTTTGGGACAAACTACTTTCCCCTATGCTTCAGGGTACTCTTGGCCACATTTCATAATTGTATGACTATTGATGCAATTTTAACAAGTTAGTTTGTGAATATAAATAATCTTGACCAAAGCATTTATTAAAAAAGTTTTTTTTTGTCCCCCCTAAGACCAAACATCCCCGAGTTAGACGTGGTTGTTGTCAACTTGTGATGCCCCAAGGTACAGTATGGACTACCTAGAAACACTATAGTGGAATAAACATCCTGAAGGACGGACCTGGCTCTCGACCCACTGTATATTGTATTATATGTATGGTATTGTATCATATCATACTAAAACAGTATTGTATCATGTCGTACCCAAGCGGCAACCTCCGGTCTTGAAAAATGAAGCCAATGCGGAAGTGCAAATTCCTGAAGTTCGTCGACTGTCCGCTTGAGGCTGGCTCCAGGAACACCGGAGGTCACTTGCAAAAAAGCTGTTTTTACAGCAGAAATAAACATGTTTACAGCCTGGTACAAAAAACAAAATAGGTCTGACAGGTGGGTGCAATGTAACAGTTCGTCAAGAGGCTTAAAACCCGCCTCAGCTCCAGCTCTCAGCCTGTCGTTAGGTTGACTGAAAGCTAGGTTGAGACAGGATTTCCAGCATGGCGGCGGCTGACGATGAGCCTCCTGAACCCCCTGCCATGGCCGAGGTCACTCAGGCTTCGTCCATTATATTTACAGTCTATGATTGTATCGTACCGTACCGTACCATAACGTAACGTAGCATATCGTATCGTATCGTATTGTAACGTAACGTAACGTACCGTAATGTATCGTATAGTACTGAATATGTCCTTTAAGGATAGTTTTTAATTTAACGCACTTGTCGTGCAGTTCAAATGCATTCTCGGCTGCTAACAGCTCTTATCCGCTCCTTTTGCAAGGCATATCCTTATGTGGAATCATCAAGTGTCATCAAAGCTGTGAATAGTGTTTACATCTAAACCCCCAATGATCTGCCAATGGATCACATACTCATGCCATGCAGCCAAAGAGTTCTCAAACCCACAGAACTTTCTTTAAAATTATAGCTTAGAGCCACTAGTTTCAGTAGATATCAAATATGTCACACAGATTTTAAGAGGGAATATGTATGAAATGGTCCATGAGCCATTATGTTACAATATTTCCATTTGAGGGAGTGGGGCAGCTGTGAAAAATGTGAAGGATTGAGTTTGAATATATCACTCAGTACAAGCATCAAACAGCTTCAAATGGAGAGCTGGAATAGGTAATCATCTCAGACACAGTGAAACAAGATGATTCCTCCCAGTTTCAAGCTTCTTGAGAGGAAACAAAAAAACGAAAGCTAGGTGTCTTTGTTTGTAATCTTTTAGTTTCTTTTCTGTATAATGTGTGTACAGTGTCCTTATTGTCCTTTTGACCTTATGTCCTGAGTTCAACATCATCAAACACAGGCGACTGCAGTGCAAATCACTTTTTCTGTAAATGCAAGCAAACTTGTTCATGCATGACAGCATTAGTTGTGAGCATGGTGTGTATTGTGTGTGTGTGTGTGTGTGTGTGTGTGTGTGTGTGTGTGTGTGTGTGTGTGTGTGTGTGTGTGTGTGTGTGTGTGTGTTAAGAGAGATAGAATGATTCTGATGAGGTAAATGACAGGCCTCTTGCAGCTCCTAGGAGTAATGGAAGGCCTCTGGAAGTGGCTCCTTAAACACACACAAGCACTCACACACATACACCAAACTGGTAAGAGGAATTGGGCTGGGCAAAGAGTTGGATTTGATGACATTTGATTTGGACAAGGACCACTTTTGGTATCAGCAGAGTAGAACAGAAATAAGGATCTGTAAATATGGTTGGAGGGTCAGGAATAAGTCCGTATTTAGAGGCTAATTTACAAGTCCTGGCTGCCCTTTAAATCTGTCACTTCAAACTAAAATACTGTCAGTGGAGGCTGCAGATTTGGCTCCCTGTGCTGTGTGCTCTGCACACCTACTAGAATATTATCTTGGCTGATAATTGGCATTTTAATAAAAAATTGAATTCTGTCCAGCCGATGTAATCCATCTCGGTTATAAAAGCTAGGATCTACTTTGCCTTAATTACATATTTATTGCACTGCTGATCAATTAACATGGTGTGTTTATGGAAAGTCCTCACTAAGAACTTATTATAATGCACTAGAGTCGAATTCATTAGCGTGGCTGTCTTCCGCCCGATGTTAAGTTTCTTTTATAGTGTAATGGCTTTTCACAGACCTTTACAAGAGGAGCTGTCAGAATGCCAGATGTTTTTTTTTTTTAAATCTGGTATTGTTGATACCAATTCTTATTTTACTGTCTTTGAATCACATTTTAAACCATTGAATCCTTTCCAGCTACAGTACCAGCTGAGCCAATAAAACATGTGTCTCTCTCTCTCTCTCTCTCTCTCTCTCTCTCTCTCTCTCTCTCTCTCTCTCTCTCTCTCTCTCTCGGTCAATCAAAGCATCACAAACTTATCCAACAGAACTCCACAACACAAAGGACTGTTTCGTCAGTGGAGGTTTTACACCGCTTAGACTTACTTTTTGTATCATCTCTGCTGAACATTTCCTAAAGCCTGTTTTAGATGATTGAATGTGGTTGTACAGTAAGTGCTTGGCGGGATTGCTGCTGGACTTTAAGTGAGAAGTACGAGCAGTTGTTTTTGCCCTATCTTTCTTTTCCTTTTTTGGACAAAGTCAGGCCAAAAAAAAGGCACGGTCAGTCTTCGCTGACATTTTGTATGACACCCCAGTTTCTTCCATGTGGACCAATAAGAACTCATTCACCCCTGCTGCTCATACTCTTTCCAATAACTGTATGTAATTATTTAGTCTTTCTCACTTAAATGTGTGTGTACGCTACAGAGATTCTAAAAATGACCTTGCTTAGCCTGCAGAGACCATCCTGCATCATATAGCCATAAAAAGTAATTAAACATTTGATACCAATAAAAGCAGGCAATAAAACAAATCCTCACTGGTGCAGCTTAGCAACAAGAAGTTTCAAGAAGTCCCTTAAAGTTACATTTTACGTACAGAAAAAATTGGAAACCATTGGCAACCTTGGTCGAAAATGGAAACACGACTCTTTATTGCCCAAGTTTTGTATTTTCCTAAAATATTCCTCATCGCAGTGGCCTTGTGTTCGAATCTGACCTCGGCCCTTTGCTTCATGTCATCCCCCACTCTCTCTCCTCCCAACACTAAAACATTACACTCACCCCTTTTGCCTTTATGTAATGCAAAGTTTTGGATTTTCGAAATATTAGTTTGATTTCGATATTTTTGATGCTATTTTTTTCACGTGTGTTGACAGCACAGCTAAAGAGATACCGGACCTACTGGAAGCAGAGAGTGTGTGTGAGGACAAGGCCGAGCGTCAGAGTTTAACCTAGGCCACCGCGTTGAGAACTATATCTTCTCTATATGGGGCACACATTCTAACCCAGTGATGAACCTGTGCCCCTTTAGAATTATTATTATACTTTAGAATTAAATTAAATTAATTGTTTTTGCCTTTATTGCTGCTTTTAGATAGGAAAGAAGCCATAACACTCAGCGTGATCACTTAAATCAGCAGTATGCCTTAGAAAAGTGATTAAAAGTAACGTTCAATTGCAGGGTAACAGCCCTATAATATATATATATATTGGCATAAGTCTACTTAAATGCCAAATGAGGAAAGGAAGGGATGGGGAAATTTAATTTGAAAAGAGAAAAAAAAGGATAGGAAGAGCGTCCAGATTTGATGAAGGAAAAAAAAGAAAAAGAAACGAGCAGCAGTCTGGATAAATAGAGCAGACGGAGTGAAGTCAGGTTAATTACATTAAGAATGAGTTGAGGTTGGGTGAGGAGGATGTGGGAGAGACACCGGTGAAGGCGACAGAGAGAGAGAGAGTAGAGAAGTAATGGATTTGGAAGGGGTGAATGAGCACCGACAGGAGAGAGAGTATCAATCTGTGCCTCATCTCTTTCTGACCATAAAATACACGCCGAGGGCCAACACACACATGCACAAATGAACACACACACACACTTGGCTGTTAATGTAGTGCAGAGGCAGCAGGCCATATCTGGTTCTACTTGTGCACTGCAACTCGGAGAGGAGGACATGCTTCCTTCCATTATTCAATCAAAAACACATTAAACCTCTCTCTGTCTGTCTCAGCTCATATCTTCCCCTTGTTTTAACCCAACCCCACTTTCCTGTGTGGCTTCAACCCCTTTCTAATGTCTTCTTTCGCTGTGGTTGAGACGTTATACACATAGCCACGACACTACTGGCCGAGTCGATGCCAAGCACTCGCTGCAACACTCTAACTTTGAAAGTAATGGGCACGGGGATAATCTTCGGCGCTGTAAAATGCAGCGTGTCCTTTATTCACTCTTCAGGGAGGGAGTTATACACACAGAGCGAGGTGGAGAGAGGACAGAGAGAGCAAGAAAGCAATCCAGTTTATTCAGCAATAAGTGCCTGTGACAGAGAAGATAAATGTGACGTTAAGACTCTTTGTACTGCTACCACTCTAATCAAGCAGCTAGGTGCATAAACAGTATGTGTGTGTGAGTGTACCTTTAGTTTGTGTGCCATGAAGGCTATAGAACATGACTCCTTTTATCATGTGCTTTTCTAATGCTACTGAACAGTTAATGCCACTCCTGTCAGGGGGGTCTGTGTCTGTATGTGTGTGTTTGTGTGCGAGTGTGTTTTCTGTTGTTAAAAAACCCCCACTGTACACACTGATGGGATGGGCTGGATTATCTCAAAGGCAGAGACAGGTCTGACCTTTAACTTCAATGTGAGGAGGGAAGGAGAGGGGAGACAGTAGGGAGAGAAAAAGGAAGGAGGAGACCAGGAAGGTGTGGAGAGATGGAGTTGATAGTGTGGTGATGAAAGGGGAGATGATCTGATCCCTTTATTCCCTTACACAATACTAATACCTTAACTAGTTTCTGGGTTTGAAGCGAGTATCTCTCTGATACCAGTCTGATGAAAAATATTCTGAATATTTGTGAAAAACACTGATTGCTAGCTTTGACTAATATTACACTCTCTGCTAGCAACACAATGTCGTGTCTATGAATGTCACAAAATAATCCAACAGAAACCAGCTCATTTTTGGGGAGAACCTATATCATGGTAGGTATAGGATCCATGGATTGACTGGCGGCTTTGGCACACTGGGTAAAGTTAGTCGTCTGTTGATTGGAAGGTTGGTGGTAGGATCCCAGCTCCAGCAGTCTGCATGTTGAAGTGTCCTTTGGCAAGACACCCGCCACCAAAGTGCTCCCAGTGGCGTGTGGATGCTTGTAGATGGGATTAGTTAATACTTTGGTTTCCAACCTGGGCTTCAGCCCCAGACTGCTCTGAAGTTGTCAGAATTAGATTTGCACATATTGGCTAAAATCATATAAAATGAAATCAATTCTAATGTACGGTTTGTTATTTTTTCCAATAACAAAAATATCGCCGGGGGGGACTGATGTTTTGGTACATCCATGTGGTGTCTGACACATCGGAAAAACGAGTTTCCGAGGTGTAAAATGCACATGAACACCTGCGCAAGTCGGCACAACAACTCAGAGACAAAAAATGAGGTGCCCCACTTGACGTCATTCTCGTCATCACATGGGGGGCAAAATATGTTTTTTTAAAGTTAAGATTCTCTTTTTTAATTTCAGTGTTGCACATCAACTTTTTTGCTGAAATATATCTTATAGCAGAGACATTCACACATCTTCTTCGTAGCCTCTACGATATTTGTTGCTGTTGTTACAACATCCCGACTTTCCGAACTGAAATCACGTGAACACACTGAAGTCGGAAGAACAACTTCCCAACTCGGAAACTGGGACCATCCGAGGAGCACATGAATGCAGCATTTTTAGCACTACGACATCTGCTGCCAATAGTGTATGAATTTGTGTGTGAATAGGTGAATGTGACATGGAATGGTAAAGCACTTTGCAGTTACTAACTATTTACTTGAGGCTGCATTCGAAGCAGAAACCAATACTGTTAATGGTATGAGAAAAAATCTCTATTCATTCATATTTATTCATGTTGAAATGGAAGAAATTAACTTCTTAAACTTAATGAATATCCCTAAGGAGATTTGGTTTGCAGACATATCACAGAGCTTCACTGGTATAATGGAGAGCTATTACAATACTGATGCGTATACAGCGGCGTAGATTTTGGGCTTCTAACCACGTTTGATCTGTTATGCTTGATCACATTTTGACATTGAGTGCTGCTTAAATTGGACACTGTGGATTGTGCACTAACATGCCACCTTCAGACGGCTGTTAAAGGAGTTAATCAGCTGAAAGTGAAGGCAGGCTTTTGTTTTCAGTGACAGAATGTGGAAATAGGCAGACGTTAATCTGTGCAACCTGCCTTGGTGATATTCCTGCCATTTTTTTTAGAATAAAAGTGTAGTTATAAAAAAACGTTTTGTACATATAATTATTTTTCCATTGGGGCTGGGAGGCTGGTGCTCTTATTGAGCAGGTAGAGGGAGTCAGGAACATATTTTATTTATATAACCTTCTGTCTTAGAACTGTATTTTCATAATCTTGGCTTTTTTCTTCCCCTTAAGCAAGTCATATTAAAAAGTGAGAGTTTTTGATACCTTTGAATAAGGCCATTATTAGTTCCCAACAAGCGTAGACTGTATAAAACATGTACGTAGTTTCAGTGATGTCACCCATTGGTTTCTCAAGAGCTGTTTTGAAGCCCAACATTGGCGGCTGCCATGTTGAAAACGCTTTGTCAGCCTAGCTTTCGATCAGTCTAGAAATAGACATGGAGACTGTGGCGTGCCTTAAGCCTTCTGGCAAACAGCTACAACACGCCCACCTGTCAGTAAACTCTACCACGCCCCATTCTTGTGCAAATATATGCATACCTCCTCGCTCAAAAATCATAAAAATAGATTGGTTATAAAATCCTCAGCACCTGTAGGCTACAGATTTACCAATGAAGAAATGATCTATTCGGATAAAAGCTGTTTCCTCAGAAAGGGTGTTAGCGTGTTCGTAAAAATGCACATTTCAACGTTGACGTAGTAAAGACGAGCAGGCGAAGCAGACCTGAGGAAGAAAAAATGTTTACCGACGATGTATCCAAGTATAATTTACTTGACGTTTTTATCAAAGCAGCCCATAAAGCAACAGTACAGCAGTAGGAAGCGGTATTTGATCTAACATCCGTTGTTTCCACGGCAACGATAAACATTCTGTCTTTCATCATGGCGGCTGCCTCAACAAGACACGTCCCATTATTACAACTATAAAATTACGGATTTCTCGGCTTTGATAACTGTTGGAAATATTTGATGTGATGTAAGTACACAACTAAAAAAACAAATATGACATGGGTTTAGTCAATTTTTAATTAATTCAGATATTTTAATGTATTGTCATACAATTCTACATATTGTACGTTTAAGATGATCTCATCTCATAGATGTTTTGTTTTGGTTCACGGGAGCTATCTTCAAGTGTTTTGTTCTTACGAAAGGTTATATTCGGAGATGTTTACGGCGTCTCCATTTCAAGTACCTGTTGTATTTGCAAACCGTGTTGTTTTCAACAAAGTACTAAAGTGAAGAACTTCACCACAGGGGTAGAAAATGCTTCTCATGGGCTAATCTGACTTGCATAGAAGAAAAAAGAGACTAATTATGTGGATGAGTGTGTCTGTATTTGGTGTGTGTGTGTGTGTCTGAGCGAGGGTGTAAGTGTGCGAGAAACAAAGTGAGTGTCTGTGTGTGTAAAGGCTTTAGGTTAATCCTGTTGTATTCGACTGGATCAAAGTTGTTTTTTAAGCTCTAGTTGTACAAAGTGTGATCCAGCTAATGGACTAATATCTCCACACACACTCTGGTTACACACACATACACACACTTTATCTAAATGTCTTGTGTTTGTTTCTTTACACACTGTATTAATGTGTGTGTCAAACCACAAAGGGAAGCATCCATCCTGTGGTCGGAGTGAGGCGCCTGCTGTGTACTGACATGCTTCACAGTCCAAGCCACTAATAATCTCTCTCTTTACACACACATCGAACACACACACACACACACACACACACACACACACACACAAACTCATACAAACACACACAGGTGTACAGCAGGAGGCTGTCAAGTAGGGCAGTAATATTCTGTTCAGCTCCCTGAAGCGTGCGACAGCTCCTCGACAGGTGGAGAGAGATAAGGAAGGATAGGAGAAGGGAGACGGCAAAGAGCTGGAGGATGGAGAGAAAGGCTGTCTGAGAGCATCACGAGTGAGAAAAGGTAGACAGGAGGTTAAAGAAAAAGAACAGGAGGAGAAAGAGTCAGAGGATTGTGAAACAAACAATGCGGTTAAAAGTCAGGAGCGTTCACATCAGGTTAGGGAAACAGTGAATAATTTGTAATATCCCTTATACACAATCCCTGAACATAAGGTCAAGGCAGCAGTGTTTACATGACAACCTTTTCTTCCAAAAAGGCAATCTTTTGTTGCGTTGTGGCTGCTGGTCTGCACAACGATGGCGTTTTGGGTGCCTGAAAACGGAAGGTTTTTAAAACGGGTCCCAGACTGCAAGGTTTGGGAACGCCATTCCTCCTTAAAACGGTGGCTTTTACGCACATGCGCATTACGGTTCAAGTCAATAGCCATGCGTGAATGGATAGACGACTACAACAATGGTCACTTGGAGTAACGTCCCCACCTCATCTTCCGTCCACACAAATATTCCTGTATTAACTGCTTTTGTATGTTTACACCTCACCGCTTTGTGCATGGAAGAGTATGTGTGCATGCAAGTGTGGTTTACAAAGTCACATCGCCAACTACTGGCCTGGCATGTATACTACAGCATTTTTAGTCATTTTTGCAGAGCCATGTGCTCAACGCTTGTTATCAAAACATTGTAGTCTGAACGCAGACATTTTTTCAAACCAAAAACAACCCAGTTTTCAGAAGATCATTCTCATGTGAAAGTGGCCTTAGATAGGGCAGCTTAAGGGAGACAGGACATTTTAGGAGAAGAGAGAGTTGGAGGGTGACATGCGGCAAAGGGGCGAGTTTGGATTTGAAACCCACAGCTTTTGTGACAAGGATGCACAACATAACCCCTAGACTATCAGGCTATGTATAATTTTAAAACATTCAGACAACAACTTTAAAGCCTGTAGACATTTGTCTTTAAAAGGTTGGGGTATCCACTTTGAGAGTCTCATAAAGCATCTATAGCAATCTGATTGAAAAGTAAAGTCCAATGACCAAAATCACTACGTTACCATTTTCTCAGTCTTCTGTCTCAAGGTGCTAAACTTCAATTCTTAAAATAAGTTTTATGGCATTTTTGAAGTTATATTGGGGTATCTGACTTTTCCTTATTATTAACTGTTTTCAGATTAAACAGCAACCTAAAAAGAAATCAAACTGAGAAAATCTGGCCATATCTACATTATGAACAATACATAATCCACGAGGTAAAGCCAGAAAACAGCTTACACCTGCATTTAATCACATAATATAGATGACATTGTTGGTGGCCAGGAAGAAGCTAAAAGCTTATATGTTAGATTGTGTTACACTTCATGATAAGAAATGTATATTCTACCTAATGTAAAGTTAGCTAGGAAGTGGTTGAATGCTAGCTGATGACTGTTACTAAACAAACGTTTAATCCTCACAAAAAGTTGGATTGTGCTTCAGATTTTCATCATTTAAAAAACATTTACAGAACCTTTGCGCTCAACAATTGCCAATGAAGTATTATCAATGACCCACATTAAACTCTTGCTGTTGAAAATAGATAACTGTGGGCAACACGAGACATCAGTGCATGCCTACACTTGGCTTGCAGACGTTGCTAACACTAGCTGCCATGTGACCTCTCATATAATTGGTTTGCAAAAGTATAACCATGCCAAATTCAAACACCATATCAGACAGTTAACAGAAACTAAAATGGTGATGTTTTAAACATTGATTGAAACAAATTACCAATACTTACAATGTTCACTTTAAAGTATATGAGAAAAGAGATATGGGACTATTTTGGACAAGATGTTACTCATTCTAAGCACATTCACGCCTTTAGTCTTTTAAAGAAACCAAGAGCAAAGTTTGTGTGAGGACAGTAATGCACAGCAGCACAAAACAGTGGAGATCAGGCATGTTGTGAAAAGCTCCTGGGTCATGCAGGTTTTAGGAGTGATCAGCTGCTGTCACGAGAGAGGGAAGATACAGTAAATAGAGGGTTTTTGTGCTTGTTTACATCAGGATAACTGTAGAGTGAATCAGTGTTTGGAACATCACGTCTTCCCACATATTCCCTGCAGAGCTCATTGCAGCTACTGGCCCAAGACTCATCCAAGTCCTCCGGTCAACGCAACCTCAGTCAAGGGGAACTTTTATGGTCAATTAGCTTCCCTAAGGGCTGAAAAATCCTGCACTGCACTGGGCTGTATAAAACTCAATGTTGACACCAATGTGGTAGCACGGTGTCTAAAAGGGTTTCAGCTCTTCGCACCAATAGTGTGAATTCTTCTGCTGGTAAAGTTTGCTTTTTCTTTGCCGGTGTATTTAGTTTTTCTCTGCCAAGCTACAAGCAAAGCAGGCTTTTAAACAGAAGTCACATGGAATCATAGGTAGCTAGTTTTCTGAGGAGTGTTTATGCCATTATCACAGGGCTCAGGCAATGATTCAAAAGTAAGTCCTTGTAATTTATCGATGAATACTATAAAACATATCAAGGATACATCAAGAAATGGAGTAGCTAAAGTAAAAGACGGCTGCAGTTTGACATCACAAATGAAATTCTGTTTTCCCATTCAAATCAAACAGACCAAAGACTCTATCTCTACTTTTTTCGACAAGTTTGCATTAAGGTGAGATTTTAAGCTCAGACTGGCGATGCACGTAAACGTTCTACAGTCATCAGGAGTTTTCCACTTAGCTTGAGTGCGTTTACACATTCGTTCGTACAGTAAGTGAATCGCTTATCAATAATAAATAGCCATTTAAAGAACCATCTTAGAGCAGAGTCTGTATGGATGGTAATGGTTTAAGGCATGGCTAATCGCTTTTCACTGATTGATTGTGCCTCGTCTTTAATTAATCTTAAATCATTTCCCCTTGAGTTTGTTAAACAACTGATATGAGAAATTGGAAAGTAAGTGTACTGTTTATCTATTGGCATTGCTTTCAACTGAACAAAAGACATTGAACTGTAACCAGACCAGAAACAGGAATGAATGCTTCCAAGGAGTATATCAATTCCAAATCACAGACATCTCTTGGATTAGCTCGCAAATATCATGCAACCATGTCGAGAACAAAAATCTGACTTATATATTTAGTTTTGATGTGTTTTGCTATGAATATCTAAAGATTGTAACACTATCTGTTTCCATGTTAATGCCAAAGGGGTTGACTAACATCTGAAAAAAAAGCATTCCCAACTCATAGTTTTCTAATTTAATACACATTTTCTTTAATTGTGTAAAGTCAGTAATGAAGCTCAAAGAGTGCTTTGGCTAGCCAGAAAGCTAACAGTATGCTAACAAGAAGGAAAAGTCAAAAACATTGTGTATGAACTACACAGTGTTAATATAATGTGACTGTATGTATAACAAGAAGACTTTCTAGCTAACCAGCCATGCCATTATCACAAACAACTTATAGGTCATGTTTACTGTCAAACCAAAGCCTTCAGTAGTGACTTGAGAAGTGAGTGATATGTGACGATTTCCATTGCGTTCATTAAAGTCCACTATGTGGAGTTTCCATGAGGCTGCAAGCTACTTTTGTACCATCTGTTTCCACAATGTAGGGTTCAATCAAACCAGCACTCCAAGAGGTTTATTTACTCAACAGTATTCAACAGCTTTCTTAAAATGCAGGATTATGGGAGGGAGGGAGAAAGGCTGTTACAAATTGGCGCCACCAGCCTGGTCCGCGTCGTTATGCGGCTGCTAGCAATACATAATGAGTATAGGAGCAAATTTTCTATAGTATTAGGTCCTGTGCTGTGGTTGATGGAGGCGCCTGAACTTGTGGTTTTGACGGCGCATGCCCTAGCATTATATACTTGTATATTAGTCGCACTGGTATATAGGACACAGCCAGTGTACATTTCTGTTTCATATCTTTGAATACAAAAACGCACACATAAATACGAAGAATCAGTACAGTGAATGTTGGCTATCTGCAGCCTCAGTTCAAAAATATACAAGATATAGACTTTTGCATTATTGAACCACAAACAAAACATGTCTTTGGAAAGAAGCTGTTTCTGTGTGTATGCAGATACAGCTCTGTGCTACACTGTGGAAAAACTCCTGCAGTTGGTGCCGGTCCACCCACACCACTTTGGAGTATTATGGTATGGCTCATTCACACAGATAGAGAGGCTACTGTACTTACATCCTCTGTTTCTATGGGAACCCCAACTTGAGACGCAATCGGCTACGAAATCAGTGACATTTACCCGCCACACAGTCAATCTCTCTTCTTTGTAGATACAGGAAACTTATATTTATGAAAGTGCAAGGATGCCCTTTACTTTCACTGAAAGCCAGAGATATTTGGTGCGGAGGTTCACTCTTATGTTGTCTTTTCTCAGAAGCAGAGCCCATATTACATGAACCTGCTTCACACTTCAGACATTATTCTGATTGGGACACAAACATTGTCCCAGAATTAAAAGAATCAGCGAGGGGAGCAAAACAACCAACATTTCTGTCAGTTTGTCACAAGGTCATTTCCTGCTGATTGCTGAACTGAGAAGAAAAGTTATTTCCTCTGTTTTTAAACAGGCAGGAAACTGTTCCGTTTTTTAAAATGTATTTGCATTATCTTGGTGTAAAGAGATTTGTTACACAGTAGCACTAAAGCAGAATGAGAATCTGTGGTTGCATAACACAGTGGTCAATGAAGAGTACTGTGACTCTATTACTTGTAGCTTTCGTCAAATGATGACTGACATGAATTCACTTCTTCTGAGCTGCTCTAAATCGGCAGTTAACAGTTGCAGACGTATAACATCCGTGTTGGTAGAACAGTTCTGCTTACTGTGTAGGAACAGTTTTGGATAAGACAGAAATGAATCCCGGTAAAATTGTTTTGATGTTATTAAGAACTTATAAATGTCTGTATTGGATCATTGCATGGCTACGTGTACTCGTCAATACCCGATGCTGCATTTTAGTTGAAATTGAAACATCAGTGTTAGAACCACCCTATTACAGCTGTATGAGATGAATGCAAAACTACATTTTGAGCCGGAAGACATGGTAGATGAAGACGGTGCCATACAGGCTGATATTGTTTAGCTCCTTACTCACAGAAACTAGTGCAACGAAATAACATTTGGTGACAAATCTGTGTCTGATTGTCCATTTGTTACAGTGTTACAAGGCTGCGTGTTTTTCCGTTAGAGAGATGGTATGCATCGGCACTTGAGAGCGTGGAGGATTGCTCTAAAGTGATTTGGAGACACGGTATAATGGTCCACATTTCCCTGCTGCCCTTGATGAGAGAGCCTGTGCACTGTATGCACCTTAGGGAGACGAGAGCTCGTCTGTGGGTATGTGTGTGTATGTGTGCCATGATTATGTGTAGGAGTGAGAGGAAGGAAGAATGTGGGCATAAGTAATGAATGTATTGTCACTTTCTATTTGCTGTACTAAAGCGTCACTGCACTCGTCTCCCGCGGGAGGAAAACACTCTACCTAGCTCGTTTGGCTCTGATGTTGGAGTGGATGAACGCAGGACGGAGAGAGTCCTGGGGCGAGGAGATGGAAATATAGTTCAAAGTGTGGAAGGAGAGAAGTGTGAGGAGACTGACAGAAGAATGAGGAAAGGAAAATACTACATTTCTCTTCAACACTTTGTCTAAGAATTTCTTTTTTAAACAACATATTGCTGTTATCATTGCTAGTTTCTGTATGTACGTGTGCTGATGTGACAGAGAACACCTGTGCTGTGTTTTGGGATTGACATGGATTAACGAGTATTTCTGTTCAAGTGATATTGACGATTACGAAATCTTTGATTGTATGATGGATGAAAGATGCTTGCTACCTCTTGTCGTACTTTAGCAGAAATATTCATTTTGTGGCTGTAGCCATGTTGTACTAGTCACAGCTTTACGAGCCTGAATCAGATTTTTTGAGGTTTAAGTTAAAGATGTTGTTGCGCTGAACTACACTGTATAGAGATTTTTGTAGTTTTCAGTCCCTTACTCAAAGAAACAGCTGCCAGAATATTAGACACACATGGCGTTATATATTGTAAACCAGCCCTGTAGAAAAACAGTAACAAACGTGTTCTTAGAAAATGAAAATTATACAGTTAGAATTTATGGCTTAAAAGTTTGGTTAAGGCCTTTTTCTATTGATTTGTACAAATACGTGTAAATATGTCATCTCTCACATCTAACCCTTACAAGGCCTACACTAAAAAAAAAAAACTTGTAGGATTTACTCAACAAAAACTGTCGCAACAATTTGAACAAGCTGACAAGTAATAAATACATGTCATGTATGTGTTTACCACTAGACTTAATATTCTTAAAGAGATTAAGTAAATCTACGTTTATTAAAGTAAAGATCAGTAACTATTCAAAGACATGATTGTTTCTGTTGTTTAAAAAAAGAAGGCAAACCTGATTTGTTTATCGTGTACTCTTTTGATTTGAATGAGTAGTTTTTTTTTTTTGAGTGTATAAGGCCATATGATGGCTTCTTCAGAGATAATGAATTATCCCTTATTGTCCTATGCTATTGGATAGTGTGACGACCCGTGACAGTGTCACTTTTCCTCCCATCTTACCCCACTCAGGTTGCCTTCAGGTAGAAAGGGGCGGAGCCACTAAATTTGATGACCTGGGTATTTAAGCTGGCTTCTTAGTCTCTATAGCTCTCTCTTGTCAAAACTTACTTTGGTCTTTGTTTTGCCTCCACCACACCACACATATTCACCATTGCTATCACCACTGATTTTCAGACTTTTTATACACATTTTTTCCATTTTCAGTTCATTCTTGTACTCTAGGCTAGGGAACCTCTGTTTGATGGTCATTTTAAATAATAATAATTATACATTTTATTTATAACTCACTACATTTAAAGCAAATCTCAAAGTGCTTCAGTTTGAAATAAGAGCATAAAAGAAAAATCTAGTACAGGTCTAACAGACATGTATTCAGTTCGAGTGTGATTTTGAGATCATTTTGACGTGTATAAAAAAATGTATTTGAGGTTTTTATTCTTAACATGACCTCAAACGTTAACTCTGACTAAATGTTGTCTGTGTTTGGTGTTGACACTAGTTAATATTTAACCATGTTCTTCCTATGAGACTCGACCATGACGGAAGGAAGTGGTCACTATGGCGATCTGTGCTTTGTTGTCAGCTGTTACTACGGTTACAGTAAATCATGTTTTACTATTGTTTACTGATTGTTATGAGCTTTTTCTTAGAGACAGTGAGATATGAAATCATTGACTAACCCTGACCTTTGTAAAATGTTGACTCGGCGCTCAGGATGAATGGGATTTAAACTTGTACATTAATTTTTTACAGTAGCAGATCAGGGCCATGACTTTGCTTTTTTTTTTCTGCTGTCCTGGTCGGTTTTTAAAATGTTTTCAAGAACTGCAGCAGCAGCTTTTATTGAATGCTCCAAATAAAACTCCTGGATAAAGTTCCTTTAATGGCATTAAAAGCAATACAGTGTGTCAGTAAAAAAAGGGTTATCATTTTGATTTAGAAAAAATCAATAGAATCACTGATGTGCACTTTTTATGTTTGTATTTTAATTAACATGCAGCATTAATTGACACAGAAATATGTTGTGAACACGGTCTCAGGTTGTATTATAATGCATCCTATATTTATATAGAAGGAAGTTTCATCCATACATGTTTGCTGAGAAAAAAAAACCTGAATGGATTTTTTTTTTTTTTTTGCAAAAACAGCTTAAGAAACGATTTCCCTTGTGTGTTTGTATTGAGTGCTTTCTTTCATGTGTGGTGGGCGTATTAACCTACACTTCCTGTTTGGAACTAAGCCCACCACAGCCTGCTCTCCTGCTGTCTCAGGTTATAATCAAACACAATAAAAAAGATCCTGGCCACTGTCATTGTCTGGCTGTTTGTCACGGCTCTGTGTCAGAGCTCACTTGACTTCAGTATCCCGGTTTTGATTGGTAGTATCCCATTTTCTTTTGTTTAAAACTCTTATCCCAATTTTGTGAAACCTGAGTTTGCTACCTGAAGAACTCCAAAGGAAAACTGGATACTGGTGGCATGTATACCCCTTACCCCAGTTTCTGCTAGCTGCCAATTACTCTGCGAAGTCGCAGCCACAGCCGAGTGACGTATCAGCAAAACAAACATGGCAGCAGCAACTCGAGCGTCTTACTTCTGGAGCGATGAAAGAACTGGTATTTGTCTTTTTCTGATAAAACAATTCAATATAACTGGATGTTTAGATGGGAGAAAACATCCTGCAATAAGCCAGTGGTCTCATTTTTCACAGGTTTCAAAATAGCCGCAGCTTGTGTTGTAAAAAGTAAACAGCACAGAAGCAGTAATCACAAACCAGGATACTAGTATTTAGCACATATGAGTAACCATGTTTCTCTGTGTGCATGTCAACGCCATCATCAAAAAGCACTCAATATCAGCGATACCAGTACAGAAACCAGTGTCTGTATCTAGGTATTATCTCCTACTTACAAGCTGCAAACTAAAGCTTGAAACCAGCCCTCGTGAAAATCTTGCACACAATCTTGTCATTCAATACAGTAATAATCATATCCAATTCAATCACAAAAGAGCAATATAACACATATTTTAACATGTTCTTGTTCTAGGGGAATATCAGACCCAACATCATGATTACAGCGCTGCTTCCTTTTCATTTTCACTCCTTGTTTTTTGTTGCTTTCATCAAGTAAAAGGACATTTGAAAACATGACCAAGGCTACCAAAGACAAAGTGTTATGTACTGTAAGTAAATGTAATCATACTTAAACTTAAGACGAGTGCTCTCAGAGGAATCAGAATCAGTGAGAAGTGGAGCCAAAGGGGGGGAAGCTGAAGCACAGTCGTTATTTAATTGCATTAATTGCACCTAATAAATAACAATTACAGGACAAGATGCATGCTCCAGTTTCTTCTCCGCTCCCTGCAGACTGTGATCAACAGCCCCCCTCAGATCTAGGGGAGCTAAACCTTGGGCTGTGCTGGGAAAAAAATAAATAAAAAATAGTCTGTGTGTTTGTGCGCTGAAGGATATTCAAAAAGGAAATGGTTCCTATGGCAACCCAACCTGAAAATATGGAAACAAATTCAATTACCCTTTCTCTCGATTTTCGCCCTTCGCCTTCTCTGATCTCCATTTTGTGTGTCTCATTGCAGTCCTCGGCTCTTTCTTTCTCCCGCTCTCTGTCTGGCACTTGGTAATAGAGCAGGTTTGGAAAAAAATATAAGCGCGTTGTAGCTTTTAAGTGTCAAAGATTTACGCTTTAAATGGAAGAAAGCAAGAAACGACACATTCGCCAATATGTCCGGGTGTTCGATTTTGGCAGTGAACGTGTGTGTGTGTATTGTTTGTTTACATTCGTGCATGGTTGACTGTGCAGTGAAGAGGAGTTATTTTCCTGCTCGGAGGAAATCAGCGGAAAATGTATCAGAACACGGCAAACCATAGACAGTGTGTGTGTGTGTGTGTGTGTGTGTGTGTGTGTGTGTGTGTGTGTGTGTGTGTGTGTGTGTGTGTGTGTGTGTGTGTGTGTGTGTGTGTGTGTGTGTGTGTGTGTGAGTGAGTGAGTGAGTGTGTGTGTGTGTGTGTGTGAGTTAGTGAGTGTGGCAGCCCTTGGATGCACTGTTCTTCTTTCTTTCTTCAGTTGACTTTTGACATTTCATTCCTGTTTCCCTGACAGTGTTTCTATACATCCACCTTTAATTCTTCTCCTTTCCTCGTCTTTGTCTGCATTTGGGTCTACAAAACTGCTGGAGGGATCCTCTCTGTTCCCAAATAAATAACAGAACAAAACCTGACAGAAAAGTTTCACAGACAAAAGACTCTTTGGGTTGCCCTGAGTTATTCCTTTGCTGTGCTTTTTGGTAAAGAGAGAGACTCCATGACGCGCAAGGACTTGTCTCTTCTACAACCAACTAACACAAACACAGTCACCAATATTGTTCAGTGTTTGCATATTGTTTAACGGCTATGACACACTCGGGGGTTATTTTCCTTTATGACTCAGCTGCAGTACAGGGAAAGTAACATTGACTATTTGGCTGTCTTATCTTTAACTGTGTGTTGATTGTAGTGTTCTGTGTCCTTATGTAAGTGGCGGCATAGTCATTACCTTTGAGCAATTTCGTGTTGACTTTTTCTTTGCTTCATTTCTTTTGCAAATTGAATGTTGTTTTTTTTATACCAAATATGTGCTTGGAATCGGATTTGTGTGTCAACACCATGCGATCCATTTTGTAAATGTTTGTGCAAAAATTCAGCGGACGTGTTCTTGTTTATGTGATGACACTGTTTCGAATGCATGAGTCATGATTGCAGATGTTCTAAGTCGTACTGCATGTCTGCTAGACTTCTGTGGAAATGTGTCAGGGAATAAAAATTAAAACCAGACCGATTAATCGGCCGATATTAGCATATCAAGTGACGATAGTGTCGGCTAATTTTATCTCCGATATGCGCCGATATTACCAGATTTATTTTCCAGTCAAATTTCTTTGATTACCATTGTATTAAACTAGCTGTTGTCTTTCTGGCTGTCACCAGCAGAGTGTACTCTATGGATTACAACGAGCATTATCACCCTCCAGAGTGTCAAGCGGTGATGCACGTACATGCGCAGTTACTTTCCAGTTGAGTGACCATCTTGTCTTCGTTATCATGTTGCCGTCATTTTTTCCACAAGTGTTCGATAAGTTCATTTGAGGGGTCAACACAATAAATGTGTATATATTTATCTATCTATCTCTAAAGATTGAACATAGATCTGAGAAAGATATCGGCCGATATATCGATATCGTATCGGCTCCAAAAATCTCATATCGGTCGGGCCCTATTAAAAATAACAAAACCTTCTTATTTCTTTGAAAGTGACCTGCTGGTTGACAGGCATCACAACAGTGCTTGGTTTACTGTGCAGCTGGATTGAATGAGATGCTAGTATTGCATACACTGGCAGTATGGGGCACAAAGTTTTGCTTTACATGACCCCCCCCCCCCCACTGTACATCTCTGAACTCCTCCAGCCCCTTTCTCCCTACCCAGACCTCTCAAGTCATCAGAACCAGCTTGCTCCTGGCTGTTCCTCGGTCGAGGCTAAAGAGAAAGAGTGATCGTGCATTTTCTGTAGCTAGACCTCGAAGCGCTGGGATAGTCTACCTCTTAATACTAAATAAGTGTTCCCATTCTTTAGGGCCTTATTAAGACCAGACTGAAGAATCACTTTTCTTTTTTTTTCTTTTTGAGCAGTTTGAAGATCTGACGTCACCCTCTACATGCACTGAATCTGCAATCAGTCCACAGTGGCAGGACTGATTTGTAGAGTAATCACTTTGACAGGCAGCTGAGGACTTTATTGCTAAATCTCTGGCTGGTTGTAAAAGTAAAGTGAGGCTCCTGCCCGTTCTGGTTTCTTATGGCCCTTTGAGACTGTTTTACCTTTGTTGTCTTTCAAATTTAGTCTTTCTTTTTTAAACACATTTCTGAAAATAGAAACAATATCTTCGAAACCCAGATGAATCATGTGTTTTTCTACACTGGGATTTCTCCAATGAACAGTGAATAAGCCTCTCTTGGAGGGCTGTTTTTACTTGAAAAGGAAGCAGTTCCATTTGGTACAAAAAAAAGCTTAATTCGCATCAAATTAAAGTCCATCCCAATGTAAGGCTCAGACACTTTTACAAGCCTGCTGCACATTTGGACAAAGAAAGGCAGACTTCCATTAGAGGACCATTATGCATTTAGTGTTGATAAGTTTGTGAATCAAAAATGAGGAGAAAAAGCAGCGAGACACTTCAACAAATTAAGAGGAACTTTAACGTCTAAAGTAAATAAAAGCTCTGGCTATTGATTAAAGTTTTATGGTACAATAATGTCCACTGACCCTATAGTTTACTGCCAAAGAATCTATGAAAAAAGATTCAAATGCAAGGTATAAGATGGGAAATGCCTTCCTACTAAAAGTAACGGTGGTCTTGAGCAACACATTGGTCCTCGTGGTCAAGGATTGGCCGAATCCCAAACATGTCCATGATGCTAATTTGGTTTTGCTGTTTAATGTTCCACAGTGTTGAGCTTCAACTTTAATAAATCATAGACGTGAGAAATAATAATCTAAAGGACGGGCTTATAGAACAGTAAGCAGTGAAGGTAATGTACTCGGCCATTTAGAGGCTGAAGCCTGCTAGTAAATCAGGTGAGCTCATAGAGACAGCTGCCAAGATCCACCGCTCACACGTGGCTACACACTCATATGCATGGCCACACACACACACACACACACACACACACACACACACACACACACATACACACACACACACACACCCTGGTAGGCACAGGTTTATGTACAGGATGTACGCACATACAGATGCAGGATTCATACATATTTCACGCACAGATTGTCGGTACTTTTTTGATGTTGTGTAAAGGTGTGTTTGTGCAGGTTGTGGAGGTCGGACACATGGTGTGTGTGTGTTTGAATTTGCTTATGGCTCCATCTGTTGTGCATTGGTGTTGGATAAACCTCAATAAAAGTATGTATGCAAAATGTTTTCCTTTATATTTATGTCTGTGTGTGTGTGCTTGCGTGCGTGCGCGTGTGTGTGTGTGTGTGTGTGTGTGTGTGTGAGTGTGTGTGTTAACACAGCTCACGCCTTGGTTTGTGTCCAGTTGTCCATATGTTGCCATGCAGGGCAGGGCATATGGCCATCTGGTGGGAGAGAGAAATACAACCAATGGGCTTTGACCTTTTTGGTTTGGTATTTGTAACGGGCCGGTATGAAGAATGCTCACTTAGCTTCTCATTGATGCAGTGAAGCACATGAACATATTAGAAAGCTCTTTGTATCGTTCTCCTCGTCATCCCACAGCTATAACTTGGAAAATAAAGAAGGGTTTTTTTTTTCTATCATTTTTGTTCCAGTACAAATGCATGATGGGAAATGTTTGTATGTCAGTGATTCATATTTATAAGCAGTATGTTAAAGACGACCAAATTACGTTACCCACGTTTTGAATTGTTTCACTTGATATTCCATTATTACATCACGGGATCTGCGTGTGTGGTGGCACATTTAAGAAGACACCTATCGCAACGATCATCCTGACATAAGAGCGCAGGGCAGCATGGTAACAAGCAGCTGCAGAAAATTGTTAGAGCAAAGGCATAACAAGCTTCGGTTTTAACATGAGATGGCGTACCTCAATCAGTGTGTTTACAGGAGGGATGTAGCTAGTGTCGTAGTACTCGAAAATCGGTCTTGGTCTCAAGACACTCCCATACCTAGCTGTTGGAGTGTCAACCACCTGGGGGAGGGGTTACTACTGAAAATCTCCACACCTCCTGTTTGAGCACACTTTTTTTTAAAAGTGGAGCATGCACAAGATGGAGAGGATGGACTTTTCTCATAATTGGCAGGTTGTAGTCAGGCTAGGGACACATATTTGTGCTTAAGTGCATTTTGCATATGGGACATTTAGGGTTGTCAAAATGTTGGAAACTTGTATACTTCTTAATATCACTTTTTTTTAAAGGATACAATCGCCATTATTTTTCTCTAGTATAAAAAAAAAATTTGTTCAACCAGCAGCTGCTGCAAGCCGTGGTCTGTATGCACTGACTCAGTCTCTACTTCATATTTGCCGGTGAAACCCACCAAACATTGAAGCAGTCAGCAGGACTGATCTCTAAAACCCACTAAAGCAGTTAAAAAAATAGTGTGGGGTCAGCACTGTGTCCCTCTGAGGAGCCATGAAGCTTTAACAAACACTTGACCAGAGAACTGTAACGCTGCTGAACGTGGCAGGAGCTCATTTTCAATCCATTAACAACTGACCGGCCTTTGTGCCCTTTGTTATAAGAACAATTTAGTCTAATCAGTGTTGATGTGTTTGTGATAAATCATCCCAGGGAAGTTTAACACAACAGTTTAAAAGGATTTAAGTAGGAATACATTTGCACATAGGCATACAATGCTTTTATGTGTGTGTGTGTGTGTGTGTGTGTGTGTGTGTGTGTGTGTGTGTGTGTGTGTGTGTGTGTGTGTGTGTGTGTGTGTGTGTGTGTGTGTGTGTGTGAGGAAATTGCTCCTACACTGTGTCATGGATTACAGTTGGATTACATGACGTGTATTGTAGATATGTATTTGACATGCAGAGGCATGGACATGAGAGAAAAAAAAGGAAAAGGGAAGGGAAATGAGAGGGAGGTGGTCGTTTTTTTCTCCCCCTCTCCCTTGGCAATACGGAGCGTGAGACTGGTGGAGGAAGAGAGAGAGGGTGGGAGAATAGAGGGGAAGAAAGAATGTCAAAAATACAGAGGAAACAATCATGGAAAAATGTAAACACGACGGCCCAAAACGCAGACAAAGACACACATCGCTCCATATTCCTGTCCTTAACTCTCCTTTCTTTTTCTCTCTGTGGACGCTTCTCTGGAATCCACAGACTGCGGTCCGTTACCAAGCAACCAGATTCCTGTCGAAACTATGTCAGAGAGACGGAGAGAGAAAACCATGTATGATAAAGTGGCCCTGTTAATCGCTTTAATCAGTCAGGATGTTTATGTCTCACAGTCTTAGTGCATAAAGATACAAAGACTATAATTTACCCAGGCCTGCAGGGATCCATTGACTCACAGTAACTGATCAGCAGAAGCTTTATATTTAAAAAACATAGAGTAGGTTCTTAAGAAAATGTGAATAAAAAGAGGTCACAAATTTAATGCTGAATTGAATTAAAAAAAGTATAAAAAGGTACAATGGTCTAACAGAGTCTGGTGGTAATAGCTTCTGTGCTGTGAAAGAGGTTCCTCCGGTCTATCAGAATAACTCCAATGATGTCACATTGATGTCATCCAGGGAAGAAAAATTCAGCCTCTTCACAGGGCTGCCTTTTTTCCTCTGTCACACACGGTGGGAAACATAGATGCTGATAATATAACATTCTACTGCTGTGTTTCAGCTTTGCATGATTTCATAACTGAAAGGGAATCTGGCAAATCTTACTTTGTCCACCACCTTTTGATTGATCAGCAACTTAGAAGACAATGGGAAGCAAAAAGAGGGACATATGTCAATATATGAAATTAAAACAGCATATTTTGTGACTCATTTTGGACCGTCATGAATCACAATTGCTGATTTAAGCATTAAACCAATTCCTACCTTATCTTACTGTTGGCCTGGTATTTAAGTTTTTCTATTATATCATTTAACACTATCAACCTGTAATGTTAGTTATAAAAAGCAATTAACACCTTATTGTTAGTTCTTCATGCTCAACCCTTGAGCAAACATTTAGTTTTGTTTTCTAGCATTCAAAGAATCACTTACACAATTCTTGTTAGCTCTTTTAGCTAGCTAACATTACAGATAACTTGGAAATTAGCACCTCATTGTTAGCTCTTCTAGCTCAACACTTGAGCAAACATTTAGTTTTGTTTTCTAGCATTCAAAGAATCACTTACAAAATTACTGTTAGCTCGTTTAGCTAGCTAATATTACAGATAACTTGGAAATTAACACCTCATTGTTAGCTCTTCTAGCTCAACACTTGAGCAAACATTTAGTTTTGTTTTCTAGCATTCAAAGAATCACTTACAAAATTACTGTTAGCTCGTTTTTGAATGCTAACATTAGCTGTTGTACATTGAAACATTAGTATAATTTCAAGCAAAAATGTAAAATTGGAAATTATGCATTTTCCAGTCCTGTTACATTGTTAAACAGTATCGTTAGCTAGTATGTACATGCTGAGATTAGCTTTTGTTTAATGCTTCTCTATGACAATTTGTATGTTCTAGCTTAAAATATGTAGGCCTACCGCTACCTTCACCATACATTGTCTTTTGAAAATGGCTGCTGTGTAAATATGGGAATTCAAATATAAAATGTGTTTTCATGCATGTTCTAAAATTTGAGGGTTTGCTTAGCAGGGAGGGTCCCATTAAATCTACCATCTAGTTGCATCATGGGAAATGTAGGGCACTGTTTTTTTTAGCTTATTATCATGAAATTGAAGTTTTACCATTTAGTTCATTGACTGGTCCCTGAACTTCAATGAGATACAATTGAAAAATAGAACTTCATCATATGGGCACTACGTTTTTGCGGAAGTTACTCAAACTTGAGTGAAACGTTATTTTTTGGGGGTTTCTATTTTCAGTGGCAAATTAATATGTATTAGTGGATGCTGTGTTTTATTCAAATAAAGTACAGTACCCAGGTTTTTTTCAGTGTTGGTACATGTAGCCAAGCGTAACTGAGCCATTCTTTGATGTGATTATGATACTTTTTGGACAAACTACTTTCGTTTTAGCCTTTCAGTTATACAGAAAATTAGCAGAATAATCCTTTAAGCTAGAGGTAATATCAACCTGCCAATGTCTGTGTGGTACTGTGCTAGTACTACATGTGGAGGAGCCAAATCCTCAAGGTCGAGCTCAAGGGTTGAACCATTTCAGTCATGGTTGCCCCAGGTGTGTGTATCTATGCCTATGTGTGTGGGTGTGTGATTGTGTGTGGTATGTGTGTGTGAGATCGAGGTTTAAGGCCAGGCCCCACCAGATGCAGCTGCTCTATTTAGGGCTCTCTGTATCTCTCCACCCTTTTTCTTCTTTGACACCCAGTTACACACACACAAATGCACACACACACAACACACACACTCACCTGTCCAAACACCCTACCTGCACATGATGGGTTGGATGTGATAGTGAAGAAGATCTCACCTTGGGATGCCTTTAGTGCAGGTGTATTGTCTGGTGCATCATTTTTGGTTTTCATGAAACAACTGCTCCTACTGTAGGTTTTTGTTGCACTTGACCAAAAATGTAATCTTTCTCATTGTGCACTTTTTTATTTCATTTTTTAAAACAGACTTTGGAAGAAATTGATTCAGAAATCAAACAGAAATAAAAGGACACCTCCGTGGATTTTTAAGAAGGCATATGAGGATTAAGTTGGAGATGGAGAAAGAGCACGCATCAGAGAGACGATAACAGAAGGACGGAGGGAATCCTGGTGCAACTGCGTCACTGCTGCCACAGCCTCCTCTTGGGTGTGCTGGAGGAGGAGGAGGGATGGAGGGACGCAGGGATGGAGAGATGAAAGCAGGAATGAGGAGACGAGGGAGAGAGGAGCGAGTTCAGGGACAGGCTGATTTATGAGTTTCTGTTTCGGAATCGTGTCCTCTTCAGGGACTCAAAGAGATGAGCTGATCTGGAGTTCTCACACACACACACACACACACACACACACTCTTGCACAACACACTCACGCAATCGACACATGCGACTGCAACCAGTCATTCTGTTGCACAGTAGTGATCACAGTGGGAGGCATGAGTTTTTTTTTTGTGTGTCTTTGAGGTAATGTTCGAGATTGTGTGCGTGTCTTTGTATTTTTTTCTGTGGCAGATGGTGAAATAAATGAACAATCATCTCAATCAAACACTGCTTAGAATCTGCATTGGAAGCACTCCCATTGCCATGTTGACAGAGTGAGGAGGATCACTGGGGGGCAAAGAGGAGGAGAAGCAGAGAGAGGGATGAGAGAAAACAGGAGGAGAAGACAAACATGGTGGAGGGAAGGAGAACGGAATTTGGTTATTTATTACAAAGGTTTGAGATGAGCAAATGGAGGGTAGAAAGAAAGAAAGGACAGCAGAGGGGGAACAGAGCTCATTAAGGGAGAACGGAGTGATGAAGGAAGGAGGACAAACAGCCTGTTTTGGTCTGCAGGGTGGTGCCAGCAGTAGAAGCTCGAAACCTATCAGCGTTCTTCATAGCAGAGGACTGGTTGAAGGAGAAATGAAATACTCAGAGATATGCTTGGTGACAACACTGTAAAATATATTTAAATCCATCAAACATGATCCTACAAGCAGGGGTGTACCCAGATTTTTTGACTGGGGGTGGCCTAACTCGGGCACTGACTTATGCAGGGGTAATAAGGTATGTGTATGTTTGGAAACAAAGTTACTTAAAAACATGAAGGTATCATACAGATGTTACATTCCTCAGGAGAATTGGAATACAATTTCTTTAATCCTTGATCCGTTGATGATTTAAAAAGAACATATGGCTACAAAAGTCAAAGTAAAAAGTACCAATAAAGAAATTCGAACTACACTCAAATGCCACAAAAGCGACGAGCATGCCTGTTGCAACACATGTAAGATGGTTTACACCCAAGTCTCACCGCTGCTTGGGAACTTAGCCATTCATAGCAAAGGATTTTCTGGTGGTACCTTTGGGTGGCCAATTAAACTTCAAGGTGGGCTTGTGCCACCCCAGGCCTCTTTCATGACACTCCCCTGGCGACAAAATAAATAAGGAACATTTTCACATAAAATTAAGATACAACAAAAGCTTGATTTATCCTTTGAATGAATATCAGAGCATGTAGATGTAGACGCTGTCTGATTCTAAATCATGTGTAGAATCAGACGGCTTGTATTTCAGACTGTGTTATCATAAATCATTGCAATATCTTTTCAGTTACAACTGTTTTTTTTTCTTCCAGATTTTATTTGTCTTCATGTTGAATTTGTAACTTTTCTTTAGATCTGGGGATAACACTCCAGACCTTCCGTATAAACGAGACGACCGACTCTACCGCTGATCCACAGCTGATCTATTAACTAGGAACCAAATGACAACAGAACACCGCTTCTGCCTATTCTCTCTGGCGAACGTACACCTGCGCAGAATGGATACCACTTTAATTTTTTACAGGAATGTTGACTTACACCTCTTCTTCTTTTTTTCCCCACCCCATACTATACTGCTAAATGTAAGAGCTTCCATCAGTGCGCCACTGTCTTGATTGCCATTGTGTTAACTGCAAATGAAAGCAACTGAACAAACATTTATACTTTGAACATGCACGTGCTTCCAGAGTTGTTCTTTTTTCTAGTTGAGAAGTAAAACGCACCTCCAGGCAGATGTGTACTCTACCAGATGATATACTGTACTGATAAAAGGAAAGGACACAGCAACATAATTTAGAATGCTAATCATAATCGGCAACACAAATACATACACGTATACTCTTGTTATTCATTCCAAATGTGCACAGACACTCACGCTCACACACACTGCTGCCCTGCTGATCGACCTGAGTAGAGAGCGTGATTAGGTTATTACATCTGATGGGATTGAGTTTGCTCTCCTCTAATGAAAGAAGGACGGACTGGAGCATGACAAATGTGGGGAGGGAGGGTGTGTGGGTTGGAGGGGGGGTAGAAAAATGAATTGAAAATGTACATGGCGAAGGGGGGAGGCTGAGATAAAGAGATGGAGGTCAAAGGCTAGTAGCTGAGATAGTCGGGTGGATTATGTGGAGAAGTTATGGTGACGAAGGGGGGGGGAAAGACATAAAGAGAAGGGGTGAAGGTGAGAGTCAAGGAACTGAGAAAGGAGGGGGGGGGTAGAGGGAGGAAAAGTGGGGAGTAAAACAGAGTTCATGTTTGGTGGGGTTGTGGTTATTGTTCCTGCTCTGTTTTCATATTAAAGCTTTTGAAAATGGATCTCAATAATACACAGGTTCTTTAAATATGCTCAACAGTTTCCTTAACTTCTGTACCTCTTGTATAATTGTGGGTCTCAAAGTTGCTTGTATTGGTAGTTTTTTAAATAACTACCAATTTCTCACATACAATAAAGACAGTAAAACTGTGGTTTCACAATAGAAGTCGACTTTGCCCTTCTCTGCATCCTTTCCCCATGTTTTTCCTTTCCAATTCATCAATAGTCTCTGAGGGCTCCATTAATAACCCCCAATTCATTTCAATAATGTACCTCACTGTTGCCGATAAGACAGTGTTCTTTCTTCATTCACCCCCAACGATATCTGTCTCCATATAGAATAGAGTAGAAGTGTTGTGCCATTGTCCACACTCGCTGCAACTGATCTGAATCTCTCACACTAATTACCTCCTTTGAAGTGAAATGAACGAGGCAAAATAGTTGGATGCCATCAGTTTCACACAGACATATCTTGTTTCCAATTCAAACTTTTGTCTTTGTGTGATCATGCAGTTGTCCATGAAGCTTTCTGAGGCTGAAGCAGTAGGTAGCCTGAGAGCTGCTAACCAGAAGGGACAGGTTAAATTTGTAGTTTATTGCAAAACAGAGAGTGCAAAGTCGTGGAGCAGATAGGAATGAGTTCTCTTTATGAGCTGAGACTCACTTGAGTTCCTTTTTCTTGGAGAGAGGAAGAGAGAAAAAATGGAGGAAAGGTAATTAGTATGAAAAAGAAAAGTGAGACAAATAGCTGATAATGTGGTTGTGTTTTAAGAAAACCACAGTGCGTTCTTTGCACAAACTGTGTATGAGCTGCTGTGATTGGAGACAACTGGACGGTTCTTCCTCTGTGGTGCCTCAGGGCTCCTGTTTATTGTTTACCGTGTCCTCCGCTCTGTCTGAATGCACTGGCACCAACCTGACAGCTCTACTGGAGTGGACTTCACACCGTGTACGCAGTGCGGAGTGGGCTTGACATTGTGTGTGCTCTGTGAGACCTCTGCAGCGTATTCACGCTCATGTGCATCCGCGTATGCCTAAGAGATTGTGTAGGGGGATTGTTGCTGTCTTGCATCAGCAGCCGTTGTTCGTGTGTGTGTGTGTGTGTGTGTGTGGGTGTAAGCTCAGTGGTAATGAAGATATTTTGATATAAAAAAAAGATGCAGCACAACATTCTTTTCATTATATATAAAATGAAAACAAGAATATATACAAGCACTGTGTGTTTGTAAATGTTTCATGTGTCCGTGTGTGTATGGTTAGGGAATGTGTGTAAGTGTTATCACAGTCACGCTGGGTGTGAGACTCTGCTATTACAGAGTGTAGTGCAAATTTAACAGGCTATTACAGATACTGCATTGTTTTGTTTACCTTGGAAGGCTTATATTGTTTCATATTAGCATAGCAGAAGCTGAAGATAACCATTCTGTACTCATTGTTCAGCGAGAAATGAATGTAATTAATGCTCCATATATGTGTCGCTTTTGCAAGCTGTTCTAATGCCACCACCCCAGTATTTGTTTCTCTTTTTTTATGAGCATGTATGTGTCTATTAATGCAATATAACAACTCTCCTGAAACTTTTGTGAACGCATAAAGTAAAAAGTACTTGCGGCCATAACCGGGGAATATGTTGTTTTAGAAAGGGGCGTTTTCCTTCTAATCACAGTAAAGAGTTAGAAAAATAGCATTTCAGCGCTGGTCTTGAACCATCTTGATTTAAAATCCTGAGTCCGCTCAGTCCGAGACCAAGACCAATTTCCAGTACACAAAACTAGCACATACCGTAACAGTCTGTGTATACATCGCATCACAGAGCCGATATGTATTTAGTTAGCGATGAATATGAACCCCCTTCATTCCCCCTCTGGTTTTTACCTTTTTGTTGTTTCAGGGAAAATTAAGAGCTTAAATATTAGCAGATCAATCATACAGTAAAAAGAACGATGAGACAGCATCTGAGGACAAAATAATATGTAAATGTCAAACGTACATTTTTTTTAATGTCCACAGTAAATAAATAGTAAATAGTTAGGATCTCTGTTGAGCCCAAATGTCCTAAATTAAAGTAGGTATTTGTCTGTTTTCCTCCTGTTTTCGTTGTGTCCCCCACTGAAGGCAGCGGTGTCTTCGAATCCCACTGAGGGGGTGTGGTCATAAAGAAAAGTGCTGTTAATTCATACCCTCTACAGTATAGCTACAGTAAGACGCAAGCTAATGTCAGCAATCAACTCATTTGTTTTGTTATTTTAAAAGCCCATTTTAAGTTGTTCACAAAAGTTATGTCTATGCATGACTTCTCTTATATTAGAGGCAGAAGCAGAATTGTATTACTTAAGAACATTAGAAAATGTGTCAATTGATAGCTGGTAGAGCTGTAAGCTAGTGGCTAACAGTAGGCCTATTTAGGCATTTTTAAATTGGGGTCTTACATTTAGCCTAAATGTCTGAATTTGTAATTTTTCAATTCAGTATGCCATCATGTGTCCTTACAGTTTTACATTGTCTATTTCTTTTAGGAATATAAAAAAAATGTTATGCCTCATGCTTATTTGAGGTCTTACAATTGTAAACTATCTTACTTTGAAAATCAGCACCTCATTATAGTAAAACAGCTACAATTCTAAGCTAATATAAGTTAGCTGAAAACAAAATTGACACAGCAGTATGAATTTATGCCTCAAGTCTTACCAAGAAGTACTCATAGCTTTCAGCCACTTGCTTGCTAACGCTAGTGTGGGCTAATAACTGGCTTACTGCTAACGCTAGCTGTTGTCTGACTGTAGCTTATTGGTTATAAATTATATTGTTTTCTAGAAATTAAACTACATTTTCCTTCAGGTTATTTCCTGTTTATTATTGGAATTGTTCATCCATCAGGAAGTAATGAAATAATAATAGTTTGTCAGGAACTCTTAAAAAACAAGTCTTACAACCTGCAGTATGAACCTTATTAAAGCATTCAAGCTTCCCAACTTTAGCACGCCATCAGAGGTCACAGTGTGCGTATGGTTAATCTGAAAGATTACCCAATTCTAAACCTATGAATACCAACGATGCCCTACATCCAGTGTGACACAGTGCGGACATCACTTGATTTCCTTAGAGTGTTGAGGCATGAATCGACTTTAGCTTGTGAGACCAGGAGCATTTTGCAGCAGGCATGGATTAGTCTCCGCCACATTAAAGCGCTTCAACTTACACTATATTTGACCAGGCTCATATCTACATAAGGAAGGCATTACTATACTCATGAGTTTGAGCGTTTCAATGTAACTGTGTTGTGTTTGGAAAGGTGCCAAACTAAAATGTGAAAAATACCAGGATCTTTGTTGCTTTCTGATTACTGCAAAGTATTTCATACGCTGAGCTCCTTTTGCAGCTCTTGCCTGGCTTGACTTTGAGGACTTAAACATTAATGCGTAGTGTGTGTCTATGCATGCATGCAGCTGTGTGTGTATGTGTGTTTGTGTGTGTGTGTGGGTGAGCTGGAGACAGAAGGGGGCTCAGGAGGTGTTGACTGTGGAGATTAAAGAGGAATTAGAGAGAGCAGAGCGCAGGGAGGCACAGAACAACACTGGAGGGAGAGAGAGAGAGAGAGAGAGAGAGAAAAAAAAAGAGAGTTCTCTGAATATTCAAATCTCTCATTTTCATTCCGCAGATTACTGAATCTTTGATCTCTGAAGAAAATAAATCAACCCTATGTCGCTAGACTTAGTGTGCATGTGTTGCTGTTAAAAGGATGCAAAGTGAGACTGCCCCAAGGTCATCCATGTAATTGAAAATGTCTTTTTCTCTTGATATTAAGACAACAGATTGTAAATAAACACAAGTTTTAAATGCTTTGAGGGTAGAAAACTCAAATGTTGTTAGAATATGCTAATGTGTTTAAAGTTTGTAAATGGTGCAAATATTCAATATCTTAATTTGTTTTCTTCATTTATTTCACAACTGATGAGACAATGGATTCCTATAAAAAGTAGTGTAGACATAAGACCATATTTCAAATTAAAACGGCATTGAAGATAGCTCATAAATCAACTGCTAGCGTTAGCATTCAACCACTTCCTAGCTAATGTTACAGTTTGATAGCGTAACACAAATTAACACAATACAATAGTAAAAGTGTCATTTTATAGAAAATGGTTGACTGAGCTAGCTTACATTTTGGTTGAGAAGGATTTGCTTGAATGCTTACAACAGCTGTTGTGATTTAGTAAGATTTGTAGGCTACCTTATTTATTATTCAAAACATTAACAATTTGCCGTTATTTCAAGGCGAAGCAACTTCTGTGAAAACTATGTAGGTGCTCTCAGCTAAGTTTGCGTTCAAAAAACTTTTAGCTAAGCTACAAGTCTTTTAGCTAAGCCTAATTGTTTACTGTAACGCTAACAAATTGTAAGCTGTAACTACTTTAACCATTTTAAGCTAGCAAGTAGTTGAATGCTAACATTAGTGGCCATCAAAAGTTAAATACAGTAAAGGGCTATTGGAAATGTTGTGTAACTTCATACATTGTGGCTAATCAAACTTCAAATATTCCTCAATTAGCCTCCAGATATTTACTATCCAATGTCTGTTTAGCTGCTGATCAATCAAAAGATGTTAAAATTATGATTTGTCAAGTATCTTGTGTTTATACGATTTGTGAACTTTGAAACACAGCAGCACAGCATTATGACTGCATGTGAGCTTTCCACTTGACTCTGACGTCACAGGATAACAGCCGCCATGTGAACATGGTGAATGTAGCAGAGTTTGTGTTGCTCCTGCGGAATTAGTTAATAAAACGTTATTCTCACTGTGTAAGCATGGCCTCGGAACTAGACAAACCCTTCAACATACCACTCATATCTCACCCTGCTTCTAAAAAAATCCCCATGTTTTAGTGGCACTACCATGCTTAATATCTCCCACTAATTCTTTTTGAAATGTGCCTCCAGAGGATAAGTGGCAAGGTTTGCGTTCTTCCTGCCTCCCACGGTATTGCTGCTTCTGTTAACATCAGCATTCAGCTGCTGCATACCATGGCAATGGGAGCTTGGCACATTAGCAGAGACCTTATTTTTTCCAAGGAAAATACAGCAGGCCATCTTCTTTCCCAAAAAACGTTATGATAAATGTGCAATAAATAGGAGACATCGGTGTCAATATAAGTGTTAAGCCATGATTAAAAAAAGATCACCCATAAGTAATGCACCCATTACTAATAGAGTTTTTATTTAACCTCATTGCACTCGTGTTAGGTTTAGTCAATGAAGCCGCCTGAGGTAGATGAATGGTGGCAACCAGGGCTCAGAAAATTAATTGCAGACCTGCAAATCACCCATATTCACACAGCGGATATTTTCCTCTTACATCATGCTCAGTTAGGAAAGCTTAGGTGTAGTTTTAATGTAGTGCTTATCTACTCTAGGTTGTATGTTCTGTATGGATCTTTTGACTGTTATCGTTTTATTTTTAAAGACAAATTAAAGTGAAATCCAGAAAAAAGTCTCCACAAAAGCTCTCTCATGGGTATAGAAGAGTACGCTCTGAAACGTTCAATAGTGTTCACTGCTCCCGATGAACCAGATTGTGGAGCTTGTTGCAGCGAAGCAAAGTATTCTGCTGATACTTGAAAACCAACAGTTGTTAGCATAGAAAGATGGAGACCCCATGTATCTTTATTCTCATGGCAACTGGTGGGAGTTTTACTGACTGACACAAACTTCAGTCTTGGCTCCCGATCACAGCATGATCAGAACCTTTTCTTTTTTCAGTAGAGGAAACAGGATTTTAAAGTTGCCTCCCTCCCTCAGTCTCTCAGTGTCACACACTTGATTACTCAGTTTGAATTGTTTTTTGTATTATGGTAAAGGGTGTGGTAATGTAATCTATTCATTAATTATGTTGTTTTGAGAAAGGTCGTGCAATATGCTTTCTATTTTTATTCTATTAATTAACTTGTGTTTATGAACTGGTTCCATCATGTATCATGTTGTAAGAGCTACCACAATGGATTCATGAGTTTATTAACAGTACACTTGAAACATCATTGATCTAGTCTTTGATCAGTGTTTGTAAGAAAAAAATACAAATCTCTTTAGTTAATAGAAATATTGCTTCACTTTTGGTTTTAACAGAATTCATTTCCAAATCCAGACCCTTAGACCACCCATTAAATGTCCGTCTATGCAGGCACAACTGTGGCAGCAATGTCTCAGAGCTGGGTTATATTAGAGGCTTATAATGTGGAGACGATAAACACAGAAAAAAAGAGTACTGTGCCCTCTCACTGCTTTGTCCTAAGAAGATAAGCTCACAAGTATTCCAAAAAGGATTAAAAAAAAACAAGCATAAGAAGCTAAATGACAAAAGACTACTCACAATTGTTGTTCAATTGTTTTCTTTTGGCCTGAGGATGTAATTTGGGCACCCTTTGACACTGTCTAATTCACAATAACCCTAACTTTCCTTTACCTTTTTTACTTAGGTACAAACTTCTGGTCGTCAGAGTTTGATAAAAATGTTAATTTGTGGGGGGCTTATAGCCTAGCGGTGAGTGCGCACGCCCAATGTGCGGAGGCTGTAGTCCTCAAAGTGAGCGGCCCTTGTTCCGGTCCAACCTGTGGCTTCATTCCCCACTCTCTGTTTCCCCCTTTTTCTCTGACTCAATCCTCTGTCCTATCTCTAAATTAAAGGCCCAAACCTTAAAAAAAAAGTTACTTTGTCCTTGTCAGGAGATAAACATCCAATCAGACGGTCCTACTGGTACAGCATTAGACATCTACGTTCTTAATCATGCTTGCATAAAACTTCTCATTGGTATCCAATAATGGTGTGTTCATTCACATGCTTTTATCATTGTAGTTTTATTTGCACACCTATTTATCTTACAAGCTAACAAATCTAACATTTCTTTTATGGCCTGGAGCTGTGATTGATTTTATTGTTATGAACTCCTGTGTGTTCTGTTTACTAGTCACATAGGGATTGGACTACGACAAAGTTTTGTCTATTAAATGACCTTTGTCTTGATGTGACTGGACCCCCCCCTTTACAAGTACCCCCCCTGCTGTGACTCTCAAACACACGTAAGCAAACACAAGTTAAAGAGCTCTATGATGTATACTTTAGTCCCCCTAGAATTAACAGTGTAAGGTATGCAATCATTTTGCAGGGTTTTGTACCAAGCACGTTGTTCTTCACCTTGTGTTGTTAATGCTTCAAAATGATCATTGTGTTTTTGGCCTTAACCTGCACTTGCACATGGTTCGAGCACTTCTCCATGCTGGTGATCCTGCTGAACTGTGTCACTCTTGGGATGTTCCAGCCCTGTGAGGACGTCAGCTGCCAGGCGGAGTGGTGCCGCATCCTGCAGGTCAGTGTAACTCCCACATACTCGGCACAATGCACATTTTGTGTTATGTATGAAAACAGGTGGCTCACATTCACACTGTTTGCCTCAGCCCGGGCTAAATAAAGGCAGAATTAAATATGGCTGAAGAACCGTGCCAGGTTGTTTGCAATGTGAGTAGTACTATGGCTCTTAGTTTGGGGAACACAAAGTCTCCGAATTAGCTTACATGTTGATTGCTGATTGTTGTAGCTTTTATTGTATCTTCTTCATTAGTACTACTGTGGAGGCAGCGAAGTGTGTGCAGCATTCAAGTCCAAGACAAATTTCCTTTTGGCACAACAAAGTGTTTGTATAGACTTGTATCGTGTCGTGTTGTAACGTATCGAATCGTGTCGTGTCGTGTTGTATCGAATCGTATCGTGTTGTGTTGTATCGAATCGTGTCGTGTTGTATCGAATCGAATTGAATCGTATCATTGAATTTTCATCGTTATCTTCTGAATGTTATCATATTGACATAGATAACAGCACAAATGAGGCAAAGAGCATTTATGACAGGTCTGGATGAGCAGGAGAAGCCATCAACACAAATTATTTTCTTCATTTGATTTTTGGACACGCCCAAAAATAATCTTTCTATTGTATCTCATAAGGGATCGGGGTTTCTCTCATTTTTCTCAATTTCTGTTGAGAAATATTGACGTATCTGTTAATATCCGAAAATTATTCATGAGTATCAAAATACAAAACGATACAGTGCTTCACAAATTAAGTTGTGTAACAACAACAATAAATAAAAACCATGGAAACAACAGCAATCTACATGTAAACAGAGAAGCATTTACCAATGAAAACCACTAAAAAAATGGATATTTGGGATTACCAATATTGCACAAGGTCTGCATTAGGTTGTTGGAGGTGATTGGAAACCCAAGAACAATCAAAACAAATACATTCTACTTATTTTATTCTTTTCTCATTTCTTCGTTCTCATTTGTTTCATGATAGCTTTTCCTGTAGAGTGATGTTGATTCTTGGCGAGCTGAGATGCGCTCATTATATTCAAACAGAGAAGTTCTCTTTGCTGTGGTAGATGTCTAATTAATTGAGACACAGCCATAGCCGTGCTTAGCTAGAGCTATTCCCCGCTGGGATGAAACTAACTAATGGAGACAGGAATTTCTTTTTCAGACAACCTTCACTTGCTCCATTACAGCCTCTTTAGAATAAGCCTTCATACTGGCTAGAAAACTAAACAAGGACCTGGACCTTTTGATTCTGTTGACAATAAGCCAATTTCCTCTTGTTGTTGTTGTTGTCGTCACTGTTAAACACTAACGCTGTCTTTGTACGTGATCTTGTCATCGTGTTCCTTCAGGTTTTGGACGACTGCATCTTTGCTTTCTTCGCTGTGGAAATGGTCATCAAGATGGTGGCCCTGGGAATTTTTGGCCCGAATTGTTACCTTGGGGACAAGTGGAACCAGCTTGACTTTGTCATTGTCATGGCAGGGTTAGTATGCCACATAGCTTTTTTTTCTCCTTTCTTTTGCACAAAGAACGGCTCATTTTTCTGTCGTCTGCAGCTAGAAAATAGCAGTCTGCTACGAACGAAATAGCACTTTCTTGAACAACAATCCGACAAGCAAGACTGCAATCTCAGGTTGGCAGTAGGCAGAAATAAAAGCTTCACGTTGAAAGTAGGAATTTATTTGGACTGAAATGAAGAGAGGTGCACGATTAGTCAGCTAAATGATCTAACATTGTCATCCTTGCTAGTCAAGACCAGAATTATAAGGTGATTAAACCTATTAATATTCTTATGATTAATATAGACCCACAATGCTGGTTAAATGTTGTGTCTGAGCTATAACGCAGAAACCTGCCACTGGCCGGGGCAGTAGCTCCGGTTAATAGGCCTGCTCTTCTCATCCAGAAAATGTGCATAAGTTACAGTATATGTAGGCTGTGTCAGGTAAAACTAGCATATACCGACTGGAGAAATATGTAACCACATTTAGCACAGGCATGTGGATGTTGACCCGCAAGGGGTACCGAAGGCTGGTTAGCCACACTCTGCAAACCAATTTGACATCATTTACAGACAGATGCTCTCATCCCTTTTGGTCTGAAAAGATAACACAGCTCAACGCAACAATGAATGCACAAGATATGCGTCCCCTGCACTCTATAAATTCTGCTAAATTTTGACCCTTGAGAGTTTTCTTACCATAAGACTTGTGAAATACTTTGAATTTAAAGAAACTCGATGCTACAAATATCCCTACTGAAAACAAGCAAAGGCACAACAAGGAGAATCCAGACAACATAGAGTCAGTAAATCTATTCTTTTTTGTAAGATATTCAGGTGCAGTGTTTACAAATCATGAAGCGGCTGAAAATCCACTTTTTCAGTAGCCGATCCTTTTCAGTCGAAAGTCTATAGGAGCACATGTCATGTCATGTCATGCCAGACCATACTGCAGGCTGTGGTCACAGTATATATTGTAGGTTTAGACGAGGGCAGGACCCAATCAGCTGCCAGAAATTCCTTTATCTACTCCCACGCTCTGAGGGCTGAGCCAGTATGACGACACACACACTCCTCACGCAGCCAGCACAGTCACACGGCTAAGACCATAACTGTATCCCTCTGTCTCTCTCTCTCTCGGCTTCTCGTCACATTTAGGTGCTGAAATAGAGACCGTACCTCTGATTCTATCTACTGTAATGTCACTAGAACACTACCTATGTTGCTTCCATATTAAGCATTACAATAATTGTCCTTGTTACATCTTTAGTGACCTGTGTTTAGTTACATCCATGTGAACAAGTTCACAGAACATGCAGCAATATAACAACTGGCCCTGCATATTAGTATTTGTCCATAACCACAGTTATATAACATTTGCAATATGTACGAGATGTAGAAACTGTTTGCACCCAATCAACATAGAATAGTATCTTTGCAGCGTCTGATTTTTTACTTGTGCAATACTTACCCATAGTGACATCATTACCACTACCGTTGCACTATTATTTTCTTTAGGGATCAATACATTTCCTTTGATTCTGATTGAAAAACTCTCACCTTCTTTTTCCCCTCTTCTTGGGTCCTCAGGGTGATGGAGTATTCTTTGGATGGCCACAATGCCAGTCTGTCAGCCATTCGTACAGTCAGAGTCCTCAGGCCGCTGCGAGCCATCAACAGAGTGCCAAGTAAGTCTTTGTTTGAAACGCAGCAATAATAGCAAGTTGTACACAATCATCAGTACACATTTGAGTTATCCTTTACTGATCCTTGAAGGGAAATTCCCTCTAAATCAATTCTAAGCATTCGGACCATTTGGTGGCAATTGTGTAACATCATATTTTGAGCTGTGGTGTACGAGTTCTTCCTTAGATTACTGTGACATTGGGCTGTGTAATATCAGCCATACTCTATGTATAAAACTTGTCATATTTCAGTGTCTGTATTGTCATGCCTTTACGGTGAATTGTCAGAAGATCCACGAGGTGAAGTTTAACTCTAATCGCCCTCCCTCAGTGGTTTTACGGCGCTACTGTTGAGTGTGAGCTCGCACATTGTTTATCATGTTCCTAAAAGCTCTGTGACAGAAGACGCCATGAATCTACATCTAAAGAGGGTCGCTAGACATTAGCGTCATAACATGATACAGGATTATTAACCAGCATACATTAGGCATTTGGCAAAACTATTTTTCAGGTTAAGGCTGCCAGTATTGGTGCCTATTTTGACCAATAGCCTACACCTCTCAGGTTTCAGAAAAGGTTTTTTAAGATTTATGTCATACTCGCTGTTTGAGTCTGGGGTCAAATAGTTTGTTATTTTTAATGATTTAGCCAACTTTATGTTAGTAATACAAGATTTATTGCAAAAAAAGGTCAATTCTTACAATGTTGGAAACCCATGGGAGTACTGTGGGAGGTATTTTTACTACACTGACTAACTTTGTTGTCATGGTAATGGATGCCTGTGTGCTGTCTGGCTACAGCAAGCAGTGCGTGTGTTACCAATGACCCCATTTTCCCAGAATAAGCTAGTTGTTGGCATGTGACACGGGTTGACCCAAGATTGTCCGACGTAAATGCTGACCTCATGTGATTGTAAATGTGTGTCTGTGTCTGTTTTGTTTTTTCAAGCTATCATCACCAACACTTTCACAAACATGTGCTGTGTTGTTCCATCACTGTGGGGACTGAAAATGTAACACTAACCTTATTGTTAAAGACAACCGTAGCTCTAAGAAACAGCCTTTACAGCCTTAGACATGATGAAGTAACACTTGTATTATTGAGTTTTCAGTTGCTCCCTGAAGGGGTCTAAACCTTGGAGGGAGATGAAAATAGAGGAAATTGCAATGACAGTGAGAGGTATGACTTGGGGATAAAAATCCAAGGTCAGTGTGCCGCCACCCCCACTCCCCACCCCCCCCCAAAGCCCACAGACTCATGCTTTCAAAGTTACAGCTGTCCCAAAACTGATATCCACTATCTGATATGCCTCTAATGCTGCCTCCAAAATAGTATGTGGTTTTCGCAGTCCTTGCATTAATCCAATACCATGATTAATAATTCCAATTCCAATCAAAAAATGTGACCTGAAATTCTGTGTCCTTCACCAATGAAAGCCCACCTTCACTGTAAATATTGAGGTAATATGGCTGTCACCAGAACAATACTTTTTTTGTGGAGCAAAAAACCAGTAATTGATGGTCATGTATTATTTTAGTTCTTACATTTTCATTTATCTTCATGTATTATTAATTATGTTACAATTGACAAATACAATGAAGGGCAATAAACCAACACAACGTTAGATAAGCTAATTCGTACGCAGCAGATCCAAGGGGCTGCGGGTCCTTTAGCTGCTAACGTTAGCTAAGCTTGTTTGTTAGTGCTCCTCTTTTTGGAATCCTCGCTGGAATCAGATCTGTACGCAGTAAAGCAAATTAAGGTGTCTGTAAGAGAAAGTAAAGAATGCTGTTGAAACACTTCATACAACCATATTCCAATGATGTCAAACAGTGTTTCTTACTTTTATGTTCCCCCTTTTTCAATCTGTTTCGACTTCTTACCTTGTTTTTTTCCCCCACCTGATTCGTGATGACGGATGATTTCTCTCCTAATTTGCTGTCTCTGTTTGTCTCTACCAATTCTGCTTTCCTTCACTCTTTCTGTTTGTCTTTCTGCATAAATGGATAGGAAGGAGACAGATGGACATTTCTTTTTGTACTGCAGTCAATATACAGTGAGCCACACTCCCTGTGCCCTATTATCTTGGCAGGATGCAACAACCAGCTCATGCAGCCCTCAGACTGTTCGCTTGTCCCGACTTTGGTGTTTGTTTTTCCCATCTGTTTTGAGTTCTGGTGACAGGTGCAGGGATCAAAATACATAGGTGGATCCAGACGAGACAGCATAAAGCTATTTGTGGTATTTTGGTTTTGTACAGTTCATCGACGTTGTGAGAATAGACCTCTCTGTACTCTTTGAATTTAATTCCAGTAGGTCCAACAGGTAAACACATGCTGTGTCACATGGGTTTGCTGTTTCCAAGAAAACGTAAAATGAAGAGCAGCTGACATGCTCTCGCATGAAGGGATGGAGACTTTAGCCCGCCCTGAGTGTTGACACCACTGCCATTATCTCTGTTCTCACCATGACATGCCTCCCCTGTATAATAATAAGAAAAAATTGTCGCACAGCCATGTAAACCGCCTCCATCTCGAGGAGGTTCACGTGCAACCCCTGCTGTGCAGGACCCCACGGGCCTGAAACAGACCTGCCCTCCCAGACAGCGCCCCAGACTGATTTGGATGTGAAAGTCAGGTCATAGCTGAAGCAAGCTTCTCCAAAATGGCAAAAATAAGAAACCACAAGCATTTTTAAAGGGATGTGGGGAAAAAAAAAGTGTTTGCAGATATCAGATGTTATCAGATATTCCCAAACAACTGCAGTAGTGAAGCATCTGTGCACTGTTCACGTAGTGTGTACATCGTGTTGTGTGTACATGTAGTATGTAACGTGTTGCCCACCTTAAAGATAGCAGCTTGTGGTGGACTTTTTTTTTCTTTTATGATGCAATTCACAAGTTAGAATGTCCCTTTCTTTACAAGACCAGTATGTTCAAATATTATTCATTTGGTTTACAGTTTGGACTTTTCTCCTTTTCTCCCAATTCTGTGGTAACTTTTACTGTCAACTCAATTCAACATTTTATTTCAAAAAGGCATTAACAGTGAAGTTTACCAAAAAGTTTCATACAGGATGGAAAACTGTAATGTCTTAAGTTTGTTTAAATGAATGACTTTAGGAATCCTAACATCTGCTAAATCATTATTCAGAAAGAAAAGAAACAATAACTGGCCAAGCCAAAAAAGAAATAAAATCCAAACTTGCTCTCAGACATAACATGCTGATCTGACTGTTGTAATAGTATAATTCCAACTCAGTGGAAATGGGCTCAAGACTCAGCATACAATTGATTGTTTTCAAGCTTAGTGCAGTTTCAGACCAACTTGATGATTGTAAAACTCCCAAAACAGAGTTCTTGAACGCTTTTCATCTCAAATGATTAGAAATTAACGGAGTCTTGAGGCTGTTTCAGTCTGAGGTTCATCACCACCGTCATCAGCACCACGGAATACTGTAAGTGGGGTCAATGTGACCAGGCTGTGTTATATATGTGAAGGGGGGGGGGGGGGGGGGGCACACGCTGCGAGTACCTCAGGGACCAGTTCCCCTGACTCTGCCGACACTAAACACATCTGACAACTGGAGATGGATGCTGAATGCATGTGGTTAGATAACATTTGCCACAGGGAGACTGTGAAGTCAAATCCCAGAGGATGAAATAACGTCAAACTGTCACTTTCAGTATTTTTCATCACTTGTAATTCTATTGGCTGTAGGGACAAAGTTGTGGCTTCCAGTAAGCTGACAAGATCAATAGAGGTTGTCAGGGTGGACGGTAACCAGAGGGCGACAAAATTGCTAGCTGCTACCACATGCAGAATTTGACAATCCACCATGCATCTGAGCCTTAAATGTGTTTGTCAATGTCAGTGTATGTGAGACAGTATGCCCTCTGATGGCATCTGTACTTTTTGTATCCTGCTGTGTAGGTATGCGCATCTTGGTCACACTGCTGTTGGACACCCTGCCCATGCTGGGAAACGTCCTCCTCCTCTGCTTCTTTGTCTTCTTCATTTTCGGCATTGTGGGAGTCCAGCTGTGGGCGGGTCTACTGCGCAACCGCTGCTTCCTTGCAGAGGACATCACATCGTAAGTAATCTGGTCTCAGGGTAAAGACAAGTATGGGATTTCCTTTTTTTAATGTGCTTGAAGTAGCGCCAATTACCCTCAGGAAATTGCTCCTTCAAGACTTTGGTCAAATCTATATTCGATCTCAGTTCTATATTCGATTTGAGGGAAGAAGCACTTTGGTGAGAATAGGAACTGATTCAAGTTCTTTTTCCTTGAGCTTAGACAAACCAGAGATGAGTGGAAAATCCAAACTCCAATCGGAGACTTGGAAGATGCAATTAATTTTTAATTTCCACCACTCAGAAAAAAGTCTTCCATCCACCCTGCTTTGGTGCCTCAAGCATGCACATATGAAATCATCAGACGTGCTCAGCTCACTTAACTCAAACATGATCCCCCCCATCATCATTCTCTCTCTGCTCCTCTCTTTTTGCTCTCTCTTGTTAGAGTTTGTGTTGACTAGTCATAGAGCGTAACAGTCAACTAAAATTGCCTGTAGCAAAAAAATAGGAACTTGTTACTTTTTAGAGTACGTAAACTGCATCCGCCCACAGGATGTGTACTACCGTAGGGCCTAAAAGACATGCAGGGAGAGGCAAGAACAGAAAGAAAAAGATACAGAGATAATTTTAACGAGATGTTGTTAAATACATTTGAATCATATTTTATAATACTGTAAAATGAAGCCATAAAACATTATGCTCTATGCAGATGATGTGACAATGTTTCTTGAGGTGGTTTTAATGAGAACCTGAACCTACTTCAATTCCATTTCATTTTCAATTCTGGCAGAGAATCCTTGTTGGGAATTACTGTAAACCCAAAGAAAAGTAATTTATATTGTAATAATTCCGTGGGTTCAAATAGGTTCCTTGCACCCTTTGGTTCGTGCTCAGGCCCTTAATATTTCAGGAAGACCGTTGTGGCCCAACTCTGATGTACTTTATTATAAAAGTCTGCTGGTTATTGGAGTCCAGCTGAAAGTCTAAAGCTCCCTCTGGAAGAAACATGTGGACCAGAAAGTAGATCAACTTGACCACATTCTCTCACCGGACTTTTCTTTAATGTCCTCAGGATGGCGCTACCTTGCCCCTTCTAGGAGAACAAACAGATACTATAACTCCTTTATTCCTTCAGCTATCAGGCCATTGAGTGATTGAGTTATGGTCAATTCCTGTACACTTAGGTAACCTTTAAGGTTTATGTAGTTACTCATTTATTTACATTTCGGGTGTTGTATTTCTTGTGTTTTTATGATTTGGCGATCTCAATGCGTTTGCTGATCTGTTGTCACTGCCTTTAAATGTAATTTTCTAAATGCTTACTGTGTTTGTTTCTTTGGTTTGTCTTAATTTGTCTATTAAGACTTGGTAGGCTGTGAAACCAAATTGCCTATCTGGGATAAATAAAGTCATCTGAATCTGAAAAAATAAAATGATAAAAAGAAATCCCCATGAAAAAAATGGATGGAGAATGTATTTTGAACATTGTGATAAAATTCCCCAACTTTTTGTGAAGATAATTTGGGGTTTTAAACAGGCTAACAAAATGTCAAAATCGTTGTATCCTATCTAAAAAGGAGAAAAACAAGGTGCCAAGCTGAACATAAAACATAGAAAAGCTGACAGACTGCGAGCCCCCCCTCTTATGAGAAAATTAAATCCAACTTTAGATATCTTATCATCATGTTGTGATAGAAAAAAGCACAACAGAAAACAACCTCTATCTCACAAAGAAGACAAAAACACAAAGCACACATGCATGCAAGCAGACAGGGAATCAGAGCACTATCACCGAATATGCCACGGGGAGTGAAATTATATTTCTTCTAAGCCTACAACCTCAGGAAGCAAAACATGTCCCTTGGACATCCTTGAACTAATTCTGTTTTTGATGTAATGGTACAAATTGTATCTAAGCTAATACAGCTGAAGCCTTTTTGTGTGCAAAAGAGAAACGAGAGCAGCCGGTTAATATTTCATAGCCAAGGCTGCTGTGTTTTCTCTCACAGAACAAATGGTTGTCTGACTTCCAGTACAATATGAAAGCCCAACTTCTTCCTGCTATAAAGCTTGTGCAGCCTTAGCTTAACGCATTAGCTCTTTCTCCAGAAAGATTAAGACTTCTTAGAGAATCCAGCATGTTCTACATGACATGGCTGATCACATATAATGATCAGCCTGTTGGAGATTTCCTGTTATGCTCCTGACTGTTCTGCTCAAGTTTGATGTAGTGCGAGTTATAATGCCACTATTCCAAGTATAGATGCAGATGCATGAACATGAACATACTGCATCTATCTATCTTTTTCTCTAAGGAAAAATCACTACTGTCAGGCTTAAAGTCAGTAACAGCAATGAAGAAGTCAGACAAACAAACACCAGATAGTGTAAAGAAAAGAGACCACAAAAGGCAAACGGTGCAGGAATATGGGCAGAAATGTCTGTAGCATAATGGGAATCAATCAGTAGTCAGTCTGGAAAACTTGTCCCTCGACTAGCATTTCAAGAGTGAATGTCACTCTGCAGAGAGCCACACTCATTGTTGTGGAGGGCTCTTGACTTTGAAAGGGAGGGAATAAATAGGCAGGTAAACTGTGGGATGCACTCAGTACACTCTATCATATATAGTGGAGTAGGAAAACAGCTGTCACCATGGAAACTACTTAGAAAATGCCTTGCTCAGTCAGCTCTTGAGGTATTACGTGATATTTCACTTTGAGTCCTGAAGCTAGAATGTATAACTAATAAAGTCAGGGGATTTCAGCATGAACAAAATGACATGTTCTTGTGTTGGACTAACTCTCAGATGTACATCACTTTAGACTAAAGCGTCGGCTAGAATTTGTCTAAATAGCAAGAGAGATCTTTCACTCCTCCATATTCATCCCAATCATCGAACATCAGTGCAGACACATGGGGGTTTGGTTGTTCTCTTCCACTTCCCAACTTGCATTTGCGATTAGCTTCTTATCGCAAATGACACTTTGTGTGTAGCGTGTTCATTTTTTCCGTATTGTAAAAAAATAAAATCCTTTTAATGCACATCATTAAGATGTTATACGACTAATACCTTCTTTCAAATTGTCTGCAAAAACACACAAATATATTAACAAACAACAAGAAGCTTGAGAAAGTTCATCAAACTTAATATATCAAATATAAGTGTACTTATATTACTACATTGCCCTTTGTATAATTATTCTATTTTATTCATCCAGACTGTACAACTTGTCCATGAATCCTTACTACTTGTCCGAGGAGGGTGAAGACAGCCCATTCATCTGCTCGGCTCCGCGCGAGAACGGGATGCTGCGCTGCGGAGAAGTGCCAGCCTATACTGAGGGTGGGGAAGATTGCTTATTGGCCCCTTCCTACCAAAGTTCAGCTCTGATTGGATCAGCCCCTGCAATGGGCGGGGCTGGTAATAATGGATGCATAAACTGGAACCTGTACTATAATGTGTGTCGTCCTGGGGAGCACAACCCGCACAAGGGAGCCGTCAACTTCGATAATATCGGCTATGCCTGGATAGCCATATTCCAGGTAAGAAAGGATTAATGAGAGATATGAAGAGTCCAATTAAGTTTGGTGTTGTTAAAAATATAATCTTTTACAACTGTAAGCAAAAACAGGATTCTGTGGGGGTATAGAGTACTTTTAAATATTCAATTTTTGTCATTAAGTCATCTTTAATGTATTAATTCCCTAGTAAAGGCAATGTAGCTAAGCTAACCCAAGTTTTTTTCTATGCACGATTAGCTTAAAGCTGGTTAGCAGAACAACAGACCTTATTAAAATGTTATCTTTACTTACAGTCACATTAATTAGTCAGTTATTTTACTGAAAAAAAACAGGTGTCTGACAATATCACACAATGAAGCTTGCCTAAGCTAAACAATTATGTCTTGCCTTTGGAAAATGGTAGCTAAGTAGCAGACTGATTTTGCTTATCCTAGTTTGGGAAACTAATACATTTATCAAACAGACATTATTAAATGTTATTTTTCTTCATTTACAATCATCTCATTGAGAAAACAGGTGGCATTATCCCCCACAGTAGCATGGCTAACCTTAACTATTTGTCATGTTAGCTAGTAGTATGCTAGTTAGCTGACTCATTATTCTAATACAGAGACCTTATTCCATACTTTTTTTTAAAAACAGAACTGTTTAAAATGTAATTTATATTCCTTCATTGTCATGTACAGTAAACTCGAGCAGCAGGAATGACAGAAGGTCTATATTAAAACTTAATTTAGCTTGGCTAACCTTAACATCTTTTCCTGTTTTTAGCAAACCAAAGGCTAATTAGCGGAGTGATTTAGCTTTTGTGATCTAATTAGAATATATTTAATATTATTTTTAAAAACAGACCTTATTAAAATGCCTTATCTTTGCTTATAGTCATCTCTCTGAGAAGACTCAAAGTGTCTCCCAAAATCTCAGACTTTTTTAAAAATAATTTTCAGTAAACTATATCTGGTAACATTTGTGCAGGAAGTTGAGGAAAATTGGTCAATTTTTATTTAAAGCATGGATTGTGACACTTTTTTTAGCAGACCAAAATGTGTCTGACTAAACCTTATCAACCGTTTGTGAAGTCCCCTTTAAAGGACCCTTTGGAGTATATGTACAGCCCAAGAGTTTCAGAAAGCTAAAGCCAAATGAACTGGGCTAGCTAGCTGCTACAAAAAAGTATTTCAGTAACTGTAACTGTTTCAGTAACTTTACATTACTGAAGCTTTTACAAAACAGCAAAAATGACCTGCTGGTCACATACAGCAAGCCAGTTAAAATGCATGTTTTCCTGTAAATGAAAAATCAGTCATCAATCAATAAAAAAACAACTTGAAATAATTTCATCATTTCATTTTAATTTCATTGAATTATCAAAATTATCTCATGAGAAATTCTCTGCTCAGGCTATCAGAAGGCATGTATCAGGACCCAAAAGCTATTTCCCCTCCATCACAGGTTGTTAAAATGTATTTTTCTTTTCACTCTTGCTGATTCCAGCTCCCAGAGGAGCCCTGACAGGCTTTTCCCTATCTCAGTCCTTGTTCTAACACTGTCTGTGCTTTGGTGATATATAACCCATCTATTTTAATACATCTGTCCAGGAGCCGCTAATAGATCTGTCTCTGTGTCTAACACGCTTGCACAACATGACTTTTTTCAAATACAGTCTTACTTTCAAACTACGCCAGACAGCACTAATACTAAGACACACACATACACACACACATCAAATAGACATACTGCTCCTTGATAGGAACGACACACTTTCAAGTGTGTGTGTGTGGTCTAAGCTCACAGTTAGAGTCTTTAAAGATTAAATTCTGCTGTTTTTTTATTTTGTGAGGATTAAGTAAAGATCCCTTTGAGTCCAAGATGAGATTTTTTTGTGTGCCATTTGTAAGCTGTGTGTGTGTGTGTGTGTGTGTGTATTTTATTATCCACCTGTACCTGGAGTTAAAGTAAGTCGCAGATGTAAATGAAGTTTGAAATACTTGTCCACAGTACCAATGGGTTAAGTCTTCTGGTTTTGCTCCGTAGCTAGATGGTGTTGTCCTGCGGGTTTTAATAATATGTGAAAGCTATAAATGAAAGTGCATTCTTGCAGAGAGAGGGAAGAAACCCTGTTACTTTTCAATGTGTTGCATTTCACATACTATCCTGGAAAAAGCACAAAAAAGCATTGTTATCCACTGTCCATAAAGGGTCTGTTGTATTTAAATGAATACTATATAGACATAATATATGTCTTGATAGAAAGTCTATTACAGTGGTTCTCAACTGGTTTAGTCTAAGGACCCACCACTAACTCCTTCATAAAAATCGTGACCCAAGTTTTTAATAATTTTTCAACCAATTAGATTTATTGAATGACAAAGAGCGCAGTTTGGACCTCAAATGGTACGAAACATATGACGGAACGAAGAAAAGGAACAAAACCAACATGTTTAAAGAGCGCTTCATAGACTTTTTACACTCTTTTTTTTCCAGTCACATGTTTGCGACCCACTGAAAATGGCTCCGCGACCAACTTTTGGTTCCCGACCCACCAGCAAACATTATATGTTTACTATTTAACTAAGGTTTATTCTAACAGGAGCAGAAAGTGTGAGTTACAAATATTTAATTGAAACAACAATAAAAGTGGTAGAGAGACAGATACTTCTTTTCTTTCAAAACATAGATTGTGTTTTGAGAAAAGCCGAAGGCTATATTGAATGTTAAAGGAGTTGCTTGTCTTTTTATTTCAGTCTACAGCTTTCTCGTCTCAGTGTCTGTACATATAGAGAGGACATGAATTATAAATCTGACACAGAGGCTGAAAACATTCTTAAATTAAATTCATTCAGTGTTAACTTTGGAGTTAGTACAACAAGCTGTTCATATGTCACATTGGACATACAACAAAACAAAGCTTGGGACTTCAATGGGTCCCACCTGTGGTTGGACATAGAGAAAATATTCCAAGTATTTTGTCATTTGTTAGTTTTGGAAGCATCTTCAGTTCTGGAACAAGGAAATGCATCCAGCTGAGAGAGACTTTGGTTGTGTTTGTGTATAGTAAGGTTTATTGTCCTGACTGAGCAAAGATAGTATTCATTTTAAACTTCATTTAAAAACTGGTAATGTCCTTTTTTATCTCTTTCTCTAGAATTCAATTGCATTTCATTACAACTATTCCTGACCCACAGACAAGGTAGTGAACTGACTTCTGTCTTCACAGTAAGCAGATCAAAGAGAGAGAAAGTGGAGCTGAGAGTGAAGCAAAGATCCAAACGAATTACAAAAAAAGAGTTTTAAAAGTGACAAAGACAAAGGAGGCATTGTATCGGTTAGTTGTGGTGAAGAGGGAGCTGAACCTGAGGGCAAAGCATTCGATTTACCGGATGATCTTTGTTCCAATCCTCACCCATGATCATGAGCTTTGGTTTGTGACGGAAAGAGTAAGATCAAGGATACAAGCAGTTAAAATGAGATTCCTGCAGAGTTTGGCTGGGCTCAGCTTTTTATATAATTCATAAAGACCCAACATTAATCCACCTTGAGCACAGCACTATGCAACATTTAGCAAAGTTACAGTGGCAACTTTCATTCACGATATGCTGGTGACAGTATACACATGTCGTGAATACTGTCACCAGTATACACTGTCAGTTGGTGTTGTTAGCACTCAGTCGCTAGCTAGCTAACAGTACTTAAAGGCAGGGTTGGTAATTTTCGAAAACTAGCATGATTTTGAAAGTAGCATTCTCTCCGTGCTCCGTCTTCACCCACCCCCCTCCCCTCTATGCTCCCTCAAAAGCCACGCCCCTCACTTACTAGCTGCACTAGTGCCATTGGTCCAGAAGCGGATTTCAGCTCATGCTTTGAGTGTGGGCTCGTGCATGCATGGGGTCGAGAACGAGCAGGGAGACAGGGAGGCATGATTGGTTCATAAAATTCGAACCGAGTGCAGACATTGGTCGAAATTTTTAAGTGTTTACAACTGCTACAGATGACGGATTTTCTTCGTTTCTTTTTCAGAGCACATGAGTTATGAATTTCTGTCAGGACCTAAAGACAATTTCAACCAAAATCTTAAAAAGTGTATCTGGAGGAAATTACCTGCCCTACCTTTAAGCTAGGATCTGGCTAAATGCTACCATTAGCTTTTGTTCCGTTCAGTTCAGACCTTTATTGTCTAAAAAGACATGGGACAGTGCAACACACCCTGATGAAATACAACCAAGAAAAAAAATTTAACTGTTCATTAAAAATTCAAACAGAATGGTAGCAATGACAAATAAAAGGCTTTGTGTTATAGGAGCCAATGGGTGATCAGATAGGCTGTTTCAAGTTTAAATGTGGCCTGTTGTCCCTTTGACATTTCACTCACAATTGTCTTTCCAGTTGCTGATTGCAGGTGAAAACATGTATGCAACTTACAACCAGGAACAGAGCAGTCTGACCTCAGAACAGCATTTGAGCTTCCCACCCCTGAGCTTGACATTAGAGGAAAATGGCCACTGTGTGAATGTGGCCAATAATTACATTCTACGGGCTCATAAATGAGAATCATCTCCTCTTGTGCTAATCCGGTGCAAGGAGAGCATTCCAGCTGAGAGCGGATTAGCCGCCTCTGTGTCTGAATGTGTGTGTGTTCATAGCAGCATCTGAGGGATGTGTTACGATACGTGTGTGTATGATTCTTTATGAAAACACATGTACGTCCAATCTATATTTGGACACCTGTTTGGTGTATGTTTGCTCATGCTATTATTGCCTGTGCGCTGGCACTTTCAGCTGTAATGTGTGATGCTAGCTGAGGTGTAAATATTGAGGTGTGAGCGGATCATCGGCTTGGCTGAGCTGAACCTCCGCTTTCAGGTCTCAGCATCTCGACTGCTCATTAGCATAGCTGCTACATGAAAGAGCTGCATCAGTCCCCTGGCATACACACACACACACACACACACACACACACACACACACACACACACACACAAACAAATGTGTAAGAACTAGGAGGGACACCACAACCACAGGCTTTCTTTAGAGGAGCAGCCGCTGAAAACAGAGTTGGAAATGTGTCCCATCCGACTGCTGTGTGCCTCTGGGTGCACCGTTTTGCTCGGGTGTCATAGACTTTTAAAGAGAAAGTAACAAGCAGAAAGGAATGTTGTTCTTCTCTCCCTGTCGTAATTACAATGTTGCCTCGTCTTGTCTTTTCTGTTTCTGCCACCAGGTCATCACACTGGAAGGATGGGTGGATATCATGTACTATGTCATGGATGCTCACTCCTTCTACAATTTTATATATTTTATACTGCTCATTATTGTAAGTATCCCCTTTTATTTATTTTCACTTTGGGAAACAACCTGTCCTGATATTTGAATGTGAAGCAGGCTACAAAAGAGGAGCAAAATTAATTTAAAAAAATGAAAATGTACTGTAGCTTGTAATCGGGTCTCAAATATCTTGCACATCTCTAACTTGGCATTGTGTGAAACCTGACTGACTTAAAGTCTAGTTTTGCAGAAGTGTTTTTTAAAAAAGAGGGTAGGTATGCTGTTATATTTAAATCTACAACTCCTTTGTGTATCGTTACACTCCGATCAGTTCTGATTTATACATACATTAAGGAAAAACCTAGCTACATAACTCATCAGCACTATCTGGCACACGCATATCTTTTTTCCTGCTCCTTTTTAAAACTGCTTTCCACAGTCCGTAGACTTATAGTCCACAATAAATATGCATTTTTGTTACATGTTCATCCTGACAGTGTGTGTGCATTCGGGTTTAAAAAACCCCAGAATAACCTCTCCAAGTGAACCCACTAAAGTCTGCTCGGAGCAACTCCCCTCCGTGAAAGCTCGCAGACTTCATATCATGTATAATTTCGCCCCCCTATCATGCTGTTGTGGAGGTTTTTTAAGGATCCTAGCTTTGGCTTTATCTTAAAATGCTGTCTGAGCTCCCCTGCGTGCCTGTCGTTTGATGTAAAAATACTTATTATGCATGCAGAGGGAGAGAGAGAGAGACAGGCAAAAAAATAAAAAAAATAATGAAGGAGGGGAGTTAGGAGAAATGGAACCGGAGGATCGGCTGAAAGAAAAACAAAGAAATTCGGGAGAGAAAGTGAGTGAGACAAAAATGAAGAAAGCTGAGAGTATCAGAGGAAATGTGGAGAGAGTGCTAGTGTGATTTCCTCGGATACTTTTGAGCTGCCGTATTAGCATTCTAAATAGACACTTCATTAGAGATATGTGAAACTTTCTGTCAAGGCCACCTCGTCAGAGCAAGATTTACATTACATGATTTTTAAGGAATGCTTTCGACCAAATCAGACCAGAATCCAGCCAAAAAGACCCTGAGTGGAGAGTAAGATGAACTGGAATCTTTCCTAAAAAAGTAACAATACAATAGATATAACTAGATATGTTATGATACCATACGATGCAAAGCAACGTGATGTGATGTGATACAATATGATATGATAAAGTATAAAACAGTAGTGTGAAATAAAATACTTTATGATAGGTGATTATGATTTTATACAATATGATAGGATAGGATAGGATACAGTACAACACATGACACGATACGTTGTGATAGGATACGACAGAATACAAAAGACCCAATACGACACACAACATGATATGATCTGGTGTAGTAAGACACGATACGATCAAGGGGCAACCTCGAGTCTTGAAAAATGAAGCCAATGCGGAGTTGCGTAATCCTGCAGTTCATCGATTGCCCGCTTGAGGCTGGCTCCAGGAACACCGGAATTCAAATACACACAACAGGCAAAAAAGCTGTTTTCACAAAGGAGTTGCGATTTCATTGGTTTGAAATCCTCTGCCAGACTGTAAAAGCTAAAGCATCCACATTGTTAATCTGCCTTATTCTCTTAAAACTCCCCAACCAGGTGGGCTCTTTCTTCATGATCAACTTGTGCCTCGTGGTCATCGCCACCCAGTTCTCTGAGACGAAGCAAAGGGAGAACGCTCTGATGAGGGAGCAGCGTGCTCGCTACATGTCCAACGACTCCACGCTCGCCAGCTACAGCGAGCCGGGCTCGTGCTATGAGGAGATGCTACGCTACATCAGTCACCTTTACCGCAAGCTAACACGCAGGTTGCAGAGGATATACTCTGGATGGCACAGGTACGCCGTGGACTTTTTGTTTTTATTGTCAAAGGATAAAAACCATAATGTGGGATTTAGCCATTTTTATAAAAAAAAAAAGGGACAAATTCCTAGAAATGAATGCACACACAAACATACAGACCTTTCCATGTTGAATTGTTTTCTCATCTTTTTCACCAGTAAAAGACGTAAAAAGGTGAATCCTAATGGCAGCAGTGGAGGAAGTAACGGCGGGGGTAACGGACATGGGCATGGTTCTAGCAGGGGCTGCGGAGGCTCTGGCCCCGGTAGCGCTCTGTGGTTAAGACCGATCCACAACCTTTTGCAGCACCATCAGCACCAGCACTGTCGCCTTAGCAATGGGGGGCAGCACAGCATCACCGTAGAACCCGCAGAGCACACAGAGGGAGCAGAGGAAGAGCTGGAGATGAAGTCACTTCCTGTCCGGAGAGGGAGTACGAACGGAAATAACGGTGGACAACCGTCAGGTGTCACCCAACGCGTGGGCTCGCTGCTAGGGCGGTTGAACGGGGGAATGAACTATCCGACCATCCTGCCGTCGTTTGTGTGCAGCTACAGCAGTAAGACTCCGCCCCCCCACTCCCAGCAGTGTGGGCAGTGTCCGGAGCAGCACCCGTTAAACCACCCGACGTCTGAACACACGGAGACACTGAACAAACTCTACCAGCTCATGGGACAGCACAGTAAGATGACACACACACACACACACACACACACACACAGAAAAAGCTTTTATATCACCTGTACGTTTCTGAAGGGACCTTGTTGGAGTTTACTGTTAGACAAACGTTTTCCTTACCCAGAAAATCCCCACTGATGCTGCAGAGTTCAGTCTAAATCAGCTTAAAACAGAAAAAAAATCACCTAAACTCTGTGACAACCCGAGTCATATAATAATCCACAAAAAGCCATCACACATACTGTCTTCTTTAAGGTGTACTAATCCTGTTAATCTTCTTTCCAGAACTATCGTTTTTTTCCTTTTTGAAAGTTTTGCAAGTTTGTCTCTGTTACTTGTATGTTTAATGAACTTACAGTCTTTTAATATCTCCTGACATTTGTACCATGCTGACCTGAAAATCACCTTATGTTTTAGTCATCAAGTTTCCTTTCTTTTCCCTAATTCTTGCCCTTTCTTTGAGCAAAAAGCTCTGCCCTCTGCCCAGGTCTGACTTGAGGTAGCCGCTGGCTAACTGTGTGTGTGTGTGTGTGTGTGTGTGTGTGTGTGTGTGTGTGTGTGTGTGTGTTTGTGCAGATGTGTGTGTCTAAAGCAGCACTTATCCTGACAGGAAATCCATGTCTCAAGTGTTGCAGTCAACAGAGGAAAGAGGTGGATAAAGGGGAGGATTGAAGGAATCAACTCGGTGTGTGGGGGATAGCAGAAAGAGGAAAAAGGAGGCTGTAGAAAGCGAAAAACCAAAAACACAAGTGTACAATTGAAGAATGAATTATGTGAACAATTAGTGAAACAAATTAGGAGAGGCATAGATTCCGACCGAGGGTAGGAGAGGCAGACGGAGAGATTAGAAAGTAAGTGAGATCGATATCGAGAAAAGAAAGGGGAAAAGGAGGGTAAGCTGTGGGGATAATATGAGGCAGAGAGGACAGAGGAAAGACACAAACTCACATAAATATATCTGCAATAACAGTATGATACACTTGTCTGTTCTGTCCTAATGATTCAAGACTGCTGAAAAAGGAAACGTAGACACTCCACACACAGGTTACACGCTAACAGCAGCCAACACTCTCAACATAATTAAGCGCCCATGAAATTGTTCCTTGCCGGAGTGAGGAGGTACATTATGACACAGAAAACAACAGAGCCCGACGAGAAAGCTTTAAAAAAAGACCACTGCTGTGTTTGACATGTTAAACAGTCAACACTATCTGTGACCTGCTAAATGTTATTATGTTGATGCCGTGACTGTAACACTTCACTTCTTCTATTAATGTGTGAAGAAAATCACACATTTCAATCTGCTTAATCAGCATAATCACACAGCGGCCATTTTCCTCTGATGTCATATAACCAGGGCAAACGCTTAATGCCTGTTAAATGTTGCACAGCTGTGTTCCAGGTTGTAGGTTGTATAAATGAGAGGAAGCCTATTGGATAAATGTTGTTCTTAAAAAACGTCCTTTATTAATAAGCGACAATTCATGGTGAAAATCCAGAGTGACATCAGGCCATAAATAGATATTTTAAAAACCATATGCTTCCACTAGACAGTCACTTATGTTCTTCCTAGCTAACTTTTTTTTTTCTCAAAATAAAAAGTATTGTGTAAAACTATGATAACGTAATAATACCTAGGAAGTGGAAATATTAGCCACGTCCTAGCTAACATCGAGTTAGCTTAGAAGAGGTATTGTGTAAAACCGTCGAATGCTATTATTAGCTCGTAAATTAGCACAGTGTTTAAGAGAAAGTTTCCCAGTTGGTTGAATGCTAATGTTAGCTAAATGTAAGCCTTTCCTGCATACTTGATGGTAACATTAGCTTTCAGCCTTTTCTTTTTAACAGCAACCGTAATATAATCTAGTAAGTGGCTACATGCTAACGTCAGCTGTTGTCTGAAAATCGCTAATAGGTTGTGAAATGTTTGTTACATTTAAAAATATATCGCCTGTTACCCACAGCAGAATGAAACTCACAGCATTTGGGCTTCCCATCCTGGGCATGACCTTGATGGATTGTGATAGATCTGCGAATATCAGCCAGTTGTTTGAAGTTGATTGAAAGCTGAAATCTCAATGAATAAATGTTATCTCCTGTCTCTTTCTTGAAGTTCACTTTCCAAATGTTTGCTCTCAGCTTTGGCAGATGACCCAGTTTCAATGTTCTTGAGACTTGGTTTCCAGTCTGCGGCTCTCAAATCCAATTTTACACTAAACGTAATCAAATCTATCCTAATGCCATATGAGGTAATGGGGGGTTAGGATGAATTTTAACAAGATTTTTGCCAGACAAATGTTTTGCCCTTTGAAGGGAATTGTGAGAACTTAGACAACCTTCCAAGAGTTGGAATCAAAGCACATTAGTAAATCGACATGGAGACGTAGATGTAGGGATACAAAATTGTAACTCTCACCACTCTTCTCTATAACTTTGACTTTGTCAGTGTTCGGCTCTTCTTTGTTTTTCCTTTTGCACTGAATATAGTTATTGTTGTTACGCCTTAAATAAATACTTAAATCAAGGCTCAAAACATGGAGGCTGAAAACATATAAGGATGCCCCACAGATTTAAACTACCCAAGAAGAGAAGATGAACCTAGGACTACTGGTGATCTCCAGCCCAAACTCGAATAACACAACTGAGCAATCTCGACATGCCATAGAAAGCTAGATTGGGAAAAGTCTATAGGGAACAAAAGCTTCTCACCACGTCGCTGCCCTGAGTGTGTGTGCCCCTGTCTCTCCTACATGGCTCCCCTAAATACCCATCCTCCTGTCTGAGCACAGAGTGCACACAGGTGTGCAGCAGGTAGAGGGAGAAACAGAGAGAGCTGCACGTAACACCTGTATGGAGTCTGAAAACACAGCATGAGAGGTCCCCCTTATTTTCACTTTTACTGTTCATCCTGTTTTTCCATTTTTTTTTTTTCTACTTTCTCTAATTGTTGTGGTCAGAATGTCTGCCATGAATATTTGAAATTAGAGTAATAAGAAGTTTATAAAAATGCTTACACACCATCCTGAGTCACCTTCAACTATCTTGCACCCATAGCTAGGGGTTTCTTTTCAGACAGCTTTTACTGTTTTCTGCCCTGTGTTTGACCTTTAAGGCTAGTTTCTTTTAGTATGTTCTGATTTGAGGTTGTTGAAGAATCCTTCAGGAACAATTCAGGGATGAAAAAAGCACTTCTACATTCCCTAGATGTTTCAGGTTAAACATATAAGATCATTTGCCGCTAATAAAACCATTCACAATGTTCAATAAATGAAAGTGCAACTGGTGAAATGCTGATAAAAGTTTGGTTCCATCATGTCCTTCTTGCGGTATTAAAATGTAGAGACAATAGCAGCAGACAAGGTCAGCTATAAAAACCCTCTTTGCTATCTCTCAATGTCTCCACTCATCTCCCCCTGTTAGGACGCCAGAGGCTGCTGTACCAGCTGGCAGGCGTGGTGCCCAGCCCTCTGCTCCTGGAGCTGCTGAGCTGCCCTCTGTGTGCTCGCAGCCTGGAGACCTTGGAGCTGGAACTGGGAGACCTGGAGGGAGGCAGAGGAGAGGCTGACGGACTGCATGACTTCCCCCAGGTCGGAACGTGTTAGTGTGGCTTTACGAATGATGAGGGTGAAGGTTGTGGAGAAGTGATGATGATGATTCAGAACTGGGAAAAAGAGTTGTAATCATGCATCAGTCAGAAACACAGTGATATGTCCTTTGTAGGTCAAGAAACATATGATATAACAATATCTGATACGAAACAGACACCAATTTTCAGACTGATTGTTTTGTATATTTCATAGAACTACATAAAAGAACGAATGCATCAACATTTGAATCAGCCTTTGCAACCTTTGTGACTGATTTAATTGGGCAATATCATACTAGAGGGAGTGCTGTTGAAATGGAGAAAATAAACGCTGTGCTGATATTCAGTATAACAGCACAACTGTGTGTGGAATATTGATTGTATACAACAATTCTTAAAGCAGCTTTTAACAGCAAAGTGTTGTTTTGTTCTTTTATCATTCATTCATTGTTTCTGCAAATGCAAATAGCAACTTGAGTGGAACTGAGCTGTTGCCGAGCAACCCAAACAATTTTCTGTTCACTTGCTGAATAAGAGTCAGTTGACAGTTGCACTGGTTTCCTTTGTACTTCTGAGGTACAGGATCAATCTATACAAAGCTGTCAGGTTGTTTAATGGTGTTCACACACAAAGCTAAAAGTCCCAGTGCTGCTTGTATTCTACATCAGCACTCACGGAGCGCCTCTCGGCCTGAATGATGTTTAAATACCTTCAATTTTTTTTTGTCTCTAGGGCGGGGATCTGAGAGGCGGCCGAGGTCGTAGCAGACGGCGGGGGGTCTTCGAGTGCAGACATGCAGTCGTTCGGGCCTGGGTCAGCTTCAGGGAAAAACTGAAGAGGATAGTGGAGAGTAAATACTTCAACCGAGGGATCATGATCGCCATTCTCGTCAATACTCTCAGCATGGGGATTGAGTACCACGAGCAGGTAAGATTAATGACATGTAAGGTGAATGAAAGTCCTGAACAGCCCAGATCAATAGTTTCAAAACTTAAAGGGCGATGAGTGACAATCATAAGAAAACAAATAGTTTAATGAGAACTGCTGGCATTTATATGTGATCATTTTATTTGTCTGCCTGACAGCCAATGAGCTTGGTTGCACCAAATGTGTATGTTTCCTAGACCACAATTGTCACCAACATCTAGCCATGGTCTTCCTCTCTTCCGACACGATACTGTCTTGAATTAAAAAAAAAAAAAAGGACCATACCTTAACGAACCAAAAGGGGGCGCAGTTTGTCCTGTAATTTTAGTTTGGCTCTTATTCCTAACTATGTTTGCAAATGCACATGGGAATGACTTAAAAATAAATTTTAGGAACAAAGGAAAGTAAGATGTTATCAAACTACATGAAACATTAAATCGGACCTTATCATTGGCCCTGGGTAAAGAAAGTAGGCGACCCCTTGATGTGGTCCAGGACACATTTTGTACGCATTGCTAACTTATGTGGGCAACTATTTCCAAGACGATCCCTGAATGTGGTCTGAGTGATGGTCTCAATGCGTCTTTGGCTCGTTGACCCCTGTACGTAAAGCTTCTGTGAGGAACTTTCAGTTTGTGTCCATTTTTTGGCGCCCCCTTGTGGAAAAAGCAGTATGCCATCTCATTGCTAATCTTCTCCTAGACATGCGTAGGTAGTGTTTTCTGACAACAGCCCAATGTATAAGTCAAGTCAGTCATGATGTTGATGGTCTTGTTCACTTTTGTAAGTCATATAGAGGCATCACTGTTAATCCCAGACTGGTTCAAAACCAGTTAAAAACTCCTCACAGGGTCTTTAAGGTTGTCGCCTGGTAATCTGTTCGCTCAGGACACATGTCGATGCCAGGTGTTCAGTAAATGGGGCCTATAGGAGAGGACAGTACTGGGGGGATGATGCAGGGTGGATGGCGGTTGAGAAAGGAAGTAAGCGAGGGGAGGAGTAGAGAATCATGGCCAGCTTGCTTATTTCACACACAGATTTACACACTCGTGCAAACAAGACCTGTCACACAAACACACACACACACACACACACACACACACACACACACACACACACACACACTTGAGGATTATATTTCTAGTTTACCCTGCAAGTCCAGTGAAGCATCATCCTTTCTCTCTCCACTGCCCGACACTCTGAAAGTGAAATCTGTGTGGTTGCACATTCATTTCCAGAGTTTTTGCTCCTAAGAAAATATCTTATATATGCGCACACACACACGCAGACAACCTTTTCATTGGCCATCAGACCAGCAAATGGGTTGAAAACCCGGGGAAAAGATTCTCGGGCATGCACACGGGCCCTTCCCTCCTTCCTCTTCGCCTTCCTAATTCTCTCACGGGGATGTATGTGAGTTCGTTTCTATCTGTGTGGTATAAACATAAGAAGCGACTGGGAGAATCATGGCCTTATTGGGCCAATAACACACACACACACACACACACACACACACACACACACACACACACACACACCCACTTACACATTGAAGGGTTATGTAAGAGTTCCTACTCCACTCAGCCCCCTTACATGACACCTAGCCAAACTTATGACAAGTGTGTATGTGTGTGTTAAGGAGTGTGTGTGTGTGTGTAGGAAGTGTAGTGTAGTGTGTATGTGTAGAAAGAGGAAGAGAGGGATGATTGATGCTTGTCTAAGCCTTATTTAGACTGATCTCTACGGTGGCCCCAAATATTCCCTTCTGAAGAAACAGGCTGCAAATACAGCAACAATGCGAAACACAAAAAACAGACAAAAGCCCAAAATAAAAACAACAATGGTAATATGTGGCAAAAAGCAGACACAAATGCATTAACAAAATCAGAGACTGGTTGTCTCTTTTACAAGTTGTGACTATCATTGCGTGACATAAAAGACGTTGTTGCTTTCCGTCTCTTGCTACCTTCCCTCTCTAAGATACCGCTGTTTCAATTAGCGCCCCCTGCAGAACTGGAGGACTTTTGTAATAATGACAGGATCAGCAGAATGAGTTGTGATGCCATTGTTTTCTTGATTTTTGGTGTTTGCAGCATGTTTCAGTCTGAGTTGTGTGAGTTGTGTTTTGACTTTTCTATGTGTGTTTGAATTTGCAGCCTGTTGTCCTTCACTTTTTGGACCGTTGCAGCTCATTTGCTTGTGTTGGCCACTGTAGATTCCCGTTTGAAAACGTATTAGTATATCATCTAAATCTGTAAATAAAGGCCAAATGTGAAGTGATTTGTGAAAAATGAGTTCTTGTACATTGTTCGGTACATACAAGGATCATTCCTGCACAGTTACATCAGTTTATACTGCCGTCTTTACCAGGACGGTACTTTCCCCCTGTGAAATAAAGGAAAAAAAACTCTGATGTATGAATTTCGATCACACAGTTAAGCTAAAAAAACAAACATGCAAGTAGGTTAACAATCAGAGAAAAGTTTAACACGATCACCAACAAACAATGTCCCGTATGCAAAATCTTGTGAAGGATTGAATTCAAGAAGAAATTCCAATCCTCCTGCAAAGTCAACAGAACTTTTTTTTCTTGAGTACTAAAAGCCAACATAAACGTGGGGGGAAATATAGCACAGCTGTTTGTCATATTCTAAAGAGCGAGGTTATACGCGGAGCGGTGTTCAAATACGAGCACCTTCACATACTAAATGTCTTCATACAGGCACTGGCAGTGAGTTTAATTCTGATTGATCACCTGCTCTGTCCAGCATCATGATGGGAGTGGGAAGTGACATCTAAAGCAATACTTCAGAACGCTCATTTTGAAGAGTAGTAGAATAATTGAAAAATATTGACGTATAGTTAAGAGCCTCTTACTGTTCCCAAACCACTCTGTTAGTAATGATCAGCTCAATCTACAACTGCTACTGTAAAATAAAGTGCAGCAAGGGATGTAGCTGACACCACAAGGACACCATGATGGGATTTATTAATAGAGGCACGAGTCTTTTTTTCTCCCCACCTACATGTTTTTTTTACTCACTGGCTGACCGTTACACTTTTAGCAGTTTCTGATCTTTTGTGTCCGTCCACCCACCTTGCTCTCCATCTTGGCCATGAGCCAGAACAGGAACCCAAAGTCTGCCTGCACAGTTCAGAGAAAACATTTATGAATTATTATAGAGTCCATGCAAGCTCATATATATTTTTTCCAATACATTTTATGCTTATATACACTGATAAGCCGTAACGTTATAACCACTGACAGGTGAAGTGAATATCAGTGATCATCTCTTTATACTTCACCATAGAAAAATGGTGAAGTGTAAGGATGTGAGCAACTTTGACAAGCAGAGATACTGGCAACAACTGCTTGGGGCCCCAGACCAGTAGTTGGCCCCCAAGAGCTGACACACCTTAAATCACAGCAGGGCCTGAAAATGTACAAATTTTGCATTGACAGTTGTAAACCTCCCTAATGGGGCCCCATCTGATAGCACTTACTCTCTATTCCCTGCTAGTTGTCCCATGCGTTATTGCTTTGAAAACCAAAGTTTGTCAATGAAATGAAAAAAGAAAGAGGAATATAATAATGAGCGCTCGTTTGACTGGCCCCAATACATTTTTCGCCTAGGGCCCCAACATACTCTAGAATCGCCACAGTTGAATCACAAGGGTCAAATTGTGATGGCAAGATGACTGGATCAGAGCATCTCCAACTCTGGAGCTTTTGTGGAGTGTTTCCAGTCTGCAGTGGTCAGTACCAACCAAAAGTGGTCCAAGGAGGGAAAACCAGTAAACTACCAACAGGGTCATTGGCGCCCACTGACTCACTGACTCGCATGGGAAGCGAAGACTGGCCTGTGTGCTCGGATCTGACAGAAGAGCTACTGGAGCTCAAATAGCTTAAAGAAAACAAATTCTTTTTCTGATAGAAAGGAGTGAGAACACAAGGCACATCGCAGTTTGATGTGTATGGTGCTGCGTAGTCGCAGACCGGTCAGGGTACCAGTGAAACCTCTGCTCACTGCGGAAAGCACCTACAACGGGCAAGTGAGTTTCAGAATTGGACCTTGGAGCAATTGAAGAAGGTGCTCTGGAGAGCCATGACAACCAGTTTAAGGTGTTCGCCAGATCTCAATCCAATCCAACATCTGTGGGATGTGCTATAAAACAAAGTCCGTTCAGTGGAGGCACAACCTCACAACTTTAAGGCCTTAAAGGATCTGCTGCTTATTTCATTGTGCTAGATACCACAGCACACCTTCAGAAGTCTAGGGAGTCTATGTCTTGTCAGCACCTACACAGTATTAGGCAGGAAGACAAACTGTTATGGCTGATCAGTGTATAACCCTCCTATTTAGCACTGTGCGAAGCAGCAAGTACAGGTACATTTGTAATCCGGAGAGCTGTAAAAAAACTACTGTGTGAGAAATTATTGCCCTGGAAATGTGCAGTATACTGTTTCATTCCTGTGCAGAGAAGACAATAGGCCATAAAGGTAATGAAAGAGCCACTCGAGCACTGTTAAATGTCAACGCATGTGAGTCTAGTATTGTATCTGCTCGAGATTGAATATGGCGGAGAGCTCTTTAAAAAGCTTTGTTGAAACGCTTTCAAGTTTTTATGTGCTGCTGCAGGTCTGCAGACAGCTAGTCTCTCTCCTGTCTCTCCAGCTCTTTTTTTTTTACAAGGTATTATTTTCCTTCCACCATGCAGAACATTCAAAGGTTTCACTTCCAGTCCCCCGTGCATTATCATTATTTTTGCACAGGCGTTCCTGCTTTGATTTGAGTGTCCTAATTAACTCAACAGCTCATCAGCATGAAATAGCAAGAATACAACAACAACAAAAAAGCTGTTGCATATTCCTGCACTTCACTACAGGTATACTCCACATACAATGAACTAAATCTAGACATTATGTTGTATCCACACCCTGTTGCTTCATCTGCTACTTTCCACTTCCCAAAAAAAAGTCAAAAGTTCACCACCTCCCTGTGTTAAGGTGGAGTGAAAAGAGGGGGAGGAGTGTTGTGTGGTCTGGCGCCCTCTATCTTTGACAATGATCCTCAGCTGTGCTTAAGAAGACGCATCAGCTGCTTGAATATCCTCTATCATAAATATGCATGATTTTATTCTCACTTAGAGTAACTGATTTTCACATCAGCTTTTATGATCATCATTTATATCTTTGATTGCAGCTTTGATCATACCTATTTATATGCATAACATGTAACACTGGGTGTTCCTGCAGGGGGGGAAGCTGCAGGCTGAATATCCCTGGACATGCTGTTAGCAGCAGCACTTTAACGTTTGTTTTTATATTGATCTTGTCAGTGTGTTTATTATTCCAGACTATACTCCACTCACATCATGGGCCAGGACACATAATAGTCGCTTAGAGCATGTTGCTTGTAGATTCCAAAATGAAGAGAAACCCAGTTAGTTTAAATGAGACTGCTGTGCGTGACACAAAAAACTAATTCTGGTTCACAGGCTAAAATGCTAACCTATGAGGCTACGTTTGGATAACTGTAGTTAGGATAAACGGTGTGGAAAGATTCAGTTGACTGGGGTCTACAATCATTCACAGTTTTGTAAATGAACTGGACTGCACTGATTTATAAAAAGCTAGAAAAAGGTTGAATGTGAAATAAATGCCAAAGACTGCATTATGAGAGAGTTTCATCATATTCAAAAACAAACAACACTAATCACTTGGGGTGGGGAAAAAAATCGATTTATGTAAAACCCTTATCTTCAAAGATTTAAATAGATTCATAACTTCCCAAAAAAATCGTTTTTTTTGGGGGGGCTAATCAGTCACTCCCTGCTAAGTGCTAAAGCTAGCTCTTTAACTCAGTAGAATGCCAAATGGACCAGCAAGAAATTCAGCCAGTCTCACAGATGATTGGAGTAAATCCTAAAATATATACTTATTCAAAAATACACTTTGAATCCGTGGATCCAGAATATTTTTGTATCGAAAAAAGATTCTGAATCGAATCATGACGCCACCAAAGATTCCCAGCCCTAGTAACAGATCACACATTTAATCATTTAAGACCGTTTCATTGGCCCATAAATAATCCTTCATCCTGCTTTTAAAATCGTCAGTGATAGAGATATTATCAAGTTTAAGTTGAGAGAAACAGATTCAGGGATGCACCAAAATGCCCAAAAATAAATCTTAAAAAAATACAAAAAACAAAAAACCTGACTGATCATCCCATAGTTTACGAGGTAAACTGGCACGAGGTTAGAAACTTTAATGGGTAAATAAAAGCTTTGTGATAAAAAACACAAAATATAAGAGAGTTTTTGAAATTGCCTTTTAAACGTTGTTAACAAGCCTCAAGTTATTTGTCAGGATTATAGGCCGTTTAATGTGAGATGCTTGAAAGGGCAGATCTCCAAGCCATAGGTGGTGTAAAGCTCTAGCTTCTATAAGATGCAGTTAAGGATGTGGGGCCATAATACATTTACCGGAGCACAAAAGTGCTGCACTCTCCATAAACGACTCAGCTAGATTCTTTATGAGAGGCCCCTCAGTTACAGCGTGCTGGATCACTGGCCGGACTGTGAGGTAAGTGGAGGGGATCTGCTCTGATGGATCACTGCTGTTGTTCCCATTTGATTGATGGGGGCCTGACTGCAGCTCTGAACTTGATTTATAATGTCTCAGCTCAGGGCACTAAGACCGAAGGGGTTTTTACAACCCTGGGGCAACAGAGTGGAAATATAAACTTACTCGTTTTTTTCTTTCCTCCTTTGTGCTTCTTCATCGCTTTCTTCTTCTTCTTCTTCTTCTTCTTCTTCTTCTTTTTCTTCTTTTGTCTCGTCGTGTCTCCCCTTCTTCCTTCCCTCCAGCCTGAGGAGTTGACAGATGTGTTGGAGATCAGCAACATCGTCTTCACCAGCATGTTTGTTCTGGAGATGGGCTTCATGCTGCTCGCTTTTGGCTTGTTTGGGTACATAAGGAACCCGTACAACATATTCGACAGCATCATTGTTATAATAAGGTAATTTTAATCCATCGATATTATTCACATCGACACAGATTTCAACCTGACAACTGCTAAGCTTTGGATTTGGAAGTGCCACCCCCTGTTCTGATAAGTTCTTCAGCTTGTCACTCATTGGGTTTCCACTGTCAGGTTCACTGCTGCAGCATCCATCTTTACAATAGCTCAGATTGACACGCTCATGATGGATCACACAGGAGCAGCTTCACCAGCTTCAGCAGCAGATCCAGTCAGAGGCTGAGATTTGCTGCATGGCTGTCATTCAGTGTGATAAAAACCATATTGAATCAGATTATTTGAAATGAGTGGTGTGCTGATTATGCTGCATGAGAGGAATAAGCATTATAACTTCTCTTAATTACTACAACTGAATTGCAAAACCCAATAAAAGTTATAGATTTGTACGCACTAATCTTTACAGAGTTGAAGCAAATTCAGACTTAGCACTTTTGAAATGGTGTTTTAATGGAAAATTGTTGTTTGTGGCTCCCAGTGTTTGGGAGATCATCGGCCAAGCAGATGGAGGGTTGTCAGTCCTGCGAACGTTTCGTCTGCTGCGGGTTCTGAAGCTGGTTCGCTTCCTGCCGGCCCTGAGGAGACAGCTGGTGGTGCTGATGAAGACTATGGACAATGTGGCCACATTCTGCATGCTGCTGATGCTTTTCATCTTCACCTTCAGGTGTGCAAACATACGCAAAACACACACGATTCCCTTCCGCATGTTTTGTTCTCTCATCGTTACGAAATGATCAGTCAAGACGTGCACATTCAACTTGATGGTGTCTGTGTGTTCTTATCTCCTGCAGCATATTGGGGATGCATCTGTTTGGGTGTAAATTTAGTCTGAGGACAGAGAACGGAGACACCATCCCTGACCGCAAGAACTTTGACACTCTGCTCTGGGCCATCGTCACCGTGTTCCAGGTCCGTTTTTTTATTCACAAATACTGAATGTATTGTGCTGTACCTGACATCCTTTTTATAACAATGACTCAGTCCATTCAAAATAATAAGATGTACGACAGTTGAATAAAATCAGCAACATTAACTACTTCATAATGTAGACTTTTACAGTTAGCAGGGGTGTGTCTAGACTTTTTTTTACCTGGTTGGCCTTACTGGGGTTCTGGCTTATTAAAGGGTGGCTTGAAGTATATGTGCACGCACACACACACACACACACACACACACACACACACACACACACACACACGCACACACACACACACACACACGTGTGAATATGATTTATTCACAATTTCTGTCTCCCCTAATTCCTTACATTAAGGTGACATACAGATCTTAATATCCTGTTGTATAGTATTCTCGTTTAACATAATAACACAGAAGAGTGGCAGCATATATTTTTTCTCTCTTAAATCTTCAAAGTTTCTGTGAAAAAAGCGCTAAAATTTGAATTGCCAAAAAAGCTTCTAGCAGCCTGTTGCAACTATAATGCACTTTGGGTGGCCAATCAGATTCCAGGAGGGGGTCATGCCACCCCAGGCCGCCCTCTGGACACACCCCTGCTTCTAATAAACAGCAGTGAGTTTATATTTCAAAGGCCATCTTTGTCACTTGGCAATCCCAAATCAAAACTATGCTGCATGCTGAATGTAGCCAGGTTGTGCCCGTAAGTCAAATGTTTTGAACTGAAGAATTCTGCTTATGCACACACTCTACCACCACTGTTTTTTTTATTTTTTGCTCTCCTGCTGTGTGGAGATATTGTTCAATCGCTCCAGAAAGATTGTCCTCTTTTTCTATACCAGATGCGTCAGCAGAAAGGTAGAACACAGAAGAAAGGCAGTTTAAAGATCTCACTTTTGTCTTTGTGTGTGTGTGTGTGTGTCTGTGTCTGTGTACTTGCATATCCACATACACACAGACAGCAGGGTGGATTGCCTTTCTGCTACAGCGCTCTTTGAGTGGGCAGAGACGGAGAGGGCTTTCATGCTGCATCATGAACAGCGTCCTACTTTTAAACGCTTTCATCATTCACATTGATTTAAACACAGGCACACACACACACACACACACACACACACACACACACATGCGCCCACATACACTTACAGTAATCCCATGTGTCGCTGAAGCATTGCACCACAATAGCAATAAAGTAACATAATTCTGGGTTTTTAGAGCGTATAGAACCCATAAGAGCTGTATAGGCTAATAAAGTGTGCAATAAGGCTTGATTCATGGCTTCTCTCTTTCTTTAACTTCTTCTCCTTTGATCTGAGGACATTTTCCTTCTGTTTAGAACATGCACTGATACTGTTGAACCAGAAATCTTTTTTTCCTTGTTTTCAAATAATACATCTCTAAACCTGACATTACCTCTGTCTGTGTCTATTTTTGCCTCCATCCATCTCTTCCCCCTTCACCGCTTCCTTATTTATGCCTAACTCTCTGTCTGTGTTCCGTTCAATCTGCAGATTCTTACCCAGGAGGACTGGAATGTGGTGTTGTATAACGGCATGGCCTCCACCTCTCCGTGGGCCGCTCTTTACTTTGTTGCTCTCATGACATTTGGGAACTATGTGCTCTTCAACTTGCTAGTGGCCATCTTGGTTGAGGGCTTCCAGGCTGAGGTGAGAACAACAACCTTTTTTTTTTGTTTTAGGAAAAACTCTATGTGAATTATCCATCTTTGCTCTCCAGACTTGTAGTCTTGTAGCAGTTGTTCATAGACTGTATAAAATATGGACGTAGCCTCAGTGACATCACTCATTGCTTTCTAAAAAAAAGGCGCTCTAAAGCTGAACGATGGAGGCCGGCATATTGGAAATGGGAATTCCACCTAACTTTGGATCAATCTAGAAACAGGCAAAGAGGTGGAGATGAGGCAGGCTTTAAGCCTCCTGGCAAACAGCTACACATGCTAGCCTGTCAGTCAAATTAGCCACGCCCCTTATTTTGGGAATGTATGCATACTTCTTAGCCTCAATATAGTCCAAATTAAGATTAAGATTAAGATTTACTTTTATTGATCCCCGCAAGGGGAAATTCTGTTTTTACACTCTGTTAAGTCATGCAACACACACATAGGCTGATATATACACATGCACAAACAGGATCCTATGGACATGCACTAATGGAGAGATGTCAGAGTGACGGAGCGGCCCACAGCAGGCGCTCCTGAGCTGGTGGAGGGGGGGGGGGATTCGGTGCCTTGCTCAAGGGCACCTCGGCAGTGCTCAGGAAGTGGTCTGGCAACTCTCCAGCCACCAGACCAATTTCCAGATTTGGTTCGCATGGGACTTGAACCAGCGACCCTCCGGTTCCCAACCCAAGTCCCTACGGACTGAGCTACTGCCGCCCCAAATTGATGAAATATTTTTGTACCAGGCTGTAAACCTGTTTATTTCTGCTGTTAAATAATGGGGATTCCTTGGCTTTTTCAGCCAGCCTCAAGTGGACTATTTAGGAACTGCACTTTTTTTGCACATATTGTGCCTCATTTTTTTCAATAACCCTTGAGGTTGCCGGTGTACTTTCGGTCTAGTGCTCCCTTGCTTGCATCAAGTCATCAGTCTCTGTTGGATGCCATCATACTGCATTAAAACACAACCCCTACCTAAATAACAAACTCTCAAAAATGTATCATTTTATGTTTGCTCCCCTTTAGTTTTATATTATTAAGCCAGCAAACAAATTAAATTCACAAGAAAAGTAGGTTTAAAACAATCGGGACACTAATGCCAGGAGGCCAAATTCATGTTACCTTGTAATACTTAACAACATCAACAGAGTGAATGCTGCTATGTTTTAGATGTGAATGTATCAGGGTCTTTTCTTGCCGGTAATTATCTGAAGACCACAGGTCCAGACACTCAATTACAATACTGTCAAACATGTCAGACACAGCTGCTTTTAAAGGGGATGATAGAAAGAAGATTACAATAAGCCTGTAACACACACCCTGATTATTCCATGTCACCAATCTTTTTCTCATCAAACCCCGTTATTATGTGTGTTAACGAAGGAGCAAAGTGACTCTTCAACCAGGGAAATATCCTCCAAGCTCTGAATCAATGAGCACCTTAAATCTATATGAACTATGGAAAAAATGCTAAATATTTGACGTGTGTGTGTGTTTTGCAGGGTGATGCTAATCGATCAGAGTCAGATGATGAGAAGAAATCAGACAACTTCGAGGAGGACGAGAAGGTTGAACAGCTCAGAGACACTGGTAGGTTACATTACTGAAAACATTCAGTCATATTCAACTGTTTGGTTGTCTTTTGTATGCTAGTTATATTTAAACCAACAAATAATTGATTAGCTAAGTCAGCGTACAAGAAATATCTCACTAACGTCCACGTTAGCTCGCTAACTTCATTAATAGCTAGGCATTTTTTAATTCCTTTTGTAACATGTTAGAGTAACAAACTGTAAGTAAGAGAAAAAATGTGAATGCTAACACCGGCAACAAATAATGCATTAGCTAAGTACAAGAAATATTTAGCTAACGTCCCTGTTAGCTCGCTGACTTCATTATTAGCTAGGCATTTTTGCGTTTCCTTTTGTGACGTGTTAGAGTAACAAACAAATTGTGAACGCTGACATCGGCTGCTATCTAATGGTTGCTGATCAGTTATTAAATATGTTGTTTTCCTGTCCTGATTGTAAAATGGACTAACATAGTACAAACTGTCAATATTGTCTTTATTTCTCCTCCTCGTCAACAGAGCTCAAAATGTACTCTCTGATAATGACAGCCAATGGTCATGTTGACCCGCGCGGCACAATGGCTCCTCCCATAATCATGCGCACAGCAGCCACACCCATGCCCACTCCTAAAGGCTCTCTGGGACCTGACTCCATTCTTGGAGATGACCTCATGGGGGTGCCTCAGTATGGGGAGATGGGACTCGGCTTCTCTGAGGCAGAACTCGGTCATGCAGATTCTCGCCGCGGAAGCTCCACGTCCATTGAACACTTAGCCTACGACCAGCATTCTCTGGTGAGTTAGATCAACTACTCTATATCCCAAAATTGAACTTAAGATTTGAAGACCACAATCTTTAGAAATCTTTTTTTGTATTCCTTTTTCTTGTTTACAGAAGGAATTTTCACTTGTCGTTCATTGGTTTTAAACCTTCTGACATTACTATTACAGATTCACCAATCCACTTTTTTTCGGTTCTGATCCGATTCTGATACAAATGTACCAATACCAATACTGATTCTGATATTTTTTTTAAACGTAAAAATGTAAAAATTCTACCAATAAAATAAATTCTTGCTTGTGCCTTTGGTTATCGTGGGGATCTTAAAGGACTCATTCATCTTCATATCCACACACTATGCTTGTATCCTGTTTTCCCAGAGCCTCTCAAGTCCTGGCAGACGCTCCCCTCTTCCTCCCCGCTCCTGGGGAAGCCGACGCTCGAGCTGGAACAGCCTGGGGAGGGCGCCAAGCCTCAAAAGGCGAGACACCAGCGGGGAGAGGGAGAGCCTGTTGTCCGGAGAGGGAGGAGAGGAGGAAGATAGTGGGGAGAACAAGGGGGATGCTGGCGGTGTGACCAACAAACTTCAGCCGGAGCATTTGGAGCAGCTGCAGGCGTCCACTCTCTTCCCCTCCATTATAACAGAGTATGGCGACTGTAATGGGAGGACCATGAACTATGACCCTCACATGAGCTCAGAGTCGAAGGAAGATTCTTCGCCTGAGGACGACTTAGATGATGACGTAAGTCACCATGAGTCATAGCTTTAAAAAAAAAAAAAACATGCAGACAAACTAGAGTGGGCTCTTTGATCAGTTTTCAAACAGAGGGGAGACTGACTTCATCCTGGCATGTGTCATCAGCTGTTTCATATTTTAACAAAACACATGCAACAGCAACCTGAGAAATTAATCCACTCTCTTATCTTATATCTAACTGTTAATCTCTCAATCTGCCCTCTCTGTACACTTGTAAGAAATTTGATTTCCCGAGACAACAAGATAAATGAGTCAAGATGTTTAGAAAACAACCCGAATGAATCCTGAGATAACCAGCTTTAATATCTCGAGTTATCAAGAGAAGAACAAGTTTATCTTGAGATAATACGACACATTATTCTGTGATCTCAAGAAAATCAGCTTTGTGATCCAGAGATATCAAGAAAAAGAAGTTGAGTTCTCAAGAATACAGCTGGAAGTCTGTTTATCACATCATAGTTATCTGGAGGTATTGACAAAAATAAGTCGACATCTTGAGAAAATTACCAGAATTTACTGGTTTTCAGAGGAAAATTGAATAAATAAAATATATTGATGCATGTCAGCTTAGGGGCTTCCGTAGTTTACAAATGTATTTCACAGGGCCCGACCAATATGAGGGTTTTTGGGGCCGATACCGACATTAGGGAAAGAAAAAAATCTGAAACCGATATATCCGCCGATTTCTTTCTTCAATCTTAAAAGATAGATAGATAAAGATATACACATTTACTGTGTTGATCCCTCAAATGAACTTATCAAACCCTTGTGGAAAAGATGAAGACAAGATGGTCACTCAACTGGAAAGTGACTGCGCATGTACGTGCATCACCGCTTGTCACTCTGGAGGGTGTTAATGCTTGTTGTAATCCATAGAGCACACTAACCAGCACACTGGTGACAGAGAACTGCTAGTTTACAATGATACTCGAAATGTGACTATTTGACTGGAGAATAAATCTAGTAATATCGGCATATATCTGTCTGATACCGATAGTCACTTGATTTTATCGACTGGCCGGTTAATCGGTCGACTCTATTTCAGGCCTTTTGTCTCATTCCTTTTTCTTTCCTCCGCCTGTCATCACCCTCTTACTATGAGACGTTAGAGTGGGTGTGTTTTGTGTTCACATAGCAAGGCCCGGAGGGACACTAATAGTCAGGTTGTAATTGATTGGATAGGGGAGCAATTGTTTTCTCAGTGGGTGCACACAATGTGTGTATATACAGTCATTGTGTATGTGTGTGTGTGTGTGTGTGTGTGTGTGTGTGTGTGTGTGTGTGTGAAGGCGAGAAGGATGAACTCCCCCTGTGGTTTGGGGCGACCTCTGTTGTGACATTGTTGATGGTGTCATCTGCTCCAAATTGAGTTTTGTTAAGCCATGAAACCCAGTAAAACAAAAGCCGTCCCCTCTTGGCAGATTGTACACTGGAGGGTTAAATCACATCCTGCTGTGAGTTTATATGCATGGAAGGTTGGGTGTGTGTTTGATATGCCAGCTGAGACATGTGGTTCTCTGTGTGTGTGTCTGTGTCAGGGATTATGGATTTCAGCCTCAAGGATATCTGAGCAGAAGCTTCTTATCATCGAGTTTACACACACACACTTCATACACACACCAAGAGTTGCACACCTGGATGCACGTACACTCACTCAGGCTGCAGTTTGCCAAATAAGCGGTGTTGGAGAGGTTGACTTTGGGCTGTTTTTAATTGGAATCCTGAAGAACAGAAGCTGCGTATCTAAGCTTTCTTCTGTTTGTTTAATGGAAACTTTAATGAGTTCCTCAAGACTCTCTATTGAGCTGGTGCACTCGCTAAGTGCAGTCTGCCTTCTGTGGTCCAATTATCCACTTCTTAACTTATGCAGGAAAAACACTTGTTTATTTTGCCCCCATAGATTTTAGCGTGGAAGGGCTAACATAAGCAGCACTCTGTGAACTCAGATTCAATTGAGGATTGTTTTTTTTTAACGTGTAATTGCTAATCTTGCACGTGAATTCCACAAAACACGACTATTAATGCTTTCAGGCCTCGTCATTCTTCTGATGCAAAGCAGAGCACAGTGCAGGGGGAAGGTCATTGTTATTTTAACGCAGCACTGTTGGGTTTTTTTTGTAGCCTGGCGGTTACATTGGCAACGTTTTTCAGAATGATTGTAAAAAAAAAATCACACATTTCAGTCACTGCATATCGCGACAATATTAAATTGAGCTTTTTCTTGAAGTTAGTGTTTGATCTGTGTCCCGCACCTTTGTATTTGTTCATTTTTTAAATCATTTGGTCTGCATTAAATAACAAAACATGTACAGTAAACAGAACTAGTCAATCACAGAGTCCCTGCACAAAGTTGCATCTCCTGGAAACCACGTGACTTGTGTCGACAGCTCTTTATCTCTTTCCTCGCGTTGGTGGTGCTGAGAGCACAACAGCTGCGTGGCATACATCAGTTACTACTTTTCAAACTTTCTTTGGATGTATACGTTTTGGCCTGTCAGTGTTTCTGTCCATTAAGAGCTTTGCAGTGACAACGGTTCCCCCTTTTTTTTTTTATGGATTTCGCACCACAGGAACTATGAACTATTCCAGTTCCTAGAACCCCATTTAGAGGAACCTTTTTAGTTCCTGCTTCAGAGTAGGTACCATGGTGGTGCGAATGCAGACAGAAAAAAAAGTCCCCATGGTGTGGAGTAAAAGTTTGGTCTGAAAACACCTAATGTGCTTGTTGTTTTTTGTATCATTCACCACGTTTATGGGATCAGTAGGGGCACAGTCACTCAACAGCTGTTCCATATTTCCAGCCTTGAATTATAGTACAGCTCCAACAGGTTCGTAATGACTACACCAACAAAAAGAAGAACGCTTATACGAGTGTATAAAGTTGATAACCACTCTCCTTAACGTTGTGCAGCCATACTTTTGAATTAAAGCAGGACCTGATTAGCAACTCTGCTATAAATATCAACCACATTGATGTCTAAAAATGTAGTACTTTGTCATGAACACATCAACTGAACACATTCGGTGAACTATTTTGGGAATTCTCCATTTTCACAATCCTAATCACTATGTTTTTTTTCTCCATTTGACAGTCTGATTAGGATTATGATGACAATGCTTGAGGCTTTGGTTAATATGGTTCCAAAAAAGAAATCCTGTTGCCTATAAAAAAAATCTTGATAAACTGTCATGTAGTGACACATTTCAGAGAAATTGTCCTTCAATGTTTTATAGTTTTGACATTTGTCTTTCTCCTTCTGCAGAGTTCTTTGTGCAACTGGATCAAAAAGGAGCTCCGTAACTTGAAGCCCCGCTGGTGCAAAGAGCATGAAGACTGGAATCTGTATCTGTTCTCTCCGGAGAGCCTGTGAGTGTCATGCAAACACACACACACACACACACACACACACACACACACACACACACACACACACACACACACACACACGCACACACACACACACACACACACTCCATGTCCGTCTTTCCTCTTCTTTATTTAATTTTCTTGGTCACACTCTCTAAATTAGCTTCTACTTTTACTGCTAATTGTATGGTCAATAGCTTTAACACACCATAGACTTTATAGATAACTCTGTGTATGTCTGTGTGTGTGGGCTGTGTGTGTGTGTGTGTTTAGACTCCGGGTGTGGTGCCAAAGTGTGATCTCTCACAGATTGTTCGACCATGTGGTTCTGGTTTTCATCTTCCTAAACTGCATCACCATTGCTCTGGAGAGACCTGATATACAGTCCAACAGCAGTGTAAGGCAAACACACAGACAACACAGCGCAGCCAGAACGTCTGCACAATATGTCTACGTGTTTTCAGTCTGTCCTTTTAAGCTGATACCATTTCTTATTATTTTAAAATGCTTCTTTTTTTTTCACTTTACCTACTCCTTACTCTTACTGAGTCAGTCAGATATTTGGCCAATCTGGGAATAAACTCCTTACCAAGTGTTGTTTTCTAACTAGTATTGGAGAAAATGTAATCATAAAGCGACATGTTCCTCCAAGGAATGGATTTTTTTGCAAAACAAATGCTTGCAGTAAATTCAGAATGAAACCCTTAGCTTGACCCCTCACACGCTACCTAAGGCAGAGGTCAACATTTTCAATTTTTCACCAATAAGGTTCCAGGTAGCCCAACTTTGAGCAGCTTTCACAGATTTTCCTAGAGGGGTTGAACTGAAATCTTTTTATATGTGTTACAAGGCACTTTTATGAACACATTAGTGAAGAAAGGGAAGTTCACATATTTTATTTACTTACTGTACATGGTGCTCAAATGTATAGCATGAGCCAATAGAAAATCCTGCTGCACATTACACTGACTCAAAGCATTTGGATCTCATTAGATACAGAACACAAACTGAAGAGACAGATAATAACCAGTCAGATTAGCTACAGGCTAACTGTTAGAATAACAGGCTGATTGTATAAAGCAGCTCATATACTAGAGGAATATGTACTGTAGTGTTTACAAAATGTCTTATACTATATTCATCTCTAATACTTCTTCAGGAGCGAGTGTTTCTGAGTGTGTCCAACTACGTTTTCACTGTGATATTCCTGGCAGAGATGGCCGTCAAGGTAAACCCACTGAACTTTTTTCCAGATGATGCGTTTTTTTATGTAAATCGTACGCCAATAACTACAGAAGCCATAAGTGGACATACATCCATATATTTTATTTACTCTGTTTTTAACGTGATAACCAATTAAGTGTTGTTTTTTCAAGACTTTGCAACTGTGGGATACCAGATAAATAGGTTGAGATCTCGGGAAAATTACTGGAAAGTATGCTACGATACAAGACCATACGATACAACATGATAAATTACGATACAATAAGAGAGGGTACGATACAATAGCATACAATACGATACGATACAATACGATACGATACGATACGATAAGATACAATACGATACAATACAATCTGATACAATATGATAAATTACGATCTGATACATTACGATACAATAAATTACGATAGGATACAATACGATAAATTACGATACATTACGATACATTACAATACGATACAATACGATACATTATGATTCGATACAATACGATCCAACACATTAACGTAAATGACGATACGATACCATACCATACATTACAATACAATACGACACACTGCAATACGATATGATTAATTACGATACAATATTTTACAATACGATACGATACATTACAATATGATACAATATGGGAGGGTACGGTACAATGCAATACAATACGATACCATACACTTTATTGTTCTCATGGGGAAATATTTGTTGGACTCCAAACTGAATTTTGCTTTGGGGATTAATAAAGTTTGTCTTCTTCTTCGTCATCTTCTTCTTCAGTGCTGCATACATTTAGCCCCCTCTACAGTTTTATCAGTAAATAAAAACTATAGATACAAACAACGATCCTCATGTAAACAGAGAGGCAAGAGTAAAATATAATGAATGGATGCATATTCGCTTAGGGCTTCCATAAATAACGTTCTAGTTAGAGCTTTTAAATTACAGCTAACAGAATGCTTTTATACTTCCATAAATCTGTTTTTGCTTTCACCAGGTTGTAGCTCTCGGTTTCTGCTTCGGGAAGCAGACTTACCTCCAGTCCAGCTGGAACGTTCTCGATGGTTTGTTGGTCTTCGTGTCTCTGGTCGACATTCTGGTCTCACTGGCGTACACTGGCGGAAACAGGATCCTGGGCATCCTCAGAGTCCTCCGCCTCCTACGAACACTACGCCCACTGAGGTACACTTGTGTTTGTGTTGGTTTGAGTAGATGCATATGTACTGTATGTCTGTTAGCAAGCACCACGCGTACAGGAAGCATGTGCATATTTCCAGTGCTTTTTATCCTGGTACTGACAAACATCTTAACGTCTTTGTTTTTGTTATCAGGGTGATCAGTCGAGCCCCAGGATTGAAATTAGTTGTGGAGACACTCATCACCTCTCTTAGACCCATCGGGAACATTGTCCTTATCTGCTGCGCCTTCTTTATTGTTTTCGGCATCCTGGGGGTTCAGGTAATTGTATATTCAAACACAGTAACACAAACTTTCACAACACAGACACGTGCTTAGGTAGTGATCAAAAGCACTCTCTGTACAGAGGATTCTGCTTGGTCGTTTGCTTTCTCTTAGATTAAAGAAGAAGTGTTCTGTCCTTTGCAGCAGAGAAATATCAGTCTGGTTGAGCAGCTCAGAATGTGATTGTGACTTGAGGGGTGATTGGAAGTGTCTTGAATATCAAATGGACAAAAGGCTTTTGTGCCTGAATGACAATTAGGTTAAGTGTGAAAGGGACAACATGAACCCCGGGCCAGCTTTTAGCTGAGCTCTAAGAAAAAAAACTTCTGATAAGGATGGGCTCTATGAAATGTCCTTTTTATTTCTGGAATTAATAGCTGGACTTTAAAATGCTCAAAGCGTCAGTGCAATTCAGATAATGTGTGAATGTCTGGGGAAAAAAAGCTGTACAGACTCTTTCATCTGTTTCTCTTTCTTCAGCTGTTCAAAGGGAAGTTTTACCACTGTGAAGGTCTGGACACGAAAAACATCACCAACAAGTCTGACTGTCAGCAGGCCAACTACCGCTGGATACGAAGGAAATACAACTTTGACAACCTGGTCCAGGTGAGGATGAATGGGACTGAGGGGGAAAGAGAGGGATGAAGGAAAACGAGTGGAAAATAGTGTAAAAAAACAAGTGAAACTAGATTAAAGCTACAGACAGTGACTCATGTCTAGCTGAGGAGTTTTTTTTGTTGATCCGGAAAAAAAATGGTCTGATCTATGATAAGAATCTGTGTTCTAATCCGAACCGTTAGATTTGTGATCCGTGACTCCACTAGGAACAATCTTATTTATTTGGGGAATCCAAGTCTTTTGACATTTGTGTTTCCCATCCAGGCTCTGATGTCTCTGTTCGTCCTGTCCTGTAAGGATGGCTGGGTCAATATCATGTATGACGGTCTGGATGCAGTGGGAGTGGACCAACAGGTAATAATGTTCGAAATGTGCCGAGTCATTCTGTAGAAATGTTATTGAACAGTTTTTAAATGATCCGTTTAGGCTGTATAAAGCCTGACCTGTTTCCAATCCAACATTTTATGTAACTAGAGCTGTTCGGACATTAGTATCGGTTACTGTCTAAAATACAGAATCAGGCAATTTTGTGAACGCCAGTCAACGACTCGATCTGATTCCACGGATTGTTGGGCCCTTTCTAAAATCAACGTATTTCTTTTTTGTCACCAAACAATAGCCTACAAAGGAAAATATACAAATACTTTGTGCACAACTAGCAACTACTGTTTGATTTGGCGAAGCGGCAAATAAGAAAACATTTAGCAAAACACAACAGTACAAAAAAAGCCAGCGGGGGGCTGTTTGTTAGTGGAAGTTAGCATGCAGTTAGCAAGCATTGTTAAAGCTCTCCATCATGTTTTTACTGTTGTAATTTTCTTTAACTTTAAGATAAATTAATCAAAACTGTTAGAAGACAAAAACAAAGGGTTAGGGTCACATTTTGAAAATCAGCTTTTTCAGATGGCGAAGGCAACAGGAGAGACGGCGGCTAAGATGCTGCTAATGTTAGCTTAGCGTTTTTCTAGGTCCCCAAACTTGTATTTGTATTATCATACAGAGAAATCTTTTATCCAAGGGTACACAAGGACAGTTTGTGATGGCAACCTGTGTGGCTCTGAACTGGCAGTGTGGTACTACTGAGAGCTAATTCTGCACTCCCCCCTCCCCCCTTCTCTTTTCTTCTCAGCCTGTGAGGAACCACAACCCCTGGATGCTGCTCTACTTCATCTCCTTCCTGCTCATCGTCAGCTTCTTCGTCCTCAACATGTTCGTCGGCGTCGTGGTGGAGAACTTCCACAAGTGCCGCCAGGACCAGGAAGAGGAGGAGGCCCGCCTACGGGAAGAGAAGAGGCTCAAAATGATAGAGAAAAAGCGCAGGAGTAAGGAGAATGGAGGGGCTGGTCGGTAGTCTATTTTTCTGAGCACTGCCTGCTTTCAGAGCCTGAAAAAGAGAGAACGAGAATGAAAGAGAAAAACAGGGATATTTAATCTGACTTCAAAGTAAAAAAGAGGAAAGGGAGAGTTTAAAAGACTGGCTAGCTCACACAAAAAGTGATTTATCACTGACAGAAGGCGTGGGCTATGCCAGTCTATGCATGCACCTGCATGATTGCAACATTCCTCCCCTTAACCATTCCCGTCTTACTTGCATGGAAAACTAAAGAAACTGGCCAACCCAAACAACATTTGTGAGAAACTATCTAAACTTTTTTATAATCACTCTTTAAATAGCAGTAAAAAAAAAGAGAGACAAATTGCGATAACGTCTTCAGAAGTTTCTATTTAATTCGGCAAAACAACAGTTTTTAAAATATCATTAAAAGCTCAATTAGAATAGATATTTTTTTGTTTTGATATATTGTAACAAAGGAAAACCTTTGCAGCCCCTACCTGCATGTGACGCTGATTGAGGCGGATGCTCCAAAAAAAATCTGGTCGGTGAAATGCCAATGTCCCCTCTGTCCCTTCCTGAGTGCATGTGCAGCCCTGAGCCCGAGGCGTCTCTCGACACGTGGACAAAGAAGGACTTTTCCCTTTACAACATGCTTTGACTGGCAGGCTCAGAAACATAGCAGGCCTTTTGGCTGCTATACCTGCAAATATCTTGAGTACTAAAGCTGTTAGAAAGTGTTAAGTAAGATAATCGCAGCTCTGAAGAAAATACAAGCCGTGCTGGCGATGACATCAGAAACACACCCCTATTGCAAAAACAAGTCCAAACACTGTCATCACAAAGAAGTGTCTTATACGGACTTGTTCTTTGTAGTGTGTTTTATTCTTATTTTGAGTTGAAGAAAAGAAGAAAAAGAAATTTGTCAAAGTAAAATCAGCAGACTCAGAATTACACAAGAAGGCAGCATATGGTGTGAGCAGAGCGCCGATCTCTTCTTTCTGTGTTTGTATCAAGTCTCACTGGTCTAAAACTGCCAGAAGTCGAGATAAATGTTCTCCAATCGGCTTTAAAAAAAGATGTTTGGACATCATCATTGTCAATTACAAAAAAAGGAACAAAGAAGAAGATGAAGTTTTAGACTACTGAGATTAATGTGAGGGGTTAGAAAGAAATGTAGGGATGTCATTCAAGAGAGGAGTGGCTCTAGTGTGCGTTTAACATCACAGTACATGGAGAAATGGATTATTTAAAAAAAAAAAAAAGGTAAATAAATACATGTGTTCAAATAGACTGAAATAGAAGTACTTTAAAAAGCGGCAAAGCTATCCAAAAAAAGAGTACTTAATGAGAAACACTTAAGTGACCCTCTTTGTGCAAATGTGTGATGTTGAACGCTCCCTGCGCAGCCCCCTCTGAACCAAAGCCATTACACCACAGGCATGACAGCATGCAGTGGATAGACAGGGCATGGTGTACTCTGCAGGGGTGACTCAAAAATGCACGCACACAAACAAATGTAATCAATGATCATTAAATATGGACATGTGAGTACACAGTTTATTGACATGTACAGGGGTTACATATGTTCAGAATAACAGCTGCACTTAGAGATTGTTTATTATTCACAGGCTGTAAAGCTTCTCATTGTAGCAACACACTTAACAAAAGTGAAGTCTGTAATCTTGGTTTTAAAGTAGATGACTCTTCCCGGTGTGGTTAGCATAAACAGGAGAGACCTCTCGGCCCTGACAGGAATAAAAATTAGTATAATCTTGTAAGAGGCTCCCATTAAAAGGCACTCCTGTTGGTTTAGTACAGGGGCATGTCAGGGATCTGTTGGAAGGAGAATTCATTGCAACAACTCCCAGACTGTATTTCACTGTGTTATCCTGTTGTTCTACCAAACCACAACTAAAAAACCTGTAGAGTTAGATGCACACTGTTAACGAGTAGTGACGGCGTGTAGCTAGAAACATGCTGTTGTTGTACTTTGGTTGTGGTCTGTGAATAATTTGCCAGGCACAAAACCAGGGCCCATTTTTTTTACAAAACTAGTCTGATCAGATAACAGCGTTCTTATTGGATCAAAAATGAATAATGATTGGTTTTAAAAAAAAAGGAAAAGGATTAGATTAGGTATTACCTTTTTGGTTTATATCCTGATGAAACTTTCAGATTTGATGGAACAAATTGTGAACGAACTTTTTAGTTAATGAAACATATTTATCATGTAGTTTATACTGTAAACATGTATTTAAATTTTCCACTCAATAAGTTATTTATCCACAGCAAAATAGTAGAAAAAGTAGATGTGATGCAAGTAAAAAGTTGTTTTATTTAAGTCCCCATAAAATAGTCCACATGTAAACGCCAGTATGAGTCCAAGGGATTGAAATGTAACTTTTTTTTTAAATGATCGTTTCTTACAGTTGGATAACTTAAAGCTGCTATGAGTAAATTTAACCTGGGCCTGAAACGGACTGAAATTAATACTGATGCATCTTTACGACGTACAAAAACGAACCAGACATTCAACAACAAGATGAATAATTTCAATAAAGTTATTTTTAATGCCTAAAACATCTCCCGGAGTGGTAGGCGCCAGACCCAGCGATTAACTGTACATCTCTAAAACAGCTTTTAGCGTAATTTTCTGTGGCAAATAATCTTGATGTGTAATACATGTAACTATTAAAAGAAAGCAGGAAGACATTTTTTTTATCAAAACCACTTCTGAAAAAATGTACAGGACGAAAATCTGTAAAGGCCGTTTTGTCCACAGGGGGCACCAAAGTGGGCACAACACGATATTCTTCACAGCAGCTTTAATGCACATTAGTGGTTCTAAGAGGTCTACCCAGACTCTGGCTGTTGCTTTTAAAGAGCAAGTAGGCAGCAATGTGATATGTGGTTCAGGATCTGATCCAGGATAGCACAAAAAAGGGACTTGCACTATTAACTATTGAACTTCAGTCTTTCTGAACATCTGAAGAAAGAATAAGATAGCTTACCTGTGACTCTCATGTCCTGTCTTATTTCAACATACCACACAGACAGTGGTGTGCACAGTCTGACTGCGGGGTAAAAGGGGGGGCTACCTCACTGATCAGGTTAACAATTAGAGCACAGTAGAGTCATACTTGAGATGCTAATTGGTCAGCGAGGCTACTTAAGGGCTCCTCTAATGTGACAATTATAATGGAGACCCATTAAGGCACAAGCATTTCTTATTTAAATCAAAGTCAAACCTTTGCAGCCTGAGAAAAAGGAGGATTGTTGGTGCTCTTCCTTAGCCCCGAACCCTTCCTGTGCACACCACTGTGTTCATGCACTGGTATTTCATATTCAAAGCACAGTTACTCACTGTCTGTCTGTCTATCTGTCTGTCTGTCTGTATGTATGTCTGTCTCTTTTGATATTTGTCTCTCCCTTTGTCGTCTCTGCATTTGTTTGTGTGTCTGTCCGTGTGCTGCAGAGGCCAAGCAGAGGCCTTACTACGCCGACTACTCCCCCGTCCGCCTGACCATCCACACACTGTGTACCAGCCACTACCTGGACCTCTTCATCACCTTCATCATCTGCATCAATGTCTTCACCATGAGCATTGAGCACTACAATCAACCCAAGGTAACGTCCCCGCACACACAAACACAATCATTACAGTTGGAACAAAACCTCTTGCAAGGTTCAGATTTTTCTAGCTAAAAACAAGATACACTTAAGATGTGAAAAAACACAACACGCACTGTGTTATTCATCAGAAAATGTTAGATTTAGGGGGAGTTTTTAAGGAGGTGTTAGCACATCCAACTATCTCATGAAGTAGGTGCGTAGGACGACAAACTATCACTTGAAAAGAAAAAATCCAGCGCATTACTCTTGCTAAATATCACCAATTTATTAGAAACAATCATTTCACAACCTTTGTCACTACCTTGACAAAGGTTCAGAGGGACCGAAACGTTGTGATTTTTTCTATTCTAAAATTGTTGATACTTAGCAAGAGTAGTGTACTGGATTTTCTCTTTTTAAGTGCTAGTTTGAGGGAGAATGACATGGCTGGTTAGCTAGCTAATCGCGGTTGTTCAACACACTGTCCAATTGTACTGCCATTATGTCAACTGTACGCTGTGTTATTGAGTTTTAATTTAGCTAGCATGCGGTTAGCTTTCTGGCTAAAAGCTGAGCCGAAATGTTCTTCAAACTGCGTTGTGCAATCGAAATGTCTTGATGAGACCAGTCATGGCTTGGTAGAAACATCATATTTAAATCGTAACAGACATAAAAATATGAACTAATGGTCTTATTAACCTTCTTCAGTAAGTAAATATGATATGAACCGGATAAAACCCTTGTAACATCTCATTATTGGGATTTTTGGATGACATGGAGGTTGCTTCCTGTGATTCATTCCTGATAACCGACCCCTTAATGGGGTGTTATCCCTTACTTATATCATTACTACATTATAATGAATTTTTGGGTCTTGCCACAGGAAATGAATACGTTTAGTCTGTGACAGATGTCGTGACATAACTCTGTGTGTTTGTGTTCAGTATTTAGAGGAGGTCTTGAAGTACTGCAACTATGTGTTCACCTGCATATTCGTCTTCGAGGCTCTTCTCAAACTCGCGGCATTCGGCATCCACAGGTTCTTCAAAGACAGGTAATACAGCAGGGTGGGATTGTGGGCATCACACATTAATGCTGCATCATGTGATACTTGTTATTTATTGACTAAGTGTTAGTAATGAATAAGATAACAATATATGTCAAATAAAAATAAATGTAATGTACGATAAGAACCTTAACTGAACAACATTGATGTTTGTGTTCAGGTGGAATCAGCTGGATATAGCTATAGTGGCGCTGTCCATCATGGGTATTACTCTGGAGGAGCTCAAAATGAGCGCAGCCCTGCCTATAAATCCCACCATCATCAGAATCATGAGAGTCCTAAGAATAGCACGAGGTAGAAACACACACACCTACACGGTCTGTACATATTTGTCTTGTGTAGACTTACGGGACATACAGTGAGTCATTGTGTCCGTTTCATGAGTCAGCACTTCAATCAGTCATCACAGACATATTACATTTGAATAAAGGACATCATTTTGACATTACATTTTATAATCAAAACATTCTTGAATATTTGAGTAAACTCAGCATTTAAAGTAAGTAGCCACAAATGAATCACTCTACTTCAAGTTCCTCTATCCACATACTTTATCCAAGAGCCTCTCCTGAACTTTTACTTTACTCAGATCATATTTGGTTTCTTTATTTATTTTAAAACCTTATCATTTTAGGCCTGTCTGTGTTGTTTTGCTGCCTTTTAAATGAATGTTGTACCTTTTAGGTTAGGTTAGATAAACCCATGCTTTAAGGAATAATTATAGTCCACATTAGACTGTGTTTCGTAGCATGCCATTGCAAATCCTGCACGCAGTAGACCGACGAAAACCAGCAACAGCCAGTTATTCAAAGTCTGTTCTGGTTTCTGTCTGCAGTGCTCAAACTCCTGAAGATGGCCACAGGGATGAGAGCTCTGCTGGATACTGTCATGCAAGCGCTGCCACAGGTAAAACCCTGACTCCATGATGAGTGATTTCTTCTTTTTGTTTTATTCATGATGTCTAGTCTTTGAATGAATATCAAGTTATTATGAAAGCTCTGTGCAGGACAGACAGCTCTTTAAAAAATTGTAATGGTTGCTTATTAATATTTCAGTCAAGTCATATCTCTCCACATTACAAAATTAATTTTAAAATCGTCTTGCACATTCCCTCTCCTTCTTCTCCATTGTTGCTTCACTTGGTTTTAACATTTTAAGGTGTGGAAATAATGTAAAAGCTCTGAAAAACCCATCAACAGTGTTAGTTTAGTGCTTGTGTGTAACACGATGAAAGATAACATCTTAAATGGTAATGGACTTCCTTTCTATACAGATGACACTCTCCTTTTGGAGTATGTCCTCATGTGTTGCGGGAGTATCTCAGGTCTCTTTGTCTTGCTGCCTGCCACAGATCCTGAAGGCAAAAAGAGCAGTTGCACCAGGGACTGTGCTGCACGTGTGGTGACAGAAGCCGCTGTTCTACCATTCTCTAAATGTCAAGTGTGCAGATATACCCGTCAGGGCACAGAGTGCACATGAACAGATTTTAAGGAACGGCATAAAAAGACAGCAGGCTGTATGATGCAAAGGTGGCTGTAGAGAGTTTATATAGCTCACAGGGTTGACCCAAAAAATACTTCATTATAACTGTTTTTTTAAGGTCACAACGCTGTGGCTCAGTCGGTAGAGTCGGTCATCTCTCAACCGGAAGGTCACAGGTTCGATCCCCAGCTCCTGCAGCTACATGTCCGATGTGTCCTTGGGCAAGATTGTAACCCTTAGTTGCTCCTGCTGCTTTGTCAACGGAGTATGAATGTCTATGAATGGGATTAGTTACTTCTTAAGGTCACTTTACATAGCAGCCTCTACCATCAGTGTGTGGATGGGTAGGTGTGACCTGCGGTGTAAAAGCGTTTTGAGTAGTCAGATTAGAAAAGCACTATATAAGCTCAAGTCCATTTACCATTAACTTCATCAGCAGATCTCTAAGTATAGCGAGTAGAAAGTTGCTGTCACTTTCTCAGTCTTTGAAGCATATCTGCCTTTGTAAAAACCTAAATTAGAACTAAGTTAAGAACTTTTAATGAAGCTGTATTCAATTGATGTCAGAAAAATCCTTACGTTAAGTTGTAGTTGGTGGGCAGAAAAATGATTCAGATGGTCCAGTATAGTCCTTTGGTGCAATCACAGATGAGCAGGTCAAGTCCACTTGAGTGCTTGTTTTTGCCACTGATAGGCTCAGATTGTTAATCTAAGTGTCTGACAACTAATGAAAAGGATCCCTACGGTAGTTAGCACAAAATTAAACTCCTAGTCCAGGGGGAAGTCTTGCTCTGACATGTCACAAGGAAGAGACTTGTTGCAGAAAGAGGATGGTCCAAATCTAAGTGCAAGAGCTGAAGCACAGAGTTTGGAGGTTGTGTAGAGAAACAGCTTTCAAAAAATGTATTGCAAAAGTCATGGCTGCATATTTAAATGTGATTGACCCCATTGGATTACATGGACGCAATTACAGCTATGTTGTGAGGGCTATCTTAAGCAGACCAATGGAGCAATTGCAAAATGGTTTGAACATAATTCCCGTTTACACATTGTTACACATATACAGGAATTCTTCTTTAAGTGATGCAAAGAGAATGCTCTACTTTCTGGTCTTCTGAAGAAGAATATTTCTCTGTTGCATTTTAACATTTTAAGCTCCTGTGTTTCCTCATTAAGAACTCATGATAGCGTTCCTCAGTCCGTCAGTACCTGTTTTTATCGAGCTCCTTTCTTACCTTGTTTTTGGATTGTGGGGGAGGGGTGGGGGTCATGTTGTTGCTGCTAGATTTCTTTTTATGTAAGGGCGCACTCACACTAGGCAATCCGTACCATGCCTAAGCACGCTTCACCCCTAAAGTCCAGTTCGTTTGACTAGTGTGAGGGCTCCCATCCGTGCTCAAACACGGTACAGTTCGTGGGGCTGGTACGCTTGGAAGAGGTGTGTTTCAGCACCTTACAGTTCATGCACGAGCTCAAGCACAGGTACACAACATGGACAGCCTTCATTATCGAGTAATCCCAGAGTGTTCTGGCTGTATCTGACTAAGCCACAAAGTCAGTAAAGTAGCTGTCATGTTCTCTGTGTTGTTGCCCGACGTGCAGGCTATTTTCAAACCGCCTGTCTTGTAAACTAAGCACGCTTCATAATTAAGTTTCCATTCAGTGTTGTGTTACGACGTTATGTACAAGAGGTAACCGTGCTCAGGCCGGGTTAGTCCTGGAGCAGTGTGAGTGCAGGCCAGCGGAGGAATGGGGAGGAGGGACAATCGTGTTTAAGCACGGTACGGGACAACTTTGCCTAGCGTGAGTGGGCCCTAAAGCACTTTGTGCTCCATCACTGTATGAAAAGTGCTGTACAAATAATGTCTGAGTCTGAAGAGAAGGTATGGATTAGCACTGACTTGCACCTCAACCCTCACTGTGCAGAATGCTTGGTTCGAATTCGAATAGCGGCAATGTCAATGAAGATGTCAGGGTGTATCCTGATGTTGCTTGTGAAAGACGTAAAGATGTAAATGTGTCTTTACTATCAAAACGTTCACTCCAGTGCAAGACCTTTTTTCAAAATTGTTTATTTATTTTTCATGTTTGTGAATAAATGTAAACGTCTTTCATTCCCTGTGGCTCTACACTAGCAACATTTTCATTGTAGTGTTCGGTGTGCAGAGGAGGATCTAACATGCCTTTTACTTCCAGGTTGGGAATCTTGGCCTCCTCTTCATGCTGCTCTTCTTCATCTATGCTGCTCTGGGAGTGGAGCTTTTTGGCAAACTGGGTCAGTCACACTACCGGCAGAAAAACACAAACACACATGCACTGCAGTCTACAAACCTCAGCAAAAAAAAAAAGAAAGAAAAAAAAAAAGGGTTTTGGAATCAGCTCGTTACCAGCACAGTCACGACTAACAGCACATTTCCCCACCCCCTGAACCATCTTTGCTCAATCCTCCCTCTCTCTCTCCCCATCTGTCTCCCTGTCTCTTCTCTTCTCCAACACTCTCACATCACAGGCCTGTTTTCACAAAGAGAAGATCACATTTGCATGATCACGTTTATTTACATACTGTGTCCTAAATAGGCTAACTCCATCCAATTCGTTTTCTCTGAGAGTGCAACAATGTGTGCAAGGAAGAGGATTAGCAAAAAAAAAAAAAAAGGCATCTTGCGAGGACAAAATAAAAACAGCTTGGTGATGAGGAGGCTGCTTTCTGCGTTGTATAATTGTGCTTCTTCTCTACACGTTGGGAAAATGAAGGGGTGTCTGTTTTCCAATTTTTTTGTCAAGTGAAAATCCTTCTCCATTTTTTTGCTCTGATTTTTGCTTTTCCCAAGCTGCTGACAGAAGCCTTTTGATGTCTGAACGCCTTCTTGTCCCTGGTGGTTCTACACTTTAAATGCTGTTTTAGGGATAACAAAGAGCTGAAGGAGTGAATTATATTTGGGCACAGGCTTGTAGAGAAGTTTGAGGGAAATAGAGCAGCACAGCTCGGCGAGGATTTTGGAAACTATCGCTATTACTATAACTCTACACCGTCAGTCAAGTCCAAGGCTGCTATGTTGTGTAACTTGAATGTTTACCCAGTCATCCTTTCTAAATCATGTGTCAGTTCTCCTCTATTTATCATTGATGTGGTTAAGTTATATAAGGCGTACAAAAAAGGCGAGTATAGCTCTAATGTAAAATGCATGGCGACATACAAAGTAAATTTTTTTACAGAGCAGGAAGAAAAATCTTTCTTGATATTACATACAAATGCAGAGAGATATATTAGGCTACGAGGAAATATATTAAAGATGAAGAACTTGGGGGGTCGGTAGCCTAGTGGTTAGTGTGAGTGCTCCATGTGCGAAGGCTAAAGTCCTCCAAGCGGGCGGCCCCCGACCTCTGGCTCCTTTCCCGCTTTTCATTCCCGACTCTCTCTCCCCAAAACGTCTAACTCTCTCCACTCTCCTATCTCTAAAATGAAGGCATAAAAAAGCCCCCAAATAAAAACCTTTAGAAGTTAAAGATAAAGAACACTGACAGTGCCTATTTTCTTTACAAAACCAGTCCAGTTGAGGCTATTCAATGTCATGAACGCAAAATTGCCCTGCTACCAGCTGTTACTCACGGAGCATCAGATAAAAATAGATCAAACTTTGGCACACACCTGCGCTCATCAATGTCCCCTCTCCCTCAACGACCAATCAAATTCAAGAAGAAGAGGGTCCCCCAATATCAACTTTGTCGACAACAATGGAGGAGGAGAAACGAATCCTTGACCACTCACGATTCGTTTCATGCATCATGAGTCGTTTTTTAAGGGTACAATTTCCAGGTCTAGAGCTGCTGCTAATGCCAGAACACTTTTTCTCTTCCATCCTTGAACAAAAGCAAATATTCTGCATACAGTGCAAATACAACCAGAATTAACGGTCACTATCAAGGGAAGTAAAAGTGCCAGGGGACAACTTTTGTAACCTAGCAACAGTAAGTGCTGGGGGGGGGGAATGCTTTGAAATTGAGTTAGTGGGCACTGCCAGTGCAAAAAGTAGACACAAGCCCTGAATACAAAATAATACAAATGTATGATAACTTCATCTGTGTACAATTCAGTTCTGGGATGAAAAAAAAAATTTCCCTGCCTGAACTCCACACAGAACTGTGGAAAAACTGCCCACCCATTACTGTTTTAATTGGCTCATGAAATCTCTCTGCTCTCAGAAAAGGAACAAAGACATTAAATGACCTGATTCTGTCTCGGGAAGCTGAACTGTGTGGCTGTGGTGTCCACAGCACAGTCTGGGACGAGAAAAGGAAAAGGTCAAAGACCAGGGAAATGTGAAGGAGGATGGACTCAGGGCTTGAATGTTTAAACTCATAGCTTTGATTTTAGCTGCTGTGCTGATAACAGGTATTTTTTAGCACAGAGCTTGCATATTAAGTTTAGAGTTAAATCTGAATCTACGTGAAATGACTGAACTGCTGGTTCATGACTCCGACTTAATTGAGTGAACTTATTTCTGGTCGCAACACAACCATCGCTAGCTTAAAAGATAACTTAGCCACACTAGTTTTCTTTTTTTGATTTATGAAACTGCTTAAGTTTGTGTCTTTCAGTCTTGTGAAAAGCGGGCTTTCATTCATTATTCCTCTAAGTTGTCCTTTTTTGCCTTCTCTGAGCTACAACCTCTTATTTTTCTCTGCATGGTTGATCCTGAATATAAGAAAGGAGGTACATAATGCTCTGAGGACCGTCTCGTTCCTCTCCAGCTTCCTGCTAATGTGACCTGAGCTTCCAAGCGGAGGACGATATCTTCTGGTGGCTGTTATGATTCTGTTAACTGGCTCCTGAGGGCTTTCTGTCAAATTGACCCTGAGACTGATAGAGCTCCCCCCCCTTTCCTCCAGAAGACAGTTATCTCCACTCTTCTGCTCTGTCATGTCCACAGAGACATTCTGCTTAGCAGCTATGTTCATTCATTGCACACTGCTCTCATAGAGATGTGTATGGATTATTCAGGACTTTGTTCTTCCCTGTTATTGTCGCTATTTAATGACCATGTATGTAGTGTAGTGAAATGAATGTCTGTCCTTGTTTGTGTGTTGATTAGTTTGCAATAACAACAACCCATGTGAGGGTCTGAGTCGTCACGCAACCTTTGAGAATTTCGGGATGGCCTTCCTAACGCTGTTTCGAGTGTCCACCGGAGACAACTGGAACGGGATTATGAAAGTATGGACACACACACACACACACACACACGCACGCACGCACGCACGCACACACACACACACACACACACACACACACGCACACACACACGCACACACACGCACACACACATACACAATCATCTCATAACCACAATGAGAGCACCGCAAAATGTCCTCATTTTTCAGTCCTGATATTATTGGTGTGTTACTATTAAATTGTCCTCATTTGTCATGAAATCAAGTGCGCGCGCACACACACTCACACACCAACATCTCATAACCACAGCAAGAGCGATGACCTCCAAAACCAATCATGAAATAATGAGGTGGCTTATCTGAGCCTTACAACATATTTAACATCTTTTACTTTTTTTAAATTATGTTTGATAAAGTCATCAGTAAATGACTTCATATATAACAAATAAGAAGTGTTTTCATGATCATATGAATGAATTGTCTTTTCTAGTAAGGCGTTTTTGTGTCAAACATCAATAATAAGATAAAATGATTTTAATACGTGGGGATGTCAACAACAGTCAGCCAAGAGTCTTAGGGCCCGATCACACAGAGACAGGTCACATTTGGCTCAGCCGCTCCAATAACGCCTGAGTGCATCTTGGGGGGAAAAACTATTGGGAGCACCTGTGGAGTGAGGCTGCGTGCACATACGGGCAATCAATTTGCTTCAGACAGACGTGACATTGACGAGCGACTCAGCGTCTTGAGCTGAAGAAGTTGAATGTTTTTTAACTTTCATTCGTTGCCAAGAACCGCTAGAAAAACATGTCGCGCAGCAGCAGAGTGTTCCACAAGCACACTGCACCACAGGAAAACAATTGGTTTAAAGTCTGCCCAAAGACTGTTTAAAAAGAAGTGGACTCATCCAACAAAGCATCACCTTTTTGTTTGTGAACCCCCTTTTAAAGTCTGTCTGGCATCAGGGTGGATACACATTGTCAGGTCTCTATCCTGGTTAACAGGTCTCTGAGTTTACCTGCTCAATCCTGGACTTGTATGTTCATAGTCTAATTATGATGTATTGACAATGATTTTAAACTTTCATTGGAGACTTTTAACTTTACACTATATATGAACTGTGATAATAAACAAACTGAGAGGTAGTTTATTTATTCTCTGCCAGTAGAGTCACCCCCTGCTGGCCATTAGAAAGAATGCAGGTTTCAGGCTTTAAATCTTGACCTGCACTTTTGAACTTTTGAAAGGCTGTGTGCACTCTTCTTACACCGCCTGTGGGTAAACCCAGGTCAGACAAAATCATTTTGTAACAACACTGAACCACACAGCCTGACATCGTTCTGTGTTAGCCGCACAGTTGCTGTCCAAGGTCGACAAGATTCATTCCCTCCTTGATACACTCCTGCAAAAAATAACGTATTTTCTCACCATCTAACTTCATTGTCTCTTTCTTGTTTTTACATTTAATACAAATTTGGTCATGTATTTATTTCCTTCTCTCTATTTAATGTATACAATCAAGCAATTAAAGCTTCTGTGAGGAGTTTTCAGCTGGTTGTGAAAAAGACTGAGATTAATACAGATGCCTCTATAGGACTCACAAAAGCAGAAGAGTCCATTAGCAAGAACTTTGATTATTTCTGTATGTTTATTTTCATGCCTGTAAATGTTGCCACCGGGTAGGTGTCAAACGAGATGATGAGCCTGTTTTTTTCCCCCTCTACATTTTCAACAGCAAAGATCAATAGTTAGATATGCAGCATGAGAGCATGCCCCGTAAAACACTACCTCTTCATGAACAGGGCGAGATTAGCAAAGAGAAGAAGAACTGCTCTATTGTATCGACAGGGGGCACCAAAATCGAATCAAACCAAAAGAGCTTTAAATCCTTTTTCTTTTTTTTTAATCAGATTTATATCCTTGCTTCTCCTTGTTGTTTTTTTTTCCTGATTTCTAAGTTCTAATAGTTTAAAATACATTTCCATATTATCACAACACCAAGTGTCTCAATGGTTCAAATTTCAAAGCTCTTTGATCTAGCCTCTGGTGTTTGACAGACAACGATTTAATTAGTAAAAAAATATCTAGCTGTACTAACCAATGCTGCACTCTTTGTTTCTCCCCCCGTTCATTCTGTCTCTCTTTCTGAATCTTTCTCCATGTCTTTTAAGGACACACTAAGGGAGTGTCATCACGAAGACCGCTCCTGTCTCGCCTACCTTCCCCTCTTCTCTCCCATTTACTTTGTCACATTTGTGCTCATGGCCCAGTTTGTGCTGGTCAACGTGGTGGTGGCTGTTTTGATGAAACATCTGGAGGAGAGCAACAAGGTACAGTAACTAGAAAAGCTAAGAACCAAGAAATCTGCTTCAATAGTTTGTTGACACCGTTATATAATTATTTTCTGTCTCGTATTTTTATAACTTTAGAAACAAATTGGTATTTTTGTGGGTATCGTTAAGTGTGACACATTTTTTTCTGTGCAGGAGGCGAAAGAAGATGCAGAAATGGACGCAGAGATCGCCTTGGAAATGGCCATGGAGAGAGAGCGCAAATTAAGCACAACCTCCAACAACAGTTCAGCAGAAGGGACTTATATTGGGCCATGTCCAAATTCACCTGGAGAGGTAGGAAAGACATGACCTCACCTGTCACTCAATGAGAGGTGTAAATGAAAGAAGTAGGCTGCAATTGTTGTGGGTCTCTGAATATGTCCTTACTGGTAATTTGTATGAGTTACAGTTTGTGTTACCGAGTCAGTGTTGGACCTTTGTGGTCTCTGTCTCCCCCTACAGGAGGAAGAGGTGCAGTACGGCGACCAGGACCTGCTGTCACCAAGGAAGATGTCAGTATCCAGGATGCACTCTCTGCCTAACGACAGCTACATGTTCCGACCCGTGCGGCCCGCCAGCGCCCCCTACCCGTTAGAGGAGATAGAGCTCAGTCCCCAGCACCAGCATTCAGGTCTGTTCAGGATTTAGAGATCAGATATTTATTTTATTGTATGGACAGCATCTAATTTGTACTAAGCTTCCTTAAGGCAAATGTGTGTTAACATGTTTGAAGTTTTAGATGCAAGTCCAGTCTGGAATTTTTTAGAGCATTGCAAACTTTTACACCTTTGGGACTCAAAACCACTGTTCTGTCTCTTGTCCCAGTGTATGAAAAGAGCTGTTGTTACCCACAATAATCAACATGCTAGTTATCTGTCAGGTGCAGTAGACACCGACCAATCTGTCCCAAGTTTAACAATGATCCATATTGACACAGACAGGTGTAATATTGCTGTTTTTTATGTCAACATGACTATCCACATTTTACTTTTACAGTCACAGAAAATCTAGTTAAGCCTAGTATTGTCTTGTTTTTGTTGTTTTGCGACAGCAGCATGTTCTCCCTGCCTCCGTGACCATCAGGCTGCTTTTAGCCCTGCTGCGTGGAGCAGGCATTTGCAATTTGCAAATGTGTCAAGCATCATGGGAGCTGTCATTGTTACAACATATCTCTATTTTTACAAGATGTACAGTATTTAGCCTTGTAGCTTAAAACTCAAGCAACAGTCTAAAAGACGCTAAACCACTATTTTGGGGTAGGTGTCAGCTGAACGTAGCAGAACCCGGAAGAAAGCGTCTTTCTTTTTCTTTTTTTCTTTTTTACATATTCTGAAGTAAAGTTCCACAGAGGGAGTGTTTGGTTATGCTTTGTCCATGGGGGTCGCCAAAAACGACACAAAAGGAATGTACCTCAGAGGGGCTTTAAGTCATAGCTGCTAAGAAGTTAAAGGAGTGCTAATCAAGTGGGAGAAAGTACAAGATCAGGTCTTGGATAGTTTGTCAACAGGAACGCGTGGGGGAATAAGAAAGGACAGGTTTGTTTAGAAAGTTATTTTGTGCCCATGATGATGTAGAGTTTGGACTTAACCATTGAACCTTTCACACACCTTTTATATGACCTAAACTCACCTGCAACTCATACATACATATGAAAGTATTCTGAGAACACTGACAGGCACTGTTTCATCTGCAGTCAGACTCTAATGGCATGTTGTGGCCAGGCTGTGGACAGGCCCAGCTCTGTCCGAAGGTACTGACTGACTGTAGTGGATGAGCTGATTCTCGTGAACCTCTGCAAACTTCACACAGGCTCATCTGCTCAGCTGTGGAATGGCTGAATACTTGACGAAAAAATGACCTCACGGACAAGCTGCAAAGTCAGAAAACTCAAAAAAAAAAAAAAAGACATCATCACAGTTGTGGTGCTTTGTCTGTTGTTCACTTTATACAACTTAAAGTAGTAGATTCACAATAACGTGGCTTTACAGCTTGGCTTGAAACCCCCCCCAAATGCTCTTTTTTTTTTATCTTACTCTGACTTTCTCAAATGTTTGATTTTCTTCTACGTTGATCTCATCTGAACTCACGGGTGCAGTCGACCTGTGGGTGCAGAATGCATAAGACACTGGTTACACACAGCTCACATATAACAGAGATTGAACTTTTGATGGATTCGTCTCTTCCTCATCTCTTTGCAATCACACTTGTACTTTGTGTTTTCACTTAAGATTTGATCACCATCATACTTTATATCACATGGAGCTGTTAATGTAACCAGGATCTAATGCAGAATACTAAATCCAGCAAACTGGGCTAACATGACTCTACTCCTGACTACTTTATACAACACTTTATTTTGATTGAATTGATAAAACTTTCATTCAAAAAAACGTTTTCCAAATATTCTCTCAAAATGAAGTGTTGCTCAAAGCTTGAATATATTCTTTAAAATGATCCTGAAGTCAAAGGAAATACCGTCAAACTTCAATGAAAAGCCAAGTCTATTTAATTATCCTGCTTTTATTTGGAACTGGCATCTCTAAATTATTTATTAGCAAAACTCTTTTACAGCAAAGATGGGAAACAAAATAAAATTATCGATTTGAACCTGTAAAAATGTTGACCTGTATACAATTATTTAGGCTACCAATAAACCGATTAAAACGTATTTGATCTCGCTGTGAGGCTTCTATTTCAACCAAGCAATAACCTCAGGAGCCAGTGCAGAAGTGCAAAAAAAAAAGGAGTTTCTTGAATGTCCACTTGAGAATGGCTGCATAAGCCAGGAAATCTACATTAGGTCCCAAATTAAAATGCCCATTTTTACAGCATATGTAATTATGTGATCAGCATGTTATAACAAAGAATTTGGTATCAATAGCATTTCTTCATTGGTACAGCCTGTACTAAGGGTGAGTTAATAAGCCTAAGAATTATTCACACATTTGCATAATTAGGGGCGTGTTCGAGTTGACTGATAGGCAGGTGCTTTGTAGCTGTTTGCCAGGAGGCTTATGGCTCCGCCTCTTTGTCAGTTTCAAGATTGATCGATTGTTCAGTTGAGTCAGCAATTCCATTAAGGAAAAACACCTCTACAGAAACCAGTGGGTGACATCAATAAGACTATGTCCCTGTTTCATACAGTCTATGATTCCAACCTGCTGCTCGGAGAGAAAAAGAGAGAGAGAGAGAGAGTCATAAAAGGGGAGACAGATGCTTGAGATACAGAAAAATGTTTCTTTTCTTTATTATTTCAACCTTTATGCTCAGACATACAGCCAACACAAGCAGCAGAGTCCTCCCCGTCCCTCCTATCACTGACTGCGATGTAAATTTCTTAAGTCTTTATCGGGAACATCATGCTGGAGAATCGTCGATGCAGTGCTTGGTGTCTGTAGATGCATGTTGTGCACATATTCAGCTCCGGCTGATCAATTACTGTACCTTCTACCTCGGGTCAACTCGCAGCCATGCTTTTATCCATCTTACTCAGACAGAATTGAAAGTTTTTAAACTGTCTTGATGCTTCTTTTCCTGAAATTTGTTTTCTGCAAATTCGAGAACATTCTGGTCCTACTGTTTTTTCTGAGTAGCACATGTCGTGATCAGGGAATGTGACATCAGGCGTTTGAGTGAAAGTAAAAAAAAACCTTCTCATCCGGATTCATATCAACAGATGTTGCGTTGAGACTGGCACATATTTGTGCATCCACACTTGGCTAGTACAATGGACTCAGAGTTTAATTGGGATTGGCTTTCATTTGAAGTTGTACGGCTTTAATGTGTACATGTTTGTATGCTAGAATATGCATGTATTTTTTGCAAACATGCATGTATCTGCATAAAGAGTGTGAACATGTATGGAGTGTTTGATTTGAATGTTTGTTCTTTCAGGTTCAGTGACTTCCGTCCATTCCCAACCATGTGAGAGTCGCGCACTATTGCAAGTACCAGACGTCTCTCCGGTTCACCCACGTTCATCTCCAACCGTCAGCCTTCCACGCATAGCCCCGCCCACACCAAACCCCTCCCCTAAACCCCTGCGCAGACAGGTAAGAGACCCCGTAGACAAACACAAACCCACCCATTGAGGTTTATTGATCAAAGTGTGATGGCTGTTTGTGTTATCTGTTGCAGGTGGCAGTTAAAGTGGATTCTGTGGAGTCCCAGGGTTGTGAGCAACGAGAAAGGCCCAACCCCATTCATCTGCCTCCTCCCTCCCCTTCTCCTCTCTCTCCTCACACCTCCTCCCCATCCCCCCTTCCTCCCTCCTCTCCATCAGCCCTCTCTCTCCCACCCTGTTGCCCTTCTCCCTTTCCCATCCCCCCTCCCTCTCCTCTGCCTCCCCCGCCATCTTCTCCCTCGCTTCTTCTCCCTCCGCCTCCCTCCCCTCGCCTCCCCCTGCGCCCTCCGAGCCTCAGGAGACCCAGACCACCCTCTGCGGCCTCCCTCTGCGACCCGGCAGACGAGGAGGTGTATCACATCACCAGCTCAGCCCGCCACAGGTGGAGAGATGAGGAAGAGGGAGGGCAGGAGAGCAGAGGAAAAAGTGGAAGAAGCCACTCCCTCTCTCCTTACACCATCACATACCCCCAAGACTCCACCTCCTTCCCTCTTCCTCCCCCGCTACCACCTTCCTCCTCGAGGAGCGCACTCAGTCTGCTGGGGCTGGGATTGAAGGACCGTGACTTAAGGAAAGGTTTGAGTATCGACAACCAGGGCTTCCTGGAAAAGCCGTTATCACTGTCCGTTGGTTTCCCTGACGACCAGAGGCGCCACTCTATCGAGGTCTGCCTCCCGCAGGTTCTTAATCCTGGTGAGGACCAGAACTTTACACATCGGTCAGAAAAAGGCAGTCAGGCATTTCCTGTGAGGGTGCAGTCCGTTGGGGGTGGCCACAGAAAGAAGAAGATGAGTCCGCCATGTATCTCCATCCACCCGCCCTCAGAGAGGGAGCAACCACAAGTTGCCTCACCCCCAAAACTGGTGGACTGCAGCATGATGCTGAGACGCAGGACACCATCGTATGATTTAACACCACACACACAAGCAAACACACAAGACGTCTCTCCAATGCACTCCCCATTGCACACGCCGCTCACACCCATTCACGTGCCGCTTCAAACACACTCACCAACACACACAATGACATCCTCCTCTCCATCACACACTCATGCATCCACTCCAACACACCGACACATCCCCATCAGCCCCAACATCTTCATCCAGCCTCACGCACCTCTCGTTCCAAACACGATGCCTTTCCCTCCGCCACGCTCCCTCTCCCCGGCTGCGAGGCGTTCCCCTCTCACAGGCGACTGCATCCCCCTCCCACAGTTCACCTTCGACCAACCACAGTCCAGATACATGAGTGGCCTGTCGGCTGGTTTATCAGACGCTGAGACGGCCACATGCTCTTCCCCTTTCGACAGCAGACTGGGAAGTGGGGCAGGATTCAGTGCAAAGAATCGGAGGACCGCCCAGTAAACGTCTAAAATGCCTTCAGGAGATTTATTTGGTCCAAAGTCTCTGGAATTGCAGTAGAGGGGCCTTGGCTTACCTTAGCAGAGAGAATGAAGGGAGAAAAAAAACAGAATAAGAGGTTTACTTGAAGAGGGATTTTTAAAGATAAATACTGAAAAGACATTGATAACCCTTTCCGCTGGTACAGTCCCCACTATAAAAAAAGACGGTGGGTCCATTGACTGAACCCAGCGTGAAGGACAGAAGATCCACAGAGGCTGTACCCACTGTACATGGTGTGTTCGAGACTTGGACTAATTACACACCAGGACTAAAGCCACCTAACTCCGTAGCCAAAGTTTTTTTGACACACTGTCCCACCCCGCGCGAGCCAATCAGGAAGCAGCGTCTGGCTGATAACCGCTGACCTTTTACAGGAAGCAGTTTGTGAAATGTGAGCGCGGGGGGGGAATTGTGGGATATGCAACTTCAGGTTTTCTACAGAAGTTCTGCTTGCCCCCTCCTCTGCTCCTCGATCACATTGATCCGAGCAGAAATGTGTGCGTGTGAGTGAGCGTGTCTGCGTTTTCTTTCCTATGTGCGAGTATCGTCAAATCTGTTGTCATGGAAGTCGGCCATGTTATTCTTACGCCTGTGACAACAGAGAGGGGGAGCAGGGCAGAGCTGTAGTGTATGTTTATCTGTGTATCTGTGCAGTGTAAATAAAGGAAAATACTGTATTTGGTGAGATTAAAAATAGCTCTATCCATATGCACATATTTTTATAGATATCTAAAATGTTTTTGCACACAAATTTGAATTTCAAGTTGCTTGTTTTTCCTCTGTTGTCCTCTTGTGAATGTATGTTTCTTTTCAGAACAGAGAGAGCGATGGAGGAGATCAACCCTCTCCTCTTGACAGGCTAGCTGAGGTTGAAGCATGGGAATAGTATTTTTCTATTTTGAAAAAGAGAAGGACGAGAACAGGGGCGTGATGTGTTTGTGTTGCTTCGTCTCAGATTTTAATGTATTTGTAGTCTAAAAAAAAGTCTGGAAAGGTGGGCTCAGTGATTCCAAACCAAATTCATACTTTCATTTATTACAGACTACAAGCTGAAGTGTTGTCTGTCCACAAATTCAAATCTCAATGTGGCTATTGAATGGCTATGTAATACAAAAGTACCTGAATGTTTTTTTTCCTTTCAGAAAAGACGTGAAGTTGTGAAATATGACTCAAAAAAGCTAATGTCCTTCAACTCATATAGAATTGTCCACATACATTGTAAAATTAAAACTTGCAACCAAGATAGCTAGCTAACTAACTAGCCAACTAGCTAGTTAGCCTTCTAACTTCTAGCAAGCCAGCCAACCAAGATAGCTAGCTAGCCTGCACACCAGTTGACTAGCTTTCGAGCTATCGTGCTTGGCTGCTTACTTTGGGATAAAATACCAAGAGAGCAGGATAAAAGAAAAAAAAAAGCCATCACTGAGCTCCACTTCTTTTCAAGCTCTGACACCTCTTTGTGTTCTGTGCATCTAAAGACAACCAAACTAACTAACTTACTAAATATGTGTAGCCAGAGTGCAATAATAATATATACTTGTGAAAACTATAGTTACATCCACACTACATACCACAACCACATTCTTGTTTTCGTACATACTGTAGAACTATAATATAGATGATATAAACCCATTTTTATACCATGATTGAGAGTATTTCTATGGCTAGTGTTTATGCTACTTTAGCTAGCTGCCCCCTGAGTGTGGCATGGGTGTGGATAAAAGCAGTGCTATAGTGTAGATTTTTCTAAAAGCTCAGGCGTTCCTATCATGAAGAGTGACCCATGTTTTTGTCGAGGACTTATTTATCTCTTCTAATTTTAACCAACTGCATCAGATCAGTGTGAGACAACACACTGTATTTGTTAGCTACCTGCATATGTGTTAGCTGAAAACCCTGTTCATGTAACCTCCTGAGGTGTGAAAGATGAAGAAGGATGAGCATTTTCCTTTCAGTTGATGAATGTTTTCCTATCAAGCCATACCTTTACTCCAACACAGCACAAACTTTAATTTATTTTATGTTATAGGCTACATTGTCTGGTTTGGCACAGGTACACAAAAAGCATCTTAAACATATTTCAGAGGTAGCTGGCTGGGACAGCGTCTTTATATTTTCTGATGAAGTAGACTAGTAGTGTGCTATGACACGGTATATTAAAATTTAAACTTTTATCAATTTGAAAGGAGTTGCCAAACAAAATGTACGTTTTTGTGATAAATTATCAGGACGACAAACTTTTCTGCAGAGTGCAAAAATAACTAACACAGTGTTAATCTGGTAACATAGGAAATAAACTAAAGACGATAGAACGTTTGGATACAAAAGAGGACAGATATATTAGTAAAAATTGCATAAAATTGGCTGTGTAAAAAGTACCCATACCTGCAGAAACTATTGACAGAAAGTCAGCGATAAAAGCAGGTCCACAGATCATCAGGTCAATGTACAAGTTTTATGTCTTTAAAGCAGAATGCATGTAGGGGGAGAAATTGTAAGACAAAATGTAAAAAGAAAAGTAACAAACTATGTTTGCATCACTTTGCCTGTGATTGGTCGTCAAAGTCTGACAGACAGAATGAAAAGCTCTCGGACAATTAAACGAGCGTTTGAAAATGCTGCTGACGATGAACGCAGCCCGTTCATCTTTTGATAGTCCTCTTCTTCCAGTTCTGACACACAGAAGCACAGCTGATGTTGGATTCTGATATGTTGTCCTCCCTTCTGTTTGTGGCACAGTCTGTGTTTTCATTTAAATGCAGTATGTGTTCGAACACACTGTCATTGTGCAACTTCTTTGCCCTGTTACCATCTCCTCTTCCTGCACAGGCTGTCACCAATGGGAAGTTTTAAGTTGTCGGAAGACGGCCTCTTTCTGCCTCACTCTTACTTGACTTAGTGCAGACCACACTGATCTACAGCATATTGCCATATTAATCCACAAAGTTTGGTAGAGTGACTGCATAATTGTTCTTACAGATCTTTGGATCTCAGTATTTAAATCCTGTTTTCGAGGAAAAACAGTTTTGACTATTGCATGTTCTGATTTAAGAAAAAAAAAACTTTTGGGAAAGACTCATCTGGATGTTTTAGAGATTTTGATATTTGCATTTTCAGATGTTTCCATTTGTAGACTGACTACCTAATTGCACTGGGCTCTGATTTATTGGTATCTGATACATACTGATTAAATGACCCTTTTCTTTATTGTCCAATGCAATATTGGGTGGTTATTTGCTGTATGAGGACTGAGCTCCTCTTTATACAGTTTTATAGAGAGAAATGGAAACTGAAGTTGGTTCTATTTTGCTCAGAACCGATGTTATTTAATGTTGAGGTGAACCTTTTTTCACTTTAACTCATGGTACTCTAAACATATAGAACTCTGGTGATGGTGAAACTAATTAACTGATGTATATTTTAAGTAGGAGTAGCCTCAGCCCTGATGCTCTGTAACTGACAGATAAGGATAGTAGTAATAAGTTGTGTTTTTCTGGTTTGACATGCAGACTCCAGAGGGTTCAAACTGTGACAGAACATGACTTTGACAAATCAGAAGCTTTGTGTTTTTTCTTTTCTTGTTTTATTTTTTACAACCCTTCAGTGATTGACCCGGGCAACCCCCCACCCCCAAACCCCCCCAAGCCTTACAAAGGAGGGGAGGAGGTGTGTTCTGTCTGTCAGGAGTGCCAACGTGTCTGCAATAATAAGCCCTCCATTAGAAGGGAGGGGGACAGGGGAGGTGTTTAAAGGCTCGACACAAACAGTCGGACTCTCAACATTGTATCGTTGCTGATCATTATGTGATGACCAACCGTTGTCCTGAAGGATGTTTCCCTGTCAATTAAAAATACAAGATTTTTTTATTCCTGACACATTGCCTTCTCAGTTGTTTTTGTGTTGTTGATGTGTTACTTTGCCTATTAATGATTCATTCCTATTGTTTAAAGCATGTTCAATTAATTTCCCAGGGCCAAATGTCTGCTATTGTTAGCTTTCTGGTGAATATGTTCGCTGACACATAGCAGGAAATCACAAAAAGTATGTTGGCCGACGGGCTAAAGTGCTACAACAGGCCAAGTTTTTTTTGTTTTTTGTTTTTTTTAGGAAAAAGAGGCTGCAAATTTGGATTCAAAGTCAAGTCTCTTTCAAAAGTCCATTACAAATACAATACAGAAAAGTGCTACAAAAGTCCCAAACAAATGCACTTACAGTGAAAGTGCTACAAAGACATAAAGGATGCAAAGTCAAAAACCACAAAACAACAGAAAGAAACGTTGATATCACAACTAAAATACTCCACATCTGTAGTTGGTTCTATGATATATTGAAAAAAATGGCTGCCAGGTGGGCAAAGATTTCAGGTCTGCAGGGGGAGGGCGTGCCGGGCCTCGGACAAAACACACCAACAGAGGAAAGTCTGATGACAGGTAATGCTGCTTACATTAAACTGCATGATTTCAAAAAACTTCAATTTGTCTGAGTCTCTTTTGGAGCTAAATATGAAGACTTATGTATAACAAACTTGTAAGACAACTTTCTGGGTGTCTGCACTAAGTATTGCTCTACACTATTATTGCAGTGTAGTCTAAAGGCACGGGCAGTTTATTTATATAGCACATTTCAGCAAAAAGGGGTGTGTTATTTTCACAATCCTATTGATTATTCAAGAGGAGAACAAGCTCTAATGGAATAAATCAAAGTGGTTGATGGGTAAGAATTGAATTAACCTTGTATTTCAAGGAAGGCCTGAACTACCTCCCTCTGATGATGTGATTGCTATGAAGATTTCCTGGTTAAACACGAAATCAAACACAGCCCTGAAGAGAAAACATCAGTCTAGTTCTCAGATATTTAAAATAAATACAAATTGCCTTATTGTTGCACTGTCACACAAATGAACTTGCCTCTGCAGGGATGGATCCAAACCACTAGATGGCAGTGTTTGATCGTCAAATACAAAGTGAATGACTTAACCAAACCCAATGAGATTGTACATATCATCATTATGAATCACTTAAGGTTTTTTAATAATCTAAGTATTAGGCCAAAGGCAACTAGGTTAGCAGTTCTGCAGTTTTAGTCTCCATCAGTCCCCTACTTGGATCAGTCTTGCTCTATTTAGTGTCTGGTGTAAAGGATATGTGAGGTCTTGGCCCGCACCCTCCAAACTAGAAAAAAAAAAATCTAATCCGTAAAAAAAAACTTTCATCTGTAACAAAACTGGCAACTTTATTTTTAGCCCCTCAGCTCACATGATTTTGCTGCAGCATGTTTTTGTCAAGACTTCAGTATGTCCACTAGATGGTGTTACTCGGCATGTTATTCAGAATGTGATCATAACCTCCTGAGCTGAAAATCGTCAAATGTCTGTGTGTGTGTATGCCAGTGTGTTTAAGTGTGTTTGTTAGTGAAGCAATGTCAGTTGTAATGTGTTCCTCTGAGAAGTAAAGGTCAAGATGACAGACTCACAGAATAAAAGAACCCCCCTCCCCTCCTCCTCTGACACAACACAGTCCCTGCTAATAGCTTTTCTTTTAAAATGTCAATATTAATATAAGCCTTTGACTAGTTGATGGATTTACTGTTGCAAATTCAATTTTAATTCACCGCCTTTTTGTAATCAAATCTGTCTTGGGCTTTTGGTTCATTTCAGACAGCTGTGCCTTGATGTGTTAACGGAGGGATTCGAGGTTTCGAATGCAGCTCTGAAATTAGCCAGTCAAAGCTGCATTCAAAGACCAACTTTGCCTGCAACCATTAAAGAAATATTTTTCTCTTCGGGCTTTATCTCTCTCTGAAGCATGGCCTTGCAGATTCACAAACACACACACGCACACGCACGCACACACACACACACACACACACACACACACACACACACACACACACACACACACACACACACACGCAGCACACACACACACACACACACACACACACACACGCAGCACACACACATCTTCACATGTCACTTTACTTATCTGCTCTTCAAACAAGTCAGACACCTGGTAACAGTCTGCTGTCAGCATAGCCAGCTTTTCTGTCTTCATGGTGCCATGAAACATCCAATATCAGCTTTCAATTGGTTCTCCCTGTTTGGATGTTCAGCAAAAAAAAAAAAAAAACCTTCAGACTTCAGGCCTTTTTTTTTAACTGAGATACATTTGAGTAATATCTAAGGAGCCATCAGTGGCTCCTTGAAAGTGCGTTTGGATTCTAGCAGTATGGATGGGGGATTTATGTGGGGGCTGGACTGTGCGTAACAGGTGGTAAAGATTTTTGTATGAAACAAAAAATAACAAAATTATATGAATACAAAAAAGGTTCATTACACTGGGTTTATAATGAAATGCATGTTGCTAACTTTACAACCCAAACACATTTACTTCAGTACATCAGAATTAAACACAAAAAAATGTGTCGAAAAAGTATTCCATAACTACAAAAAAATCTCAAATCAAATCAAAGCTATACAATCAGTATTACCACTATTAGAGCTTTTATTCTGGTAATGCAGATTCATGAAACAGTAACACAGCCTTCCTGCTAACTAGCAGCCGCCTTCCAGCTGTAGCTATATGAGCCTGAAGCGCACCGCACTTGACGTGATGGTAAATGGTAAATGGACTTGAGCTTATATAATGCTTTTCTAGTCTTCTGACTAATCAAAGCGATTTTACACCGCATGTCACATCTACCCATTCACACACTGATGGCAGAGGTTGCTATGTATTGAGACCATCAGAAGTAACTAATCCCATTCATACGCATTCATACACCACCGACGAAGCAGCGGGAGCAATTCAGGGTTAAGAGTCTTGCCCAAGGACACATCAGACATGTTGCTGCAGGAGCTAGGGATCAAACCCTCGACCTTACGGTTGAGAGACGACGACTCTACCAACTGAGCCACAGCCGCCCGACTAAGGTAACACCGTAGTTAAGCCACCGTAGTGATAGCAGCATCTCCCTGTAGGCACAGTGATAGAAAAGAGTGACTGCTCTTTGCCTGTGAACGGCTCATTACATGTTAAAAAAGCCCCAGACGGCTCAGATGACAAGTGAAAAGTAATATCCACCTTGTGACATCAAACGTTTCACTTTTTTACCGTCCACTTTAGTTGTTTTCATTTACTTTTTGAGCCATAACAAGTTCCTTTTTTTCCCAAGGTATAATCTTGTAACCTTTTATCTACCAGAACTTATTTTATTTTTTAAATAAAAGCAGGTTTTTATCCAAACAGGAAGTAAATTACCCTTTGCATACTGTAAGTCAGTACAAAAATACAAAATAAAAGCATTGTAAAAACATTTTTATTTTTGCAAAATAATAAAATGTTAAACGTGATTAAAAATGGGATTAATTGAAATTATATACTGAATATCAACGATGAATCGCTTTTACAGTGTTTAATGTTTTACAGCACATAAAGATGCTTAATGCAGATTGATAAATAGATAGAAAGATAGGTGCGTTTGTATGTGCGTGCGTATGTGTGTGTGTGTGTGGTGAAACAACAACAAAGTCAAATATTCCACTGCAACGTTACCCAAAGTGACTGGTTATTGCAGAGTGTCCTCACTCAGATGGGACCCTTCCCTGAAAGCTCCCTGAGGAAATCAGGATGGTGGTCATAAAGAAAATTTCATTATGATTATGATGACATGATTCTGTCTGCAGAAGCTGTTGCAGAACATGAAGCATGAAAATGGTCTATCCTCTTAGAGAGTGTTGTTTTCATATTTCCTTTTAATGATCATTTTTTTATTGGTACCATTCATTCAACATGGGCATTTTAATGATACAGAAAAATCACAAAAATAATAATAATAATAAATGTGTGCTCCTGGTCTCAGTTATCAGTTTATATGTGTGGAAAGAAGCAGATCTAGGATTCTCAGGTTTGTTTGTTTGTTTTGTTTTCATCTTGTCATGATGCTTTATGAATTTAACAGTCTGAGTCCGGGGTGAAGGATCATCGCGCTCGTTGTGACTGCTGTATCAGAGAGCACGTCTTCTTGTACCAGTGACATGACTAATTTTGCTAGTTCTGCTTTGAGACTTTGCCATTCCTCCTTGACCTTTACTTCAACCTACTGATGCTCCAAATCAGTGCCCCTTAGTTCTTGAAATGATGATTATTTTCTTAAAGCTACAGTGCTTGTCTCCTCTCTTCCACTAAAGCTGCTTGAAAACTGGATCGCACAAGCACAGGGTAAGATGCCTTCAGAAATGGGAGTGAGATTATGAGTGGGTGATCCTTCTAGTTACCATGGCAAACATGAGGAAAGTGGAACAAAAACAGTTGTATTCTATGCGTAGTTGTCCAGGACTTCAAGACTTGTTTACACTCACTACATGGTGAATGGTAAAACTCTTTTACATGTCACATTCACCCTTTCACACACACATTTACACACTGGTGGCAGAGGCAGCTATGCAATGGGCCCAGCAGCTCATCACAACCACAATCACACAACAATGGCTGTCTTTTGGGGCAACTTGGCCTCCAGTGTCTAGACCAAGGACAGTTTGACATGAAGAAATGAGACAAAACTGAAACAAAGACAATGGCAGCTTTTCCGCTCAAATGCTCGAACCACAAATGAGACATTAACGCATAGAGAGATAGAGAGAGAAAGGGGGAGTCTAAGCCAATAGTAGCATTACTAGGGATTGGTCCTGAACAAGCCTGAGTCAGCCCTAACTATAAGCTTTATTAAACTATCCTAATGTCCTGAAATGAAAAGGACAAACCCCCTGCAAAGCATACGCCGACAGGCTACATGGAGGCGTAGTGGCCAAGACTGCGATCTCCCATTCAAGAGGTTGAGTGTTTGAATCTTGGCTGAGCCCAACCAAGGTTGATCTGGGTTTCTCCCATCAGGGGTGACCTACTCCAATGACCTGAAATGAAAAGGACAAATCCCATAAAAGAACATGCAATTGCAGGCTACACAGTGGCTTGGTGGCTATAGTGTGCTGTTTCCCATCCAAGAGGTTGAGTGTCCAAATCTTGTTTGAGCCAAACCAATATTGATCTGGGTTTCTCCCATTGGACATGATTTTGAATTATCCTAATGTCCTGAAATGAAAAGGACAAACCCCCTGACAGAGCATGCAATTGCGGGCTGCATGGTGGTCTACTGGCTAAGGTTCGCCGTCTCCCACCTAAGAGGTTGAGAGTTCAAATCTTGGTTGAGCCCAACAAATATTGAGCTGGGTTTCTCCCATCACTGATGATTTTAAACTACCCTAATGTCCTGAAATGAAAAGGACAAAGTCCCCAAAAGAGCATTCAATTACAGACTGCATGGTGGCGTGGAGGCTAAGACTGCCGTCTGCCACCCAAGTGGTTGAGTGTTCGAATCTTGGTTAAGGTCAACCAATGTTGATGTGGAGTTCTCCCATTGGACATGATTTTGAACTACCCTAATGTCCTGAAATGAAAGACAGTGAAGGTTCAGGGTTCAAATCCAGTGCAGACAGGGATAATGTAAGGAGATTGAAGGCAGGGACAGTGCAGGGAGAGTGAAGGTAGTGACAGAAGAAAAAGAAAGAAGGCAGTACAATAACAGTCTCACCCCTGAGAGAGAGGGTAGAGAGGGTTTAAAACTACCCTAAGGTCCTAATATGAAAAGGACAACCATCCAAAAACAGCATGCAATTACAGGCTTCAAGGTGGTGCAGTGGCTAAGACTGCTGTCTCCCATCCAAGAGGTTCAATGATTGAATATTGGTTGAGGCCATCCAGTGTTCTGGGTTTCTCCCATTTCAGATGATTTGATCGGATGAAAAAATCGGATACCTGAAGGCTCTACCTCCCCGTCTACTTTTGGAGATTTTAGGGACTACAAGCCAGACTTAATTCTACAGGGGTGCAACTTTCTAGAGTGGTTATAGGGCACAATGAGCTCTTTAGGGAATGATCGTGCTTGGCCATTAAGAGATTTGTTGGGGAAAGGCAGGATTTTCAATTCTAACCTAGATTTTATAGGGAGCACGGCAACCCCTTTCCAGCAAGTAAACAGCTTCATTTTTTATCTCTTCTTGCTGACGTGCAAGGCAAATGCTTGGAGTTCACAGAATAAACTATGGCGGGATGCAGGAAAAAAGGTCAATACTTGTGCTATTACGTGATGCAACCAGTGGCGCAGCAACAATCAAGGATGAAGTCATACTGCTCAGGGAAGCGGAATAACTCCTGATCTCATCATATTATTGCATTTCTAGCTAATGAGGCTTATAGTTGCTTAGTTTGGAAATGCTCTGAGGAGGCTATGGGTGGATGCTGAGTACCTGACATCTTGTACAACACAAAATAAGAATAAGAGCAGTTGTTTCACTTCACTGGTTACATTGCAAGATGTGTAATATGTAGATAAACCTCATTATTTTAAGAGTGCATTGCTTGAGTGAATTCTTAAAGTATTGTATATCAGTGTTGTTGGCTTCAGAAAACGTTATTAATCCACAGTGGGGGAAACTCATTTAACACTTTAAACCTGAAAGCTATGTCAATTTATATGATCTATGTTCGCCACAAGCTATGTGTGAACTAAAATGTGTAGGAGGAGGAAGACCCTGCTTTTATTAACAGGATAAGCTGTAGTGTCCTAAAGGTTTCTTCTCCAATAAAGATTTTTCAAACTTTCTGTCACTTTAAACTACTGTATGCAACATGAATGTAGTCTCAGGGACGTCGCCCATTGGTTTCTGAATAGGTGTTATGAAGCCAAATGATGGCAGTCGCCATATTTGGAAATGCCATCTCCACCTTACGCCATATCAATCTCTCATTGATTGGAAGTAAGTTGTAAGACGTCTTTAAGCCTTCTAGCAAATAGCGACAACGGGTCCGCCTGTCAGTCAAATCAGCTATTCCCCTAACTGTGTAAATGTATGCATACCGCTTAGCCGTGATGTAATCAATCAATAAACTGTCAAAAAAGATTGAACCCCATACAGTGTATAAACTATATATTTGAGATATTGAGACCAAAACCGATGATTGTACCAGGATGTCAACCTGTTTATTTCTGCTGTAAAAAAAAAAGGGTTTTATAACATGGGTGATAATGGGGCTTTCTCTCAATTGGTCACTCGAGGAACTGCAGTTTTTTGCACTTGCATATGCTTCATTTTTCAGCACTGGAAATTGCAGCTTGCTTGAAACACATTTGCACACAAGTGTTTTGCCTAACTTCATTTATCTGCCTCTCTTTTTTTATTGTCAACATGAATCGAATAGAATATAATGTATGTGTGTAAACATTTGTGTGTGTGCTAGTGTGTTTCCCCTTGAAAGTTGTACATCATGTGCACTGCACAAGCACCCATGAGTACTGTACTTGTATGGATTTGTGTGTGTTTGCGTGTGTGTGTGTGTGTGTGTGTGAGAGAGAGAGAGAGAGAGAGAGAGAGAGCGAGAGAGAGAAATAAGGAATTGATTTCTACTATCAGATTACTGCATCTGGTAAACCTCAGGAAGCACTGAATTATGCTCTCAATAAAAAGATCAGGAAATGTAAGGGAACTAATTGATCCCTGTGTGTTGTGTTACTTGGTGTTAAGTGTGTGTGTGTGTGTGTGTGTGTGTGTGTGTGTGTGTGTGTGTGTATGTTTGAGGGGCAGTAGATACTGTAGCATCTGTTTCCCTGCCTGTCTGTCCTTTCTCCCTCTCTTTGTGTGTGTGCGTTGCTCACCCCTTGCGGCCATTCTGTCTCCCAGACAGCTGTTTGATGACCTGGTAACACCCCTCTTCTCCCTCCCACAGCAGATCACAAACACACACACGCACACACAGTCCCACACGGCAGTCCAGCACGTCTGTCACCACTGGTGTCCTCAAGCCATTACATTCACATAAGCCTTGTTCACACTTGCACAAAACTCCTAAAGTTTTCGGGATGAGCTCCATGTGTGAACACAAACAAACACTCTGACTTTATCCAGAGTTTCTCCTGCCAGCCCCCAAGTATCTTTTCTGCAGAAAGTCAGAGACAGCTGATGTGAGAACGCAGCAAGATATAATCAGGAGAATTTACCTCAAGGGAGTGAGAGGGGGTGATGACATTTATTCCCTGTGACTGGTGCACGACCATACACTGACAATAAACACATCATTAAACTGCTGCATGATGTTTTCTGTTGGCCAGTATTTTCTTCTTCGCTATTTTTTTTCATTCTGTAGAACAACACATAGCATTGATATAAAGGCAAGTATTTTCAATATAGTGGACTCTGTTACTTTGTCCGCCACTTCAGCGCTGATGAAGACCTAGTGCCGAAACGCGTCCTTTTCTGTTTTTTTGCTGTCTTACCCGGATAAAGGAAACCTAAAGGACATTTGTGTGCTGACTTTTCTGTCTCTTTCTAGCATACTGTAGCTTAACATTTCCTATTAAGTACTTTTGTGGAGCCAGGACTCCCTCAGGAATAAAACTTGAGTTACGTTCCTGTAATCCTAAAATAATTATCTGGGTACATAATGGATCCTTTTTGAGACAGTTTTAAAGGATATTTCCAATTCTCAATGCTTCTTTTGTGGATTTCTGCCAAGCTTGCAACAATTTTACCTGTGTAACCCTGAAGTGCTTCCTGCAAGATTTAGGAGAGCTGACTTAGCTTTATTGGCGTTTAGTTGAATGCATTCACTGTATGTTCAGCTGTACGGTCCTGTAATGATCTGCCATGCCTGTATTCCTGACTGTGATAGTCATGTACAAGAAGGTGCAGCCAAACTGTCTGGAAAGTGTCCAATGGGAAGGCATTAGGGCGCCATCTGACGTTGTCCTTCTGGCTCCAGTGGACCATGAGTGCTGATTTGCTCAGAAGTAGTTTGCACCGGAGAGTGACTGAGTCAGAGTTAGAGAGCACCTTCCCATCAGGTACAAACACCAGACATGCAGATGTTTGTATCCTTCTTAAGATTCACCTTCTAAGAAGTTATGTTGATTTTAGGGTTTATCCTTCTTGACCTGTTTTCTCCATAGATGCTCTGATACCAGGTTTTCCCTTCCAGTGCTTGAACTTGTGAATACGAATACTGAGATCCGATCAGATACCAAAAAAGACTTAAAAAAATAGCTTAAATAATAATGTCTATTAACAATAGCATCTCTATAAATGTAAACTGAAGAGGGTTGGAGAGTCACTTAGTTTTAATGTGAAGCTTGAGCGTTTGTAAACCAGTTTTTGTTACTAGACAGTCTGTTTTTGAAGTGACATGCCACACTGAATCTTACGCTCTCCTACAGCGACACTCCGCCAACCCCTCTCCCCTTGCGTTTGCACAAAGGAGTTATCAAATTGGAACGCACCATTATTAAGCGGTAAGCGTAAGTGGTGGACAAAATTCTCCTTGTCTCGAGCTGCATTATTGTGTTAGCAGGCTAATGGTAGCGCTCTTTAGTTTGCTCGTAGCTTGACGTTGCTGTAAATTTACATAGAAAGACTGTGATCCAAAAAACGCTTACGTGACATTCAAACAAGCTATGTTATCCTTCTTTACTAAAGTCCCTCGCTCAAACAGCTTTTATACGCAAGGGGTCGTCCCGTCCATGTAAGGACGATGTAGATACGTCTCAGACATCATCACGCATTGCGCGTCACACTCACTGTAGACAGTCATGACTCAGAGAGATATTTACGAAGGAGATGCTGGATTTCTGCTTCGATTATGTGTAAAATGTGGCACATTCTGCCTTTAATGTAGGGTCTTTGTAAATAGTACAACAAAGAGTAAGTTCTAGACTTTGTAAAGTGTCTTGAGATAACATTTGTTGTGAATTGGCGCTATACAAATAAAGACTGATTGATTGATACATGGACTGGCAAACTTGCAGATATCTTATCCAGCCTTTTGGACAGTGACCAATTTATTTGGGATAAATAAGTATCTGAGCAACTCTTTTAAAAAAAAAAAAGAAAGAAAGAAGTTGTGATACACTAATACTATCAAGCCATCTGTGGTTGAATATTCCGTTTCCCACTCTTAGGCTAACCTTTTGTTCTGCTCTGTGAAACTGTAACACCTGCTGCTGTCTTTATAGATAATAATCTGACTCATGACTCTGACACTTTGCTTACTATCTGCCACTCAACTTGTTATCTCCTGAAACAGAGATTCTATTAACATAATCTTTAAGGAAGATAAAGCCGGCTGAGAAAACAAAAGACTAGGCTGCCCTTCAAAACTTTTTTTTTTTAATGGCTCAGTAAATAAAAAACACAACATAGAAAATAAACCCAGACAAAATGGCAGCACTGTGGTTTACTTACTTCATTATACAAGAACAGTAAGACATAGTGAAGTGTAGAGTTGGTGTTCGCCCTAGGGTCATGATGGACTGGTGGTCTGTCCCGTGGGTTTCCTCCATACACTTCAGCCTCGCTGTGACCCTCCACAGGACGTACAGAGTGTGCATTCTTTATGGCCTCCAGCTTAGTGACAATTAACTGAAAATGACAAACAGGTCACTAGACAAATGTAGGCTATTGCATCCCAGTTTATGTGTCAAATCAATAGTTTAACAGGATACAGTAGAATATCTGACCAGGCTGGCTGCAATGCACTGTGGGAAGGTTGCACAATAGGTTATAATGATACTGTACAGTCTTTAATACCAATAAAAGCAAAGCCTTCCTATGACACCCCTATGCAGAAAAGGTATACATCAGTGATGCTAAATCATTTTAGAGATTTGGTGACTTAATGGTCCATAAATGCATTTTTAATTCCTGCAATAAAATCCTACTTCTATGATAAATGTCCTAGGTATTTTTTCCTGTCCTAGGTAGGTTTTTCTTGTTAGGCAAATTAGCCCTTATTTTGTGTGTAAAAAGTGTGATACTTTTCCGGTATATAAGGGGTATTTCCACTCGCTGTCTGCAACGCTGATGAAGGCCTAGTGCCGAAACGCGCCCGCTGTTTTGCTGCTCTAACCCAGATAAAGTAAATTTAAAGGACATTCAGTGTGTGGATTTTTTCTGTCTCTTTTTAGTCTTGTTGCGGCCGTGCACCTGGAACTGTGTTTACTGTCGAGTGGGCTCCTTTTTTGCTGTTAATGTTCTAGGTATTGCCATTTGGTAAATGGACTTGAGCTTGTATAGCGCTTTTCTGGTCTTCTGACTACTCAAAGCACTTTTAAACCACATGTCACACTTACACATTCACACCCATTCGCGCACTGATGGCAGAGGCTGCTATGTAAAGTGTCCAACAGATGTAACTGATCCCATTCATACACATGCATACGCCGCCGACGAAGCAGCGGGAGCAATTTGGGGTTGAGTCTTGCCCAAGGACTGAGCAGAACTTGCAAATATTGGGATTTCAATCCCCTGAGTTGGAGATCGAAACCCCAAACCTTCCAGTTGAGAGACGAACGACTCTACCGACTGAGCCACAGCCGCCCCTTGAATCCATGAAATGTGATTTTTTTTGTAATACTTGATCAATCATTTTAAGTAAAAGCAGTATTTCTAATCGCATTTTCAAATAGCATTAAAGTGATCCCATAAATAACCCTGACTGCTTAATCTTCAGGTTATGTGACTCGACGGCCCTTCACTGTGATCTCATCTCTAACAGTATAATGTTAATGTTCCTTTAGTGACATGCTTTCATGTGTATGTGATACCCAATAATAATGAGCTCATGGTAACCCTGCTGGACCTTATGGTATTTTCAATGTCACAATGGCATTCTGTGACATTTTTCCTCCTTGCTACTTGCAGGTTTGCTGTCGTATTTGTTGGTGAATACAGCCTGCTTGTAGGAATATTATAGTTCTCTCTTGTACAGTAACGGGGTCAGTGTAAGATGGAAACTTGGTTGTTTACTCTCCTGGAATACAAGTGCACGGCTGCATGGTGCATAACTACTCTGCAATGAATCCAAAAAATCACGTAAAAAAGAAAAGAAAAGAAAAAGCTGTAGGCACAAGAATAGCACAGAGTTATATAGTACATCCACACACTGCAAGAGACTCAGTGTCCAGTACCCACACACTCACACACTCTGCAGTCTTTGAGCCTCTCCAGTCGTTTGATAGTTTTTTGCTCGGTCAGGTGTGAATTGTGACTATATACCCATTTGTGAAAGCTGTATAATTGCATGTATAACCCCCCATCTCATCTCTGTCTTCACTCCTCACTTCAGAGAGAGAGAGAGAGAGAGAGAGAGAGAGAGAGAGAGAGAGAGAGAGAGAGAGAACTAGAAAAGGAGCAGAGAGACATTGAAAGAGAAAATAATATAGAAATTCACATGTTAACTTCCAGTCCTGATGGATGAATAGATAGATAGATAGATAGATAGATAGATAGATAGATAGATAGATAGATAGATAGATAGATAGATAGATAGATAGATAGATAGATAGATAGATAGATAGATAGATGCCATCTTTCCAACTGAAGGGATGCATATTTTTGTAGAAAAAGCTGTCCTTGACCATACTCTTATTTAGAGTGACCCAACAGTAATTCACAGATGAGCCAGCAGTCAAGCAGTTGGCAGCAGAAAAAAAACCCTCCTTTCAACAGGCAGAAACCTCAAGTAGAACCAGATTCATTGGTGGGCAGCCATCTACCATGACCGTTAAAGTTGGAAATAGAGCAATCCTTCTAAACGACTTTTGACATACACTTTAAAATGTCAGGTGTAGAACTGAAATAAAGCCGGTCGTGCATACGCTGCACGATTTCGTGCTGATTTTTGAGTTGCACGACTGATTTGATTGCAAGGATAACTTGTTCAAATAAGACAACAATTTTATGTATTTTTTTTACGATTATGTAGGGGTTTTTTTTAACCAGCAAATTCCAAAGGCTCCTGCCACTCTTCATCACTCCATTAAATGCCCTCACACTTTCCCACAGTCACTATGTCTACATGCAGTGTTAAGTCAAGCGATGGTTACAGCTCAATTTGGCCATTTAGTTGGACTAACTGTCCTTGTCCCAGAATTCAAGCACTGGGGGAGAATCCATTTATTGACAGAAGTATGTCCAATTCCACAGTGGTAGGTAGTGATATTCCCAATTTCAGCTAGTTACTGGTGGACGTTCTTCTCATTGACCTTTTACGTCAAATTCCAAACAAGCGACAAACAAGTTAGCAAGCGGCTGTATGGTTTTATGTCGAACAGTGAAAACATGTGTCTCTTCACCTGTACATAGTTCCTCGGTCTAGCACTCGCTGTGTTGATAGATTTTCTTCTAAGAATTTATGCTGTTTGACATCTGGGTCAAGAACTGTGGAGCATGCTCAGAATGCTTGGGCCAGTTAAGACCGATTGAGGCGTATACAAGCACAAGTGAAGCCAACCCCAACTTCATTTTCTAGGTGTGTTAGCCTGACTTTGAAAAAAAATCACTAAGTGCTATTTTAGTCTGACTAACTTAAACTTACCGAATGTCTTGACCTCCAACCCCCTCCCCCAGCATCGCTCAACTTTTTGAAACCTGGCCCTGCCTCATCTAAATATTTTGTGCGCGCTGCGTTGCTGTCTGAACTACCAGTTTTGACCGGGGATGAGGCAACATCTTTAACAATCATTATTTACAGCTTCAAGATGGAACACAAAGAAGTTTGGGTTTGCAGGTTTGTACTTTATAGCCTATTTTTTTATCAGAGGAAAAAGGCAGACGATCTGTATATTCTGAAATCTGCACAGCAAATGATCATGGTTGTAAGAGGAAATAATTAAAAAGGGAAACATAAAGTAGCCATTACAGAAAGGACAGGAAAGAAGTTTACCAGCTAGAGCAAAGGACTTTAGGTGAGTTAGTTTAATATTTTAAAACTTTCTTAAACAATAGGTGGCGCTGTGCAGCTTTACCGCTGCTTGGAGATCCCCCAATAAATAAAAGAGAGGAAGAAAAAAACTTTGCTAGCTTGAGTCGTGAGAAAAAAAGGCAACAACTACGCAGAAAACGTACACTGCAGGTACCTCGTCATCTTGTACATAAACGTTTCCACACGGATGATTTAAAGGTGTGTGTCAACAAGCAAAGCTGCACAAAACACTGACGAACTGATTTTATATCAAGGTATTGCGTGTATTCACATTCACGAGCTGTTTCTCTGTGCACACCGGTGTATCCACTTTCCAAACTCACACACTATTGATTTTTATGAGCCGTTTAATCAGTGTGTTTACCTTGCTGGTAAATGTGTTTATATCCCATTATCTTCTCTGCTGTGCCCCAGTTTTCCGTGTGGATTCATGGTATAAAAATCCCAAGAGCCTTGAATGGAGGGAGCTGGAAAAAGAGTAATTTTGACAGAGATGAGAACAGAAACGGGGAAATGTCTGAAGAATGGGGGTTAACATTGTTGTCTTGACTCATTTGAGATTTATCCAAACTCTGCCTGTGTTAGTCTCTCTGACTGAGCTACTTCCTTGAGGAGCTTTAGCGCAGAGCGAGGGAGAGGGAGCGACAGACCGACGGACCGCCAGTCCGTTTTTCTATCCAGCTGCCCGTGCCTCTGCAGAAGCGCGCAGGCATACACAGAGACCGAACGCAAAACCACACGCACGCCACGCGTGCATATTCAGCACGCACGCCACGCGCACACACACACATACACGCGCACGACGATAGAGAACCAGGGGAGAGAAAGAGAGCGAGGGAGAGACGTTTGGTCCCATGCACGGCTTGCAGGCAGCCGGAGCTTCTACTGTAGTAGTCAACGTGCGTGTGCGTCTATGTGTGCGTCCGGCGGCTGCTCACCTGCCTCCTCCTCTCCTCGCCCGGGACAGGAATAACGGGATACCGGGAGCTCTAATCACACAGAGGCAGGTTGAGCCCCCACAATGCGCGGGGCCAGCAGAGATTGCAGTGGAGAAGAAGCAGCGGCAGGCGCACACATAATGAAGATTGGATTACAACAACAGTGATTTTATTCGCAGCTGCGCTCGAGCGAAGTGTCAAAGCAGAGGATTTCATTCAGATTTTTTTCGGACACGGTGGGAATAATTCATCGTCAGAGATTCGGTGATATTTCTCTCTCCGTCCTGTTGTGCAGTGTTTGTGAGAGTGATCCCTATAAGAGGCTGCATGGTTTCTCCGAGGAGAGAGGGGACTGTTGCAATGTCATCTCGCACCACTGTTTTGGAGCTCTGTGGAAGGGAGATGCTGTAAGTACTTCGTAATTTTTTTCTATTAATTTTGGTTGTGATGGTCCTGCGGCGTCTCTTGTCTCCTGCCCCCCTCTCTCTTGAGCATCGGGTTATACCCACATGAGTCCCTTATCCAAAGTGCGGCACCCACACTGTGGAGAGCGAATCAGTCCCTAAAACACGGCTAACTGGGTTTAAACGATACTCATAAGGTATTATGAGACGCAAACAAGAGCGATCAAATTCTCTTCTGTCAGCTCTTACGTCAAGTATCAGAATTTCCTCATAATTCACATCATAGCTGGCTGGCGCAGTAAGCGCAGCGCAGGCTGCTTCAAAGCGCATCAGTACAACATTTCTGATCCGGCCAAATTACGCTAATCACATGTAGGCTATTCATTTGCAATAAATGAATGTGAACCCATAAACTGACTGTACAGGTGTCATTCAAAGGAATGCCTCTTTTGGTATTTGGACAAACGCACCCCTGCCCCTATTATCAAAAGCTTTGAAGCCAGAATAACCAAAATGCTATTAACACACAGCACTGCACGAGACAAAAGTAAAGAGAAAAACATGGTGTGCTTCCCGCTGCCTTTTTCCTCTATGATAGCACATTGCGGGGGTTTACTCGTGACACTGGTTGGTACAACTTCCCACTCTTCTTCTCCATCCCGAACCAGGACGAACATGCCCGCGCTGCGTTATGTAGATCTAAGGAAGCCGGACGTTTTATTAAGGCAAACATTTTTTCAGTTAAGGCCAATTCCTGCGCCCGAGCCCTCCTCAAACGTGACAGAAAGTCTACACAGGCTTTGCCCTAAAAATCTTTCACTATGTAAGGACCGTCTTGGCCAAGAGTCGAAAAAGCAGGCTGACATTGCACCAGTAGGTGTCGCACTTGTATTGTGTTGCCTCAATTGAACATAATCGGGAGATCCAAATGAATTTACATCTCTCCCTGACTCCCTCTCCTCTCCTGTTTTCGGGATTCAGTCACGTTGTTAAAGCGCAGTTCTCCTATCACAGAGAAGCCCCCACCCACCACCACCACCTCTCTCTATGTATGTAAAGGCGCCAGCTGCAGCCCCATGCAAGGGCAATCCATATTTTTATGACAGCTAAAGAAAATAATAATTTATCCCACCATTCCACCCCACATGCAGATTGAGACCCTGCTGTAAACAATAACCAGTCTGCTTTATGGTTCTCCGGCTTTTTCTGCTAGTGTGTGTTTGTCTCTGTCAGATTATTGTTTGTTGGAAAGATTGCATTCGTTATTGCCAGTTATACAGCGGTAGCAGAGGAAAGAGAGAAGGGTGTGAAACTGTGAGTGTGAAAGAATAACCCTGGAAAAGTGGGATTATGTTTGAGAGGGAGTGATTGATGGGACTTTTTTTTTGTACCTTTATTTATCTAAATACACCATAAAAAAAACACAACTTAGTTTGTATTTTATTTAAAGGGTTAAACTCAACACTTTCGCCAGAGGTGGCTGCAGAACAAATAACACAAATCGCAGTTCAGTTTGTTTCCTGCTGCCACAAAGAAATCCAGACAGATAACAAATAACCGGTCAGAATATCATTTAATCCTTCTGTACTTCTGTCTCTCTTTCCCATTTTTTACTTTAAGTGCCTTTGCAGCAAGAATTTATTTGCATGTCATTACAATAAAGCAAATTGAAATTCAGAAAAAGAGAGGGGCCTAATGCGGGCCTCCTGCATACTAATAATACAGAAACTGACTGATGCAATTAAGTGCAAAAAAAGTGAAGATAAGTGAGAGAGGAGACAAAGTTAAAGCTTCACATATTGCAGGAAGGCATATATATGTATTAGGTATCAGGTGCAGAGAGAGAGTGACAATTATATAATGAGAATGCTTGTGGCCTCACTTTTCCCTTCTCTCTCTCTCTCTCTCTCTCTCTCTCTCTCTCTCTCTCGCTCTCGCTCTCGCTCTCAAACACACACACACACCGTGGCATCGTGGGTTTGCAGGGAGCTAAAGAGGTATGTGCAGTGGGCAGACAACATGTTGAAGCCTGAGTGGTAACAGACGATTACTTCCACTGGGCTTCTCATGGGTGCTCATGCACACGTCAGGGCACACAGAGCAGATGGCTGGGGCCTAGGAGAGAGAGCGAGAGAGAGAGAAAATGAAAGAGGAGAGAGACTGAATGACTGGGAGAATCAATGGATAGATGAATATGGTGTCAAAGGATGAAGAATGTCAGAAGTTATGGGTGATCGTTTGAGTTGTGGTATTCCAAGGGGGAAGTCTGGGGAAGTTAAGCGAGTCACGATTTTTTCCTGATATCACTGAATTCTTGACATCCCATGATGAATCTTGACCCCGCCAAACATTGTCAGTACTTTGTATTCAAAGGCCTGTAGAAAGTTCCTAACCTAGGCAGCACATTTGCATTCATACAACTTCTTTATTTCTTTTTGTCTTCTTCAAAATAGCAGAATCTCATTTTAGAATACAACTCCTGAAATAGGAAGGGATGGAAAGATACAGAACCTGAGGGAGAAAAAAACGCTGAGGGGAAAAAAAAAAAAAAAAGGAAATTTGTTGGAGCGGGTGCTGTTTGGGACGGATGAATAAATGAAGACGTTTAATTTAGAATCTGCATAACCACAAAGACAAACCCTCATGTGACAGGCATAAACCGACAAACCAACACTAGAAGAAGAACAAAGAGAACAATCAAGAGGGAAGCCTGAACCTTTTGAATGTGTTCAAGGATGGAGAGTAGGGCTTCTCATGTGGTTAAACAGTTAAGATACTGGTCATTGATCTCAACTTCCCCAGAGACATCAGATATAGGAACAGGCAACAAGAGGGAGAACCCAAATGCAGACATGTTCAGGGATGTTTCTAGCAATCTAATTTCCCAGTTGACTACATTGAAAGTTTAAATTCTGATTAGTCGACTAATCTAAAGCTGACAAAAATGCTAATGTAAGCTGTGCTAGCACCACCAGCCTACAGTCCTCCTTGCGGGTTAACTTCCCTTCGCTGAATGTGGTTACGCATTGCTACAGTCAAGTGGTTATGCCAGCTTAAAGGTGCACTATGTAGTTTTGGGAGGGAAATGTGAAAGTTGGACAAATGTACAGATTCTGTGGTATATGTTCATAACTCTATACAAACTGTTCTCAGAGGAATCTGTGGTCCCTGGAACACTGTTTGAAGATGAAATGCTACGAGAGAAGTTATGGTGGGGGGTCCGCAACAGGGAAATCGTAACTCTCCTGGTAGCTTTTTAGCTTCAAACTGTGTTCCAGGGACCTATTTTATTCTTTGAATAAAGTTTGTGTATTTAGTTCAGAAAATATAGCATCGAATTGTTTCAGTTCTCCAACTTTCAAATTTCACTACCAAATCTACATAGTGCACCTTTAACCTGACAAATACGACTTAATCTACATTTTGTCGATCTAAATATGCCTGAACCACTCCACATTACTACATGTCGATGCCATTAGTCCACTGTGCTGGTTTATAGCTACCCGATGGTATAGCATTTTGGCAGTATGACAGTGTAGCCATTAACTAGAGCTGCAACCCTGCTATTGGTGGGCGCAGTGGCGGAGCTAGACTTTCTTGAACCTGGGTGGCCAAACTGTGTCACTGACTTATGCAGGGGTGGCTAGAGGCTTATGTGGACAAACACACGGATGAGATTCAAGAAGCTTAATTCTTTAACTGCTCAAAAAGAAGATTAATTTCTAAAATATTAAATGGAAGTACGAACTAAGAGGAAAACTGCTACACTTGAATGCAAGGAAGGAAACTAGAAGCCTCCGACACAGCCCCCACATATGGTCTCCATATGGACTGTATTCCTGCACTAAACAAACTAGACAAACTCAAAAACTTGTCTCTTGCCTAAAGGGGGTTCATTTTTTGCAGAAATCTATTTATGGATATTTGCAATAGTCAAACTCAAAATAGTTCTTCTATACGAGTTTGCAGATGAAGGAGTTATGCTGTTGTAAAGTAAGTTTTCAGAACCTTGCTGGAGGGGTTTTCTCCCCCTTTGAGCCACAAGACAATTAGTGAGCTTAAACAAACAAAATTCAAAAGGATTTTGTACCTGAAACTGAAAACCAACACATAGCATTATCCACCGTTTTTTTACCAGAGTTAAGACATTTACCTCCATAGTCAACACAGTGCAAGACAGCATTGGTGCTTATCCAAATACATGAATGGCAATGTTGTTTAGCTGTTTGTATTTGTTGAAATATTGTTTTTATCTTTTGTATCATTCTCCTTAATATGCACAAATTAGACCCCCAAAAAAGGCACAATTGGCGTGTGACGAGTCAAGCTTAGAAATAAGACAAATGTACTACCTGGGCAGGTCTGTGTTAATTATTGAGTTTGATCCACTATTTAAATATGGCGATCTTGCTGAACCCTCTTGAATACATTACCAGAACTGTGGTGAACATTTAGGTGTGAGGACTAATGGAGAGATTTTGGATTGATGAAAGCAGTATGAAAGATAAAAACAGAGGGTTTGAATGAAGAGATGAATGAAGTATGACTAGTGGAGGAGGAGATCATGAGGGATGGAAAAGGAAAACTTTCAGTATTCAGGTTATTCTTCTACAAACCCGAGTACACATTCACACATGCATCCTATGGGGCGTAGCAGAGTAAAACATACACTTATCATCCTCGGTTTCAACCATTCTGGCTCCAACTCTGTAAATAAATCATATCCATAGAGTGTGTTCAGTATGTTAATGTAATTTTAATGCCATTTAGGAAGATAGAAAGAAGAATGAATACGACCGCAGCCGTAAATGTAATCATATTAATCATCATGTAAAGATAATGCGGTTGAATTATTGATGCATGTGAAAGCAAGTTGTGTGTGGAGCAGAAACGTGGGCTTCCTGGGCTTTGTGGTGGTGAAGCTAAATGTGGTTATTGTTGCGACGGTTTACTAAAGGAGACTTTACTGCAGTTGTGTGAGATTGTGTGTTTATTTCACGAATAGGAACCGCATACCGTTGAACAGAGAAGCGACAGAAAGAATAACCCCCTTTTTTACATTTTCTTCTTCACTGACCATATTCACAAAGCGACCATTTACTCAGACATCATTTTCAGGATGTGGATTTCAAATGCTTGTTTGTAATGTTAGACTGCTGTCTTCCTGTGGATGTTATTCTGATATTGGAAATAGAGCGAATGTTGTAGGCTACTTTTACCACACCTTGATTAAACAGTAACTGACCAGACGATGAACAGTGAAAATCCAGAGGGAAATCATATTTTAAGTTAAAACAACATATTTGATTGCCTTTTAGCTAGGGCCAGACAGAAGCTGTGATTAGCATTTAGCTAATTTACTAGCTAATGTTGCAGTAAGCTAGGAAGTGGCTGGAAGCTGCTGTCAGGTAGTGTTACGCAAAATCATAAGAAATGTTTAAATTCCTGTTATGCTTGCTTGGATGTTACTTCCTAGCTAACATAACTTTGTGTCGGAAACAGATAATGCTAGCATTAGCGGTTTTCTAACTTTGGCTAATAGATTGTCTGTCTTGTTTTAATACCAATTTTTTCATCTAAAAAGTGGCTGCGTCCTATCAGCCCGTGCGGGCCAATACACCAGTATAACATGCGTGAGAGAGCTAGAGAGAGGCTGAGAGAGGTTTTTTTACATAGCCTTGTTACTGACATGCACCATCATGACTACAAGTAGAGCTGCCACCATCACCCACTGCATGTGACCTGACGTGATAAAAATTAGGCCCCATTCATATTGCAAGCGGACACTTCTCAGCACAAAGTGTGCTGCGATACATAGCAACACAAACTATGCTGGCCTTGCAGCGGCATTTTTTAACATCTTCTCTCCCTCGGTAGATCATAATCAAACATTCAATGTGAATGAAACATGGTGGTATACCGTGAAGACAATTACCTTGTGGAGTGCTGGTTTGTTGAGAAGTCTCAAATGACCAGCGGTGGTGGGAAGTGCGACTCTAAGCCAATCGGTCGTGCACAGAAACTGCATGTTGTGGACTCGTTGAACACAATGGAAATCGTCTTGCAGGAAGACAGTTTAAACCTTTTGTACCTTTTTGGGACCCCCCCCCCCCCAAGAAAAAACAGGCCACGTGTTATATAACACTGTGACTCATTCTGGATTTTATGGTACACCAATATAACAACATTTGAGCTTCCTACCATGAGAATGATGTCAAAGGAAAATAACTGCCACGTGAATATGGTAAATTTTCCCATGAAAATGTGATTTTAGACTCCACATGAATACTTAAATAGACAGATACTATTAAAGTTTTGTGCCTTTGGATAGATGAGTCTATTTATGTGTGTGAACCAGTATTAAGCCTGCCAAACATCATTTACTTCTGTGGTGCCAACAAACGGTAGCCTTTGTGTGACGACCAACTGCCCCAATCTGATTTGGCGGGGGGGATGCTCTGTCTCTTCCACTCTCCGTTTCTTCCTCTTTTGTTTTTGGACGTCTGTATCTCTTTCTCAATTTACTCCCACACCCCCCACGCCGCCCCACATTGCCTTTACTTCTTCTGCCCATTTTCTCTTCTTTTGTTCATTTTACCGCCACTCATCCCTGGCTGAAACGTCCCTGTGATGCTGCAGGGTTGAGTCAAGTAAAAAGAGAGCGCAAAAAAAAACAAAACACTCTTTTGTTAGTGAGATTTTCACACCAGCCATTGGAACTGAGAGATGATCTTGTCAACAATGAACTCCCCTGTTACTATAAGTACCATAATGCGCCAAATTGGTACCAGTTGGACCCTTTTAAAGCTCTTTATTTCATGTACTTCTACTGTAGATATGTACAGTTCAAAGTCTGTCTGTGTTTTATGTTTTTTCTTTTTTTACGGTAGGATACTGTGATCTAGTACTCCCCAAATATGTCCTCAAATTCCTGACTATATAATATGTGTACAGTACATTTGGAAGTATTTATGTAACAGTATTGAGCATGTCTTGTTCTGAGCCTCTGCAGAGATATGCCAGACTGTGTGGGTTTCTTAACTCAACTGTAACCCTCCAAAAACTGCAGATAGAAAGCATTTTAACCCTCTGATTGTTCAACTGATATTGCTTCCTCATAAGTTAAATGTAAAAAAAAAATGATAGCAGCAGCAGAAGAAGAAGAATGGCTTGATGATTATGAAGACAGTCCTTCAACTGGACAATCTATATTTCATTCCTCTTGACGGAAAGAGTCTGCCCCGCTCGAGCGAAGAGCATGAAAGATTTAAAATATTTAGTGAAGCTAGACTAACAATTAGAGACGTGCGGGTATTCTGTTTCTAAATATGGAAGTATAGAAATGTAAGAAAGTGAATCAGGCTCGAGCTGACTACTTAAACTAAGTACTGTGTCTAAAGAATAAATGCTTCCATACTGTGTAAACTTTAGAACTGAAAGAAATCCTAAAAGGATCAAATGTTTTCACAAACTGTCAGGACGAGCCTTCGAGTAATCCTACAGTTTTTTGGGTAAAAGGAGGATGACGGCTTTTCGACAGAGACACGAGGAATCCATTAGACTTCGGTCCTCTCTGCAATGAATGGACTGAGACTTGGATGATTCATCCTCAAGTCTGTTCTAGCAGTGTTTCTGCTCAGTTGCACAGTGGGGACAAGCAGCCCTGTGCTTTTTCAAAAAAAAAAAGAACACACAAAAAAAACACAGTACGACACAGAGAGCTCACATGCATTATTCAGCTCACTATAGAGCCGTCCGCTGGAGTCTCAATTTCCTAACAGAATCACAAAGTATGACAAACCTTAGCCTACAGAAAAGAATGCAAAACCATCATTATACTTTCAAATGGACTGCTCTCTCTCTTAGAGCAAGGAGGGTTGAACAGTAGTGAAAAAAATGTTCAAAATTCAAAAAGAAAAATGTTTTTTTGTGTGTAAATAGTCTGCAAAAAGTAGTCTCCTTTGGATACTCAAAGAGGTTTATTACAATTGAGAAACCCAAGAGGCCGATTAAACAGCGGTTGGCAGATGTTGGAGGCACACAAACATTTAGAAATAATCATTTATTGGCAAAGACGTTGCTTCAGAGTATAAAGATACTCAGAGTGAAGTACAGAAACTGGATAGAGACGACAGTGCCACGAAAGTAAATGCACAGATGCATGGTAAAAGTTAAAATATACACTATACACATAAATATATCCAATCATGTTTACCAAGACACAAATATAAGAAGTGATCAGATACTTTAACATCTTATATTATCTTGCTCTATTCCACTTGTTGCTTATATGTAAAGACGTTGGTTGACAACGTGAATGTCTTGATTTGTTTTCACAGTGCTATTTTGTGGCTTGTGTTAATGACTTGGAAGATTCAGCAAATGAATCTAGTTTCTTATGATCCTATGATCTCAGTGCTTAAATCTTTACTGCTTTCAGCAGTCTGAGAAACGACAGCTCCTGTGAATCAATCATGCCCCAACAATCTCTGCACCGACACAAAAACACACGGTCCTGTCAGTGAGTCCATAAATCGTCAGCAGTGCACATGGACACATTATGTAGCCGTATGTTTCACGCCCTCATGATTTCGCTCACGCTCTACCGTCCAGCACACCTGCTCATATGTCTCACGCCTGATGATAAACCTACAGACCCCTCACTGACTCGATGTTTAATGCTCTCTGAGCATTACATCCAAGGAGTCCAGTGAGAGTTATCTCTGTCAGGAGAGAGCGAGTGTAGTCTGTGATTTGTGTCTGATGTCACTCTGCTCCTCCGTTCTAGTGGTGCAGAGTAACAGCTGCCGCCGCCTTAGCGCTGACTTGATCTTTGTCTTCTATTAACATGATTACAAAAAAATGTTTTCCCCCAAGGTAAAAACCCCTCCCCCCCACCTCTTCCCAAAACGCTCCACTCCCTTTCTGAGACTTTAAGTAGCATCCTAAGATATATATCACTGGTTAATCTTCATCTGTTGTCTTTAGCCTTCATGTAATCTGTCTCTTACTTACTTCCAGCATTAAGATTTGTCTTTTGACTGCTTTGTCTTTGTGGCTCAATTAGCATCAGCTGCACGGGAATGTGTATCAGGCTAACTTTTTTACATTTCATTTCTCTAATCAGATTTTTGTAAATAGAAAGAAATAGAAAGAGATTTGCTTCTCACACTTTATATAGTGGTGCTTGGAAAAAGGTGACCCTTCTATAAGGCATTCAATTAAACCTTTCAGAATCACCATGTTCTGAAATAGTTTGTCAACCCAAAATTTTTAAGTTAATGCATTACTTTACTAATGAATTTCGCCTTTTTGGAAACTTTGATTGATTTTTCAATATGTGTAATACTTAATAGGAATGTAAACAAGACCAAGATTCTGCTACCTAGTCTGTTAGTAGGGACAATCATACTGACACACACTGAGATCAGCATGACACCATACTTACTAGAGGTGGGAAAAAATCTATTTATGTAAAAATCGAGACTCTTATCTTCTGAGATTTTAAATTGATTCATTGCTTCCAAAAATCCATTTCTTTTGGCTAATCAGTCACTCCCTGCTAAGCGCTAAAGCTAGCTCTTTAACTCAGTAGAATGCCAAAAGGAGCAGCAAGAAATTCAGCCAGTCTCACAGATGACTGGAGTAGATCCTGAAGTATGTACTAATTGGAAAATAGACTTTGAATCCATGAATCCAGAATCGAAAATAGATTATGAATCGAATCTTGACCCCAATAATTGAATTTGAATCGAATCGTGACACACCCAAAGATTCCCAGCCCTAACACTTACAAGGACAATATTTTCATTATTATGCCAAACATCCATGTTAACCTCCTCAATTCACTCGGTTAGTATGCTAATATTAGCTTGGTAGCACTTAACACATGTTTTTTTGCAGTTTATTATTGGGCACTGAATTTGCTGATTGGTCACTGGCACTTGAGGAAACGTTAAAGGGATTGGGGAAGTCATTATAGCTCATCTTGAGGGGGTGATGAATGTTTGTACCAAATGTCATGATAATCTATCCGATATCTGTGAAGACATTTCACGACAAAAGCAAAAAGTCAATCTCATGATGATGCACGAGAAACATCAGGGGGGTTGCTAAATTCATAAGTCATAATTAGGATTCAACCTTTGGGAACCATGAATATCTGCACCAAATGTTAGAGACATCCATCCAATAATTATTGCTATACTAAAGTCTAGGCTAAAGTGGTGGACTGAACAACAGTCTGAGGGTCTGAGTATAGTGCGGTGTCAATTATGGCTAGAACCTATTTTTCCTTCTTGTTTAAGATATAGACTTCAACACTACAATGTATAAAAAAATGCATCAATTGGCCCATAGGCTATATAAAGATGTTGACAAATGTTAGGCATAATTTGAGATAGCTTTCTTACAGGTGCATGGCTTTGATTTTATAGTCCTGGATACCATTACAAAATGGAAAAAAAACAAAACTTCCAACTGTCAGAAGAAGTATACCAATGTTCAGGACAGTTTTTTGTTTGTTTCTGTCACGTGTAGTGCCCCCACATAAGTAAAGAATCAATGTATGCTGTAGGTTGAGTTTTGAGACGTTCTACCTGTACGCAGTATAAATGTCTGCCTACCTCCTCCAAACGGCACAGCTTGCTCTTGAATCATCTGATCCTTGCAGTCGTGACCATAAAGTCTATACTTGTTAGTCATCTTCTCTTTCTCTCAGCTCTCTGCAACTTCTTCTCAAGGCCCTCTCCCTCCCCGCAAGGTTTATGTGTTTAATAACATAAAGTGGAATAAAAAAGAGAAATTCTACCTGGATGTGTGGCCTTCAAGAGCTTGTGCATTAACAATTTATCTCCTGTCTTTTTTCTCTCTCTGCCATCATCTTACCCTCACATCTCTCTCCCATCTCTCTCCCATCTCCTACTCCCTTTTTGATCTTTTCTGTTCTTACTCATCTTCATTCCATGCAGGGGATGAAGTGGTTTGGCAGTATGTCCCTCAGCAGCAAAAGGAGTAAGAGGAGGAGTAGAAGGAGCAGCACTTGTGGTAGTAATAGTGTGCTTCTATCCCTGGCTCTCCTGGTGGCAGTGACTCTGATCGCGGACCCTGCGGCAGCTCAAAAGCAGCGAAGTGGCGGCGGCTCGGACAAAGTGCCCGTTCTGAACATTGCGGTTATACTGGGACGCACACGTTACATCTCAGATAGGGACATCCGGGCTCTGTGGAGCAAGGAGGACCCCATTGACGTCAACGTGGTCACACTGCTCGTCAACGAGACCGACCCTAAAAGCATCATCAACCACATGTGCGATCTGATGTCAGGGACCAAGATCCACGGCGTGGTGTTTGGGGATGGCACCGACCAGGAAGCCATCGCCCAGATTTTGGATTTTATTTCATCACAGACACTCATACCCATCCTGGGCATCCACGGAGGGTCGTCCATGATCATGGCTGATAAGGTAAGAGTCAGTGTATGTTGAATCTTGTGGGAGTGGGAGTGATTGCTAGAGGAATGTTTGTCTAGGTTGATGTTGGTAATGAATGGATGAACCTGTGCGAATCCAGGTTGGGTATGGAGTTGACAGAATGTATGAATGAGCGGGTTAAAAGTTTGGAATTGGTTTATATGATCATTTCCTTGGTTGTTGAGTGGTTACGAATGATTCTGGCTTTTCCTCATTGCAAAACAGGGAATATCAGCCTTATATCAGAGTTGCAGAACTCTAGAAAAAGAACGAGGCTAGCGTTGTTGGATAGAGGCAATGTGTGGAGGAAGTGGCAGGTAGGAGGGTTAGGTAAGTACCTGAAAGGAATCGTTGGAGGAACAGGAACAGGTGGAGGAAGAAAGTGTTTAAAACGGCAGGTTGTTGGACAGAAGGAAGGCAAGAAGTATAGATCACTGGTGATGTATAACAGGAGTGGGTGTTTGAGTTGTTGGAGTAACAGCGACTGCGTGGTGAAGTCAACTGGTATCTCTGTAGTCCTCGTTCCTGGAGGAGGATTGTCTCAAAGAAGGTACACAAGTTCTGATTGGTTCATGCATTTGGAAAGGCAATGCCCCGCACCTGTTAGTCACATTGAACTATGAACAGCACATCACACTGTCGATTTATTAGGCAATCCAACACTCCTCAGATTCACAATGTGTACAATGGGGACATTCTAATCAGGGTGATTTGTCCATATGATCAAAGAAGGTTTACCATACAGCATGTTTCCCAGACTACCCTTAAAGATGCTACATTTTTGAAGCACCAATGTTTTATCATCAAATTACTGCCTGATAAAGATATCAATAACGACTAGATGAGTGAAAGAGTGGCAGTCTATCTCAAAGTGAATACAACACTTTCGGAAAAAAACCCTATAGCTTATTTCCCACAGCTCAGTGCCACAAGCATGCGCTTGACTTTTCTCTGACTTTTCTGAAGAGGATAAATAATATTTTTCTAAACCTCTCTTTTTCTTCATGATCCGCCAGTGCAAGAAAATCACAAATCTTTAGCTCCAGTCGCTCTGAAAGAATAGCATCCTTTTTTCCTATTTCACGCCATAAAGCAATCTCCCTCCCAGACAGTCCAGCAGATTTCCCCACCAAATCCAACCCCCCCCCCCCCCCCCCCCCGAAATAATACGTCAGCACTGAGGAAGAAAAACCTCTCGGTGGCTATCTTGTTATTTTTTCAATAAATATACAAATGACTTGAAGTTATCGCGGTGAGGGTTTGTCCTTAAGTGCTACATGCTGCGCCTTTAACAAGAGGGAGAGGAGAGAAGGGGGGGAGGTAAGACGGAGCACGAGGTGGAGAGGGGAAGCAGAGATATGAAGGGGCGAGGGATAATCCCTCAGTTTGACCAGAGGCGAGGCTGAGTGGAGGGGAATTACAAAGTGTCCTGATTGGCACCTGCCACACGTCACCTATTTCAGCAGCACACTCACACAACTTGTGTCCCCTGTCAGGGAGTGTCATTGAAACAGCAGCAATTCAGCTCCTTGACAGCCAGAGTGTTTCCTCTGCAGGAACAGATGAGGGGAAAATAATCCACTTTAAAGCGCTCAAGCCACCACTTTGTGGTCTCTTTGTTTTCTTTCTCAGTATTCCATCTTTCCTCTAAGCTTATCCGTTGATCCACGCTAGCTTCAAATCTTTGTGTGAAGTTTTGGGAGCCTTTCACCACCCATTAAAACAAGGAAATGTTGCTCAACACTTGAACTATTACTGTGACAGAAATGTTCAATTCTTAAAAGGTGTCATGCACAAAAATCAATTGCTATCACGGTATGTATCTCCCCCCTTTCTAAGACCTACTTCACAGTGTATGAAGTTCATCTTCATTTCTCCAAACTTATTTTTAAGGAAATGTTTGGGATGCAAAGTTTCCCCCCTGATATCAGTTGACTGGATGTGTATCTGAGGACACATAAGAGGATTATCATGGTTGATTTACCGCAGATTTTCTGACAGCATATCAAATAGAATCTCAGATCCAAGCTCGAGATCAGAACAAGGCCAAAGATGTAGAGGTCGTACCAATCAAAACACTGACAACTTAAACCAGTGATTGAAATATGCACTCTGACTTATAAAAATCTCTTTTCAATTAAATGTGTACGCTTACAAGTCAGTCAATTTGTAATAAATACTGTTTAAAATTCCCTAAATGTGAAATGTATAAAGACGTATAAAAGACAAAAGGCAACAAGAAGGTAGATTATTGAACGTTTGACATATGAAATAATGTGAAATGATTCGATTTTGAAGTGTTATCTCGAGACGCTTTACAAAAGAGCATAATGGGATAAGACGCAGGAAGGATTTCTCCTTTGTATCATCACGTTCCTGTTGTCCACACTTCCTCAGCGCTGAGGTGGAGGTCGGAGCAGACCGTGCGTGAATGAAGACGGCGGTGGTTGTGGGGACGACACAGTCTGATGGCGGTGGCTGGGCGTCAGGGACGTTGGGTGGTAGCAGTGCCAGATCACCTCGCTGACGGTTGGGGGAGCTCCGTCTACTTGAGGGTCCAGCTTCTGCTGCTGAGACAAGGCCTCCTGGGCTTCTTATCCAAATTACTGAATATCAAATAAGAATTTGCCACCATGTAATTCATATTATCCCGATTTGGCTAATAAGAAACAAACCATCAAATAAAATACACCCGCTCACCTTAAATGTGTCTGTCCCGGGGCGCCCATGGCCTAGCGGTTAGGTATAGCATAGCGCCCCATGTATGAAGGCTTTAGTCCTCCAAGCAGGCAGCCCAGTTTCAAGTCCTGCCTTTGGCTCTTTCCTGCATGTCATTCCCCTCTATCTCCCTGATTTCCTACTCTCTCTTCAGTCCTCTGGAATATAGGCATAAAAAAGCCCCCCCAAAAATGTCTTTACAAAACGTGTCTGTCCCAAAAAAACATTTTACAATTTTCTTGTGCATATTGATACGTGTTAGAACACACATTACACACCACTTTTATATTCAGAGTCAGCTGAAAAAAGGCCATGATGATCTGGAGTGCGTGGTATCCACTCCTAAACACACACAATTACAACAGCCAAACGTGTCCACAGAGTGCTGCAGTGCGTTTAACATCCCCAACAAGGATATGGATTCTTGCAGTGTGTTTCCCTGCTGAATCCAATCTTTGTAAGGTTTACACGCCGGTTTACAGTCTTTTAAAGTTTATATAACTCCTCACCCTGTGTAGGTTCAGGTTTACACGATTACCCTCTCTGAAGTGCTAGTCTTTCTGCCGCCTTGTTCCTCGCAGATTTTCTTTAATCCTCATATGAAATATGAGGAGAAGCTTCGCCTCCAATGATTATGTCTTGTGAGACCCAGTGTGTTTTTTTCTATTCACACTTACGCCTTAACTCGTGTGTGCTTTGACATGCGTTAAATGTCCCTGCTTATATATATGCTCGCATGTGTCTGTGTGGAGTAAATGTACTTTTACTTTGTGCGTTTATGTGCCCATCATTGAGGCTAAATCTTCAGGTGATGATGCCTTCCAATCAAAGCTGTTTTTACATCAACCTCGGGAGAGTTCTATCTAAGACACTTTTTACGCCATCTTTCCTTTCTTTTCTATTTTTTATATCTCTTCCATATTCAGCCCCCCCCCCCCCTCTTTCAGTCTTGTTTGTTAATTAGATAAATGTTGCGGTATTGCCCGTGTGAGTCCCATCCATACATGCCTCAGCCCTTTGTTGAATAATGCATCACTTTCCTGTATTTAAAATAATTCATTATTGATTAAGGAAAGATATGTCGTCTCTTGCTGCATTCTCAGCAATTCAGTATGGAGACCCCCCTGCTAGCTCTTTAAAACTCGTTGGTTATATAAAAAAATAAATAAAAAAAATCACACGCCAAAAAATCCTCCCCAGAGTGGCACCCTCTGGTGTTGAAAAATGAAGCGAATTTGCAAGTACCAAAAACTGCAGTTCCTCCGGTGTCCACTTGAGGCTGGCTTCAAAAGCCATGGAAACCCAAGAGTAAACCTCCAGTATTGAAAAATGAAACCAATCAGAAGTGCAAAAATAGACTGCAGTTCCCAGAGTGTCCTCTTGAGGCTGGCTCCTGAAGACCCAGAAGTCACATACACACCCCTTATACAAACATCTCTTTTCACAGCAGACATTAAATGTTTACAGCCTGGTTTAAAAAAAAAGATTTTGGTCTAAGTAGTTAATGTCTTTATCAGACACACTGTACTGTGTGATAACTCAGTACAGTCAGCGCGTTGCTGACCTGACTGATGGGAATATGCCGATGTTATCAGCTGGGCCGATTAATCGGTCGGGTTATAATTGAGACAAAGTAATGCATAAATAAGACGAGGGGTGGCTAGTTTAACTGATTAACATTGTAGCAGTTTTCCTGGAGTTAAGGCTTCACTATAGCTAAATCCAGTTACTGACCTTGAACTCTCTTTTCATTGTTTGAAATATGCTAGCTTGCAGATGAGCAAAACGGGGCTTGTCTTTCAGCAACAAAGATATTCATTAAGCCCACCTCAACTCCACCTCTGTGCCTGTTTCTAGATTAGCCGTAAGTTAGCTGGAGTCAGCATTTCCAGAATGTCAACTGCCATTTTTTGGGCTTTAAAACGCCTCTTCAGAAACCAATGGGTGACATCACTGAGACTACGTCCATGTTTTATACAGTCGATGCTTTTACCTTCATATTTTAGTGTTTTTTATGATTCTGCTACTTTTCTTCTCTCTCTCTCTCTTCCCTACTTTGACTCGTAAAGGCTGGTGCTTCCCTTACAGGCTGTAATTGTGTGGGTGGATGTCTAGCCTGGCTTCATGTAATTCTCACTCTAAATGGTTATCGACTGGCTCGGTAGTAAATACCGGAAACTGGATCATGTAGGTCTCTTACACTGTCTACTTTGTATTTCTTAAGTCTGTTTTAGTATCTGCACTAACTCTGAGCTGCCTATTGACACATCCAGCCTGATGTGTGCGCTCTCTTCTGCCGCCGCAGCTGTTTCTCTTTCTCCTGTTTTAGAACACGCCACGTGAATTAGATCGTGGTGTGTCTGCACCAGATGTGTTGACAGCAGAGATGTCCCACTTGGGTTCTTCAAGACAAAAACAAACACTTGTGAAAAAACAACAAAAGAAACAACTGAAAATAGAAGGGGAAACATTGTGACATGCTTTAATGTTACACAGAACGGGTGTTACAGTATGTATGCATGTGTTTTGTAAGTTGCCATGTTGGTGGTGTCCGCCTGCAGAGTGACGTCTTTACTGACACACACACACACACACACACACACACACACACACACACACACACACACACACACCACACACACACACACACACACACACACACACACACACACACACACACACACACACACACGGTGACACTTGAATTCACAATTTATCCCTTCAGCGTCTTAAGCAAATGACACTTCATTTACATGGGCTGATTAATTATTTAGTGATTCAAAAACAAACTAATGAATATGATTAATTTGTCTGATGCCGAGTGTTGCACAGGCATTTCACATGTTTTTTGTATTCAAAGCAAAGCGTGAAACTCCCAGATTGTTTCTCGAACACATTTCACAAATTGTAAATGCTTAGAGTCCTTTTTTCCTTTGGTTTCAGCAACAACACTTTTTTGAATAAATCTTCTTAAATATTTACAGTATTTTTTCTCGACAAGAGCCAATGATTTCCAAGTGGGAGTAAGCCCTTTGAAGAGTAACTACCCACAGCAAATCAACCTCCCTAGCAGGGCCTAATAACAACCACAACACATTGTATTTATTGAGCTCCTTTTCTAATCCTAAAAGGATGCTTTGGATGATACATGAGATAAGTTAAGACAGAAGAATGATACAAACTAGAGGTTGCACTTATGCCTTTCATCCCGGGTGGATTTCTAATGGAGTTTGGCTGCTGATGACATTTTTACTGAGCTGTGCTCTTATAATTTAACATCACACTGGGAATAGAGGTACAGTAGGTGCTTTTAGCCCTATTAGCGGATTAAGCTGCCATTGTTTTTTATGTCTTGAATCAAGCCTGACATTTGTTGATGTTAGCTGGTGTCTTGTTGTTGTTATTGGGAGGAGGTGTTATTTGGGTCAATTTGTCTTAAACAAATTAAAGGTTAGTTACGTGATGGATTGGATTGTTCGATAAAGGATGGATAAAACACCATCGCTTCCTTCTACCGACATTGAAGCATCATTGCTCCCCATGGTGAAGCCTGTTCAAGCCGTGTCTGCCACAGCGGACATGTAAAGGGTTGATGTTAATCACATTAAAGCTCCCTGCTCCTTTCCGAACATGATTTGGTAATAAATTGTGAAAGACAACGTTCACAGAAAACCTTTTGAGTTTTGACATGTGCGGAACAAATGAAAAAATGAAAATGAAAATAAATGACATTAAAGCTCCTGTGAGGAGTTTTTAGCTGGTTATGTAACAGACTGAAATCAATACTGATGCGTCTTTAAGATCTACAGAAGCACATGCGACCTTTTGCTTAACGATTGACTGATTCTTAAAGCTCTTTTTAACGTCCAAAATGGCTGCCTGAGGGTGCAGTGAAAAAAACAGCACACTGCACAAAAAGTTTGTATTTTACATTTTCCAAAGCAAATATTCTCAGCCAGTGACACATACGTCTGTGAAATAAAACAGGGGGGAGTTTTGACGGTTAGAGCGCTGATAACACATGCAGAACAAAATCAGCAGAAAGATAAGAATTACTAATTTGTCCACAGGGGGCGCCAAAACTGACACAGACGCAAAGATCCTCACAGGAGTTGTTGGTACTTTATGTATTTATTTTTTTACACACAAGGTGTGGTAGTGATATGATCGCTAAGAGGAGTTGTGATGTGTAATCAGCAAAGTGGATTTGCAGACATTTTTGACTGCAAAGGCCTGACTGGGGCACTGACTCAGGCAGGGGTGGTACAAAGCATGTGGTAAATGTATTCACTATTCTTTGTCTCCACTAATTATAATGACTTTTACTTATAACATTAAACTATTATAAACATGTTCTATTTCTGGGTATCAGTTATTTAATTTTTTTAAGTAACAAAGCAGGAAGGCAACATAGAAATCTTTCATGCCTCATTCTCAAACTCAAAGACATGTAGAAAAAAAAAAGTATTGAAATGCCATAAGAGCTCCAAGCAACATGTTATTACACAGCAAAAATAAGTCGGTTTGAACTAAGTCCTACCTCTGACCAGGCAGATAGCCAATCAGAGTTGAGGAAAACTAGGTGGTATGTTTGGTGGCCAATCAGATTTCTAAAAGCAGGGCATGCCACCTCCTAAACACGCCCCTGACTGACTGGACTTCATGACGTTTAAAAAAGGGAAAGCCTTCATCTGCCTCTGCTACTCAATGTTTCCATTTAATTAATTGAATTAAAACGATGACGCACAATCACGCATCCCAGGATACACACACGCCAGCACGCTGCAAGTTTTTTTTTTCATGTAATTTATTGACCCATAATGGTGAGACTGGTCGATGGATGCTGGGAGAGCGCAGAGTGTTTTCTGATCACGCATATTGATATCGCTTCATATACTTGTTCCTCTGTGTAGTCTGTGTTTCAGCAGCTGGTGTCTGAAAAAAAACAACAACAACTTTCTAATGCCGACTAACCGCACAAACCCAATGTAACTGTCAGCGTTGATGTGGTGGATGCAAACATTTGTGTGTGTGTGTGTGTGTGTGTGTGTGTGTGTGTGTGTATTATTGTGATCAAAGGACATTATTCATCCATCCCTGTTGTTGTCTCCCCTCAGGCAGTATAATTACACACACACACACACACACACACACACACACAGACACACACACACACACACACACACACACTCGTACTGTACACACACAAGCAAAGCACTCTCATGTTTGTTGCTCTCAACTCATGTCAAATAGCAAATCAGAGCAGAAAGGAAGGGCTGAGAAAGAGAGAGAGAGAGAGAGAGAGAGAGAGAGAGAGAGAGAGAGCGGATAGAAATAACATTTTATGACATCATTTATGAGTTTGTCCAATTACTGCACAGAGACGTTTGTTCTTGTTCATCTTAAATCAGAATGTCATTTACTGAGACCTTCTTCCCCACAAGGCCCGCCGCACTGTCACACACTCTCTCTGCAGAAAATATCCACGTGGGTTGTGGGTACACAAATGTGCCTCTTCACTTTATGTGTGTATGTGTGTGTCCGTCAATATATTGCTAACAAAGGCAATGTGTACTTGTGTGTGTGTGTGTGTGTGTGTGTGCGTATAATTGGCTGTAGGGCCAGACTGCGATAATGACATCACTTGGGGGGATTGTCAGATATCCTATTGCTTCATTAAGACTGTCCTCAGTGAGATTCCCATGGTAACACATTACTTGTTTTGCAGCTTTGTTGTGCGTTCCAAAGTGTCTGTATGTTATATGAAAACACTTGTGTTGTGTATGTGTGTATGCAGCTGCTGCATGTCGGAGTGTGTGTATTATTCCGATAGCTTGATGCAGCTGTCTCGCAGATGAGGAATGGCCTCGCACTTCTCAAAGGGAATCGATTAATTTGTGGGACTAGAGGAAATAGAGCTGTTAGCGCCTTGTGTGAGTATATTTCCCCTCCTTTTGTTTTCATCCTCCTCCTTTCCCTCTCGGCCTTTTCCCTCATGGAATCTCTTCCAAAGTGAATAAAAAGTTTGGATTTCAAGCTGTGTAGTTAAAAATGTCACCCCCTTCTCTCTTTCTATACCCCCCCATATTGCTCTTCCCTTCCTACATTCCTTCTTCTCCTCTTCTTCCTCTGTCCTCGCCTCCTTTTCTCTCTTCCTCCTTCTTTTGGCTATCAATTCTTTTATTATGTCACCTGGGCCTGCAGGAACAGTAACAGCAATGCAGAGATTGCACCCACACACACAAGCAACCTTGGACGTTACACAAGCATGTGGATGTTTGCAAAAGAAGAGTGCATTTTAACGAAGCGGCAACCTCCGGTCTTGAAAAATGAAGCCAATGCGGAAGTGAAAGATCCTTTGTCAGTTTGTCGAGTGTCCGCTTGCAGTGCACTGTATCAGACATCAGCTGTTCGGTCCAGGGTTTGCTATTGAAGCTGAAACTTTCCTGAAGCGTAGTCAGGATGTTGCATGCTCGTGTTTTTTTAGCTGCTCAAGTAAGATTGTCGCAATTTAGACTTCATTGCAATCAATGATACTGGCCTTAGAAATGTGTGGCTATAGCTGCACTAAATACAAACGCAATCTTTTTTTCATTTCAGCACTTTTGCAGCTACTTCGTCTTTTTTCTTTTACCATGGTTTTTTCTTCTTCTTCTTCTTCTTCTTCTTCTTCTTCTTCTTCTTCTTCTTTTTTCTTTCTGAATCGCCTCCTGCAGTGATAGATACCTGTGTGTAGGAATTGATCCCTGTGTCCTGCATGCTCACACAGGCTCTGCAGTGTAATGCTGCTACATTAGCGTTCTATTTCAACTATTTGTTTGGTCCCTTTATTAGCTTACATGTGTTTTTTGTGTGTACACGCTGTTGTCCCTCTGTGGTGTCATCGTTACAAGGATACACAAACATCAGGCTGGCTAACATCGTAACTAATCCTCTTGTCTGTTTGTTTTGTGTGCACCATTTGTGATTCTGCAAGTACGTGTTTTTTTTGTGTGCCTTTTTTTTTTTAAAAGGTGGCAGCATGAATACAATGTTTTGTGTATGTGTGTGTGTGTGTGTTTTTTGTTGATTAACCCGAGTGTCTCAGCACTAAATTGAATTCCTGATCTGCTTGACTCGACTCTTGTCAGCCGCCATAAGCCGACAGAAATACCCTACAATAAATATATGATATAAGCTCATCGACCGAGAGACTGAAGACGCACGCAGGGAATAACACAGCTATCACCGCTTTGGAGGAGAGAATTTTGTCATCACAGCTTACGCCTGACTAATATACAGATAACACAAATGCATGCAGTCGCCAGCTGGGAGAGTGTTTTCATTTCTTCATCTCTGTGTCACCACGTTGTTGTTGGGTTTTTTTTTGCGTCAGAGTACATATTTTAAAAACAGCTAATTTCTTGATGTTGGAAATGTCCGATCAAATTGTGTACATTTGTGTACAATGCACACTGCCTCATTATGAGTGACACCTACTTATTAACTAGAAGCATCTTTCAGGAGGACATGTCAATCACAGTTATGGAGGAGAGAGAGGCGGAGATGTGAGGGAGAGGTTGATTTTTCACACTGGATTTATCGCCAACAACTGCCACTCACACTTCTGAGATGCAAACCGATGATATCAACTAACTGCCCTCAGGGGGGCTGACCTGCTGCCTCGTTCATGTGGAAATTTATTATTCATGTCACTAAACACATCACTCTATTGATTGCATCCACTGTCAATCAAAGAGGGAGTCTACATTGATTTAAAAAAAAAAAATTCTGTTACTGCCACTCACACTCCACATATATCAAAGTGACTCCACATGCAGACCGATCCCCAACAGGTCCTGTGGGTGCTGTGTAACTGACACAGACGCCAGTAAAGATGCCATGCACAGAGAATTGTTATATTTTGTGACATATATCCAAACTCCTGTGAGGCGGGGTTGCTTGCTGGTTATAAGGAAACACTAAAATGAATGTAAGTGCATTTCATGAGCTGCAAAAGCAAACACGACCCTAAGCATAAATATTGGTTGTGTCCTAAATCACACACTCATTTCCTACTCCCTCCTACTCCCTACAAAGGGAGTTCCCTGTAGTGGACCATATAGTGCACTCATCAGCACAGTAAAAAAAATAAATAATAATAATTACATTTAAAGTACTACGTTTTAAATAAATTATGAAGCGTATTTTTGCTCTACATACAGACTATGGTCTTATCCCTGTCGTCATTGTAGGATAAACTAGCACTACTCTGTCAATAAGTCTTAACTATTTAAAACAGCTTCTAGATTTTTAGTCCACCACCTGTGTTTGATGGTGCTTAATTATGATGTGTTTCATTTGATAACTCCTTTGTGAGAACGAGAGTGGAGAGGGGTTGGAGGTTGGCCAAACAGCAGCTTGTTTTGGTTTCATGCTGGTGCTCAAGGGCGACATCTACTGGATCAAAAAGTGGCACATTCTTCCTTTGATATGTTTGCCAAAGTGTATCTTTACTAGGGCTGGGTATTTCCCACGACCCCACGATACGATACACATCACAATACAGAGGCCACGATACGATCCATATCGTGATATACATTGATTATGGATATTGACCATGTCCTACACGGAATTCACTACAACAGCTGTTCTTCATTGTTGAGAATAACAGCAGAGGCGTAAGCATCCTACAACTTAAAACACTTCAATCCAGGTCCTCAGAGATCCTATAGAAATACATTCAAATATTTGAATCCCAGAGCTATGGCTTTGGTGTTATTGTGAACTGCACCGTAGGTCAATTGTCTTTCAAAACTGACAGCTTTGCAGCCTTATGGATTCTGTAAAATCTGCATCCATACATGTATTTGCAAGTAGCACATGACGATATATTGATTTTTTGAGCAAAGCCCTAATGTTTACCCAATTGTACCTTTCATTTATTTGCTAGGTATTTTTTTTCTGGCTATGATTATCCTCAATAAACACTTTCTGTTTGGTTAAAAGATTTAGTGTTTGTGTTATTAATAGTAAAAAGTAATATCTCCGTGCTAACTTGATGGTATTTTAAATTCAAAAATGGCCAACATGGAAATGAGGTTGGCTATTGTTGTTCAGGAACTTGGACATCAACCTTTCTAATAAACAGGGAAACCTGACAGCATCTAAAACAATCTGTTACACGGTAATTAGTAAGGCTTGAGTATGCCCCTCATCACACACGCACACACAGACGGTTATATCCACGTCTTTATATTTACTTCTTATTGCAGCATCGTGTCTTTGTTCTGTGAATACTGGTGCGGTCCAGACTCCAGGCTTTTTTTTTTGTTGCTGTGATTTTCTTTTAAAAGCACACGATGACGTCTTCCCTTTGAGCTACTTTGAGATGTGAATAAAAAATCCACCATGCAGGGAGGTCAGGCAACAGTCACTTGCTTTAAGTTTGATCTAATTAGATGTGCTGCAATCAAAAAAAAGAAAAGAAAAAAAAAGGGCATCCCACTCCTCAAACTTTATCTTGAAGAAAAAAAAAAAAAAAAGAAGGTTGGAAGATGGTTGGGAGTCACACGATGGATGGGGAAAGAAGCTTTTTTGCAGATATTTTTTGAAGAAAATCTTTAAGTAGGTCATTAAGGAGGAAGAAAAAAAAGTGATAAAGGCATCTGAGTTTCATTTACAGCCTCTAATTACACTTTTTTTCTATCATAACGCTGGCTATCAAACCAGGTCTCCCTGCTTTTCCTTGTAGCTTTCTTCTCCTCTTCCGCCTCGTCTCATCTGCATTCCTTATCTAATCTTGAGTGTCTATCTGTCCTCCCTTCGCTCTTTCTTCTTCCATCGCGGCCCTGTTAAGTGCTTAGAGATTGTTGGGTGAGATTTCTCCTTGTATATCGAAGGCATGTCGAAAGGAGTTGGCAACAGCTGCAGCCCTTTTTCTCGCAAGGTCTTCTTCCTTTAACGGCTTTGCCTTTTCTCCAATTTTTTCTCCTTCCCAATTTACTCCTGATTTAACACACTCTTAAGTACACACACAGGGCACAGAAAGTCATGCAGAAATGCTGTTGCTGGATTTCTCCGCAGTGCCTGCACGCTGTGAACGAGCACAGTCCCGTTAGAATAGGGCTGGCCTGCTTCTCTTGCCCGCTGCCTGCATCCTCAGTAGAGTGTAGCAACACTCCTCCATTAAACAAACCCAGAGCCTCTCCCTTAGCATTAGCGCAGTATAGCCTAGCCCAACTTTGCACCATGTTGGGGTCAGTGAGCTGTGCTAAAAGACAGGGAACGAAGAGATGCAGGCAGAGTGAGTGACATGAATTAAATATCCCTTCCTTGTTTCACTCTTCTTTCCATTATGATGGAAAGCCCCGTGGAGCATGAAGTCAACCTTAATTGTTCTGAAGGAGCCGGCTAGATGGGTTCAAGGATGGATGGATGGATGGATGGGAAAAAAAAGCGATGCGTTGTAAGAACATCCCCGTGTGACAAGCAGAGTACAAGCTGCGAGCACTGTGGGTTGCTCTTTCGGGAAAATGGCATTATTCATGTTTTATTGGCACACGCTCAGTTTATTTGTCTGAATCTGCCTCTCTCCCCCCTCACTTTCTCCGTTCGACGGAATGCACGGCTCGCACTTTGCTTTTAAAACTTCGTGGGGAAGAAAAGAGGCTGCATCACGTCCATTAACAGGAAAGACAACTTAAAAGGTCTTGTTAAGCATGACGGCAAAAACGGGATTGTCCTCGTGTGTGTGACTGTCTGCTGACAGCCACACGTGTCGCACATCTGAAAACTTTTAACACAAGCAACAGAATATTTATAAGCTCAGCTCACGCTTGTGTACAGGCTGTGGCTGGTTGCGCGTTTTAACCTGCCACGGCTAATGTTTCACCCTGGCATTTCACGAGTACAGCCGAGGTATGAAGCATGTTCATTGTGTCATACCTGCATGTTTTACACGTTTGCAATGGCAGCTAGATCTTTAAGTATTCTGCTAAACACTGTCGTGCAGTAGCTTATGATGTTGGCTTCAGTGGCTGCGACTGTGTCCCTCTACATTTTGTCTTCCAAGTTGAAATGCCGCAGTGAGCGACTTTTTTTTCCGTAGGAAACTATTTTTAGTTTTCAGGTCATTTGCAACTTGTCTCAGCACTCTCGCTTTCTGTAAACCGTCCCTAATATGTAGTCCTTAAAGTGTCGTGTCTCATCATGTAACTGACGTAGTGCGGCGAGCTCTTCTGCTATTAGATCGTAGTGTCGTGGATTTCAGCTGACTTCAAAGATAGAAGGGGGGAAGACAATGGTGAGGACAAGAGTGACTCTACAGCTTTGTTTCTCCTTGGAAAAGCAACAGAGAGGGAGGAAGAAAGAGGAAACATGAAAGGAGCACAAATGTGAGTGTAAAGATAGAAAAAGAAGTGGAGAGAAAACCCAGAGAGGGAGGCTAAGGGGCTTTTAAAGAAGCAGTCTTTAATTAAGTTGATAGTGTGTGGTTATTAGTGATAAGGGTTTTTTGCTGAGAAAAGTCAGTGTGTCCTATTAGCCCCCCTCCTAACACACACGCACACACACACACACACACACACACACACACACACACACACACACACACACACACACACACACACACACACACACACACACACACTCTGCATACTGTAATTACTGTATGCACCTTCTGATAAAACCATCACTGTGTGACCTTTAAATCCCTTCTTTTCGTATGCAATGCTACAGCCTCAAAAATAAAAAATAAACAAGATTAACACGTTGAAGAAACGAAATTTGGGGGATTTAAAAATATTGTGCAATGGGCTTAAACACCTGGCAAAGGCCGATTTGGTTGGCACAGTGATTGTTTAAGTTGCTTTAATAAAATAATAAGGGGAAAAACAATGACTTCACCTCTTCCACTATGTGTGTTGTTTCACTCATGTCTTCCTTCAGTGTCACTCTGCTTCTTCTTCTCCTTCTATGTTCTCCCTTATCCTCTCCTTTTCTGTCTATCAAATCTAGCCCTATATGCCTGGAACTTTTGAAAATCTTTTTTCAGTCAAACAGGTGAACAGCAGGATATAACGGAAGGATTTAAAAATAGCAGAAGAAAAGAGAATAGTTTGAGGGAGTGTTTCGGGGTCAACATTGACAAATGGGTCTGCAGAGTTAGCTGGGGCTCCGGGGAGCACCCACAGTTAGGTCAGAAGTCCCCGAGGGTGAGTGGGAATATGGGGTTTTACCTGCAGAAACACCTGAGGGGGAGAGAGGGTGAGAGAGTGAGTTAGACCAAAGGGAGGGATGTAAAGACAGAAAAGACGGAGAGAGTGACACTGCTGGTATTTTGGCTTCACTTCCATGTTATCTAAAGGAGCTAGCAGCGGGGTGAACCTTTACTCTGGGTGGTGGAAGTGTGATTTAAATATCCTCAGGTAAAGAAGTAGTCAGAAATTATGAAAGTAAGGAAGCACTGTGGTCAAAAACTCATAAACCTTGTACGGTAAAGATCTTCATATAGCTAGCTAGCATGTGCATCTCTTTTGGAAACACAACTAACTGCTAACAACAGACAGCTTTTAGCAAGAGAAAATCGCAAATTAGCTAGTTCAGCTTTTACTACCATTTAAGATTACAAAATGCAATATGAAAATGAGGGCTGTCTAACCATTCAATTTATCACAATTAAATGCTGAAATACAATAGTTATTCGTGATTAATAGCATTTTTAATCACGTTTTACTATTCCACTGAGCCATTAGGCACAGATGTGTCCTTCTTTTCCATCACTGTGCCTACAAAGAGCAGGTGCTGTCTGTGGGTGGTTCAGCTACGGTGCGCCTAAAGGTACAAAATAGCACGCTATCAATGCAATAAAAAAAACAAAGAATGGATTCATTTCATTTCTGACCTTAATTGCATCGCGATTTACACGCTAACGCTGAAGCCCTACTGAAAACCATTCAACAATTGTGACTTTGTTTTAGTAGTAATCAAACACCTCCTTTAGCCTAAAGCTAACAATCGTGGTTACTCAGCATCAAGAGTTTGTTAATAAAGCTGAAGTTGTTAACGTGACGTTAGCCAACATTATGAAGTCGCTTGGCAAAAAGACCAACATAAATGTAACTTTATAAGCTTCAACACTAAGTCTTCCTAACTTCCATGACTACACGTTTCACAATTAAATAGATATACAAAAAATTATCTAAGAAGAGGGAAATCGTTACAGCATATGACTTTGAATTCCTTCTAATCCTTCAGATTTCTCCATTTAATGTACGACTGATCAAAGTATCAGATCTGGCACTACCCTATTAGACTTTTGTTGTTTTCCTGTCAATTTCCCATTTCATGTTTTATGTTTGAATTGTACTACATGAAATATGTTGTGTACCCTATAGAGAGTTTATTGTGGGTAAATAGATGGTGGGCATCCGTTTTCTTTCATTGCCTTTAATTGGGTTTAGATGTTTCATCCAATCTCATTACCTTTGAAGTCCCTTTGTAGTAAATATCACAAACTTTACTCTTTCTCTGTCATTTTTCAAGTATTCCTAATACTCACAGTTATTACTGAAATGTGTAAAGAAGAATATATGTTACTCATCCAATCATTGAAAAGATACCGATAGTGTCTCAATTTGAGATGATGTTTGTCCTTGTGCCAAAACTTGATAAAATGACTTGTACACCAATAACCCTCAAACAAGCCTATTGTCCGTTTGTTGAACTCCTCTGTCACTGTCTCCAGGTAAACCACAACTTTCTGAAAGCTTAGGTAAGCTGTCCTTGAGAGAAGTGATCCTTCATTTTTTTTCACTGCAGTAAACCCACGCTCTGCCTGGCCGACCCTGACTTTCTGTGCTAAAATACCAAAAGCTCCTGAATGAATAGAGATTGGGCTTTGTTATTAAGGGGCTTGAATTAAATCAAATCACTGACTTTCAATAGCTCATTTAGAAGGCTTGATAAGGAGTCATGACGAGATGACTTCTTGCCTCAGTTTGTGTGAGCGTTGGCTCGGGCAAGGGGATCACGATTCCTGGATGACTAAGTGTGTGTTTGTCTGAATTTGTGTGTGTGTGTGTTTGAGATGCTAGTTTAGTCTAACCTTGACAAGGAGAGGACGGCATCGTTAGTGCACACCCACTGAGAAATACGCCTCAACAGAAAACAGGCATGCACACTTAAGCACTTAGAGGACATAAAATAACTTTACGTAAAACACTCTGAAAGTCACAGGTATCCCAAATGCACAACAGCCTTCTAACCATGAAAACCAGCGTGTCATCTACGTAATAGTCGACACCTTAGAGTATAACATTTTAA